>JAAIXJ010000279.1:281592-348519 GCA_013403705.1 Heliconius hermathena | reverse complement strand
CCGCTGCGCCACGACCGGCCTCAGTTTTTTTTAGTAAATAAAAAAATAAGTGAGTGATCACTATAATTTTCTATCTCTTACTCAAAAGCATAACTTATTAATTGACGAGGCTGCATTTGTATTACCCGATAGTCTTAAATGTCAAATTTATCCTTAACATGACTTAGACGCGGCGTTAAGTTATGCTCAGCATTCTTTTTTTTACGTTTATGCTGTATGCAGCACATAGAAAGGTGAGCTAAGGAACAAGGGTACGTAGTTTAACATACTTCGTTTTCCAAATTCTAGAGGTGGAACTCAAGGCCACGTTTCAATCAATATCTCCAAATGGGAATATAAATCAAATAATAGAAAACGGAATGTTTTACTACTAGGGTCTCTCTGCCTATCTTACTTATTTATATGTAAAGAAAAGAACTAAAAAAGGTACCTATACCTTATATAAAAATATAACTATAGATTTTAATTATAAATCATTATAGACAAAACCAAGCACGGATATAATGCGCATGAGTTGAACAGTCGCGAATATTTTATTATCTGTTAGAGTTTGTGTGTATGTGAGTGTGTATGTGTGTGTCTGTGTATATGTGTATAGCGTGCGTGAGTAATCGTGTATGGCCAATTTTATTATACTATATACTTTAGTCAATTTTGATACTTGAACTAGTATCAATTAATTACTTATTAGTATTATTTATAAAATAAATCAGCTTCACGCTATATCCTGCACACAACAGGGTAGGCAGAAGAAACCTAATGTTAAGATACATCGTTCCCCACTTTCCGCCGAGTTCTGAGCGAAGAAATGAAAATATAAATGTAAGTAAATATTTTACCTTCTCGAGTGGGGATCGAACCCACAACCAGTCGATTTTACAATGACACTCTTTGCCACGACTTGCCTCGTAATTAATGATAATTATTTATAGAATACTTTATATATTCTATTTAATTTATTAAATGCTAATTATTTTATTAAATTTAAAGTACAGTTCGAATGTTTATAAAAAAATATTAGCCTTCAAAATTGTTTATTTTGGTTAAAAATTGTTAGTTTTTTTAGCTTTACGCGCTCTATCCCGCATAAAGCAGAGTACGCAGGGGAACCTAGGAACTTAGTGTTAACACACTCTATTCCCTTCTATAGAACTTACAGAATCCGTCGAGGTGCAATTGCATGGAATGGAATATCTTAACATTAGGTTCCCAAATTCTCTCTGCCTACCCCGCTATGAGCAGAATACAGCATGAAACAAATCTTGAAATCATGAAAAAACATCTATGCCCAAGTATTATAACCTTAGCTCCTACACACTGTATATACAATTCACAGGATGTTCAAAATAATGAAACCAGTATCAAAACCATACGATCCACCAACACTTACACCAGTGTGGATGTAAACATCTGTATATACAGTGAACTCATAGCATTGAGCGAGGTCATGGCACTCGCGCGTGCGCAAATTATACGAGCGCACTATACTTGTGTGTAATACTAATAAATTGCATCGTAGATACCTATAATGCGGTGCGGTGGACGTGAATTGTGGATGCAATCGAATTTACGTAGAGACGGAGAGATTTTTGTTATTTTTTTTTTATTATTTATCTTTTTTTTACTGTTAGCTAAGAAAAAAACCAGGCCAGAGTCTAGTCTACTATGAAACTGTATACACAATGATTGTGAGTTTGATTTCTACTCGATCGAATGAAATAATTATTATTTTCACTTCCTTGTTCTAATTAATTAAATATATATTATACATACTAATATATGTTTGACAATCATGCACTTTTGTATAGTTATTATAACAACGCGTATTACATGAGGTCGATATAGATGTAAATTAAAATCAGCTTCATGCTGTATCCCGCACACAGCAGATTTACAGTCACACTTTGTGCCGCTGCGCCACGACCGGCCTCATATATATGGCTTCAAATATAAATGTAGATCTGTTTATAGATCTAAAGATATTAAATATAGATGTCTATTTTTATCAAATTAATACCAAGAACTGTGTTTGGGACACATTCTACGGGCCCAGCTTTATTTGACCGATATACTCAGCATGTGACATAAAAATATAATTTAAATACGAACTAACAGTTCCCGAGATGAGCACGAACAACAAAACAAACACTTCAATTTTATATCAGTAGAATGGAATAAAATACATTTTTATTTTGATATTTACCGTATCTAATCTATATAAGGTATTTTTGTAAAATATATTTTCGCCTATTACAGATTATCTGACGAGAGATTAGATACTATTAACTCAATAATATAATAATTTTCCTATCAAATACATTTTAAATTATACGTAAAAATAAATATTTATTTAGATAAGCTTAAAATACGTTAAGCTTGTCAAGATAAATATTTAATTTAAGTCACGTATTACAAAAATTTTTTTTGAGCCACATCTCATATAGTTTCAAATTTGATTAGGAAGCGGAACCTGCAGTGTCTTGACACTCCAGTTTTTTTACAGAGCTTGCTATACAAAAAAAAGCAGAAAATATTTTTTTAAAATTATTTTTTAGCTTTATTCTATTATCTTTATTATATTACTAGCGGCTCGCCCACGGCTTCGCCCGCTTAAAATACATGATTATTGATTTAATAGGCAGAATTGATTGACAACTATAATGACTTCTAATATGATTTTTTTACGACATTATCGTCAATGAATTTTTGATTGTTTTAAATAAAAAAATACGACCATTGTTGATATTTGATATTTATAAAATATACATAAAGCTAATTATTTATTACACGTATNGAAAATATGTTATCAAGTACCTGTTAAAGCCCATATTCGAACTACTCGTCAACATAAACTTTTTGCAACTTCCATATGTAGAACTAATGCTGGTGTTAGGGCACCAATTCGCCGCATGCTCGAATTATATAATTTTAATTTTAATAACATAGATATTTTAGGCTTGCATGCTGGTATCTTTATGAGAGCAATAATAGAGAATCTCAAACATAAAAATATTCAAATCACAGTCACTTGACTGCAGATACTTTCAAATCTGAACCCAAGGAATTAACTACCGTAGGGCGGTCAGGTGACTGGTCCTCTTATTTTCTAACTTGTCTAAGTAAAATAATGGCTTTATGTTATATACCAACCCTTAATAGCATAAAATTTCAAATTTTATAGTTTATTTTAATTTTCTTGTATATGTTATCTACATTGCGTTTCTGATCGTATATCGTTCATGTGATCACTGATGTTGGGTCTACAATTATTAACTTTGTAACTATACGTTAGATCTAAGACTTATTGTAAATCTGTTTTGTGATCCTTTTGATTCTAAATAAAAAAAAAAAAAAAAGCAAGTAGCAGAGGGATCCTGAGGACCTAGTGTTAAGACATTCCGTTCCCATTGAGACACTTCCATTCCCCAATTTCCGTCGAATTCTGGAGGCATTGTGTTTGACGGAACACAACGCCTCACTACCAGAGCGAGATAAACAAAAACATTAAATATTTCATTTGATGAAAACGGAATCGAACTCACAACCTGCGCCTGCTCCACGCCTGGCCTATTTTTAATCCTTTTTAATGACTACTTCTGGCACGTGATAAAGATATTTTAAAATATTGTAAACAACAGTAAATATTTCGCATTACTTATAATATTTACGACTAAAACGAGATAAGGTATCGACAAGCAAGTAACCTTTTTAATCTTTGTTTATAATAAATAGTTATATTATAAAGTAATACGTTTTATAGTTCACGTATACAACAAATTAATTTTCACTTTTAACCTCTAGATGGGTACAAGTTAATTTTTTACGTTTCACGCTTTATCCCGCATATAGCAGGGTAGACAGAGGGAAAAGTGTTAAAACATCTAGTTCCAAATATCTACTCCATTTTTGATATTGCATATCGGCCTTCTCTTGTTACCAGAGATTTTCTTAAATTAACTTTGTATGACTGAGGCCAGTCGTGGCGCAGCGGCACGAGGTGTGACTGTAAAACCGACTGGTTGTGGGTTCGATCTCCACCCGAGGAGATGAAATATTTAATTAAATGTATATTTTCATTTCTTCGCTCTGGTGTGGAGGTTAAGCGCGGCGTTGAGCTATGCCACTCAACACGCAATGCCTCCAGAATTCGGCAGAAAGTGGGGAACGGTGTGACTTAACATTAGGTTCCCTCTGCCTACCCTGCTGTGTGCTGGATACAGCGTGAAGCTGATTTATTTTTATTTTTTTTAACTTTGTATGAACTGCACTATGTATTTGATCAATATATCATTTATATCACTACTATTGTAGGTAAATGTAACCTAAATTTGATTTTCAATTAAAATAGGTGGCAATCGAATCCACAACTTCGCGTTTAGAATTACACACTATATATAATTTTGCAAATATTTAAACTAAGACTCTCAAGCAGCCAGGTAGTGCTTGCATTTCTTCTGGGACAGAGTACCCTCTTCCCTACTCACGCGGTGTCGCTGTAAAAGCCAATAGGGCTAACAGCGTTAACCTCAAGTTCGAAAAAAAAAAAATTAAACTAACGCTGTAGACTGAGAGGACCCAGTGTTTACACACTATTTTCTCTACTTCTGGTTTAGCTAATAAGTTAATAATAATAAGCTGCCACAGATATTTTAGAATATCGATGATGATGATCAAAACGCTCCATACGTTACGTTATGTTAGTGGTTAAAGCATTTGGACGGATTCCAAATATCGTAAGTTCGAATCCCGCGTACTTTTTTTTACGTTTTCTTCAAATATTTTTCCATTATGAATAGAGTGTGGAGTAAATAAAATTTCAAACATGATAAAAACATCGACCCAAAGAAAGTAGAAACCGTGATAGCGTAGTGACACCGCATGTGACTCTAAAAACGATGGTTGTGGATTCTATTCCCAATCGGAGAAATGAATTATTTATTTTTTATCAGCTTCACGGTTTATCCCGCACACAGCACGGTAGGCAGAGGGAACCTAGTGTTAAGACACACCATTCCCCACTTTCCGCCGAGTTCTGCAGGCATTGCGTATTGAGTGACGGAATTCAACGCCGCGCTTTTACCTCGACACCAGAGAGAAATGTAAGTAAATATTTTATATCCTCGAGTGGGGATCGAATCCGCAACCAGCCGATTTTACAGTCACATTCCGTGGCCCTGCGCCACGACTGGCCTCGAATGAATTATTTAATATTAAAATTTTTCTCACTCCGGCAACAAGACACAGCGCAGAACTGTGTTCCGAACGGAGTATCTTAACACGTACGTACGTGTACGTACTTAACGTTACGTTCCCTTAACTTATATGCGGGATACAGCGTGAAGCCAAACAAAAGCCAAAAGCCAAATATCAGTTAAACCGTCCATCACTCAACAAAAGGACCTTGTATAGACAGTGATACCGTATTATTTGCATAAACAGCGACGTACCTACACGGAAGGCCGTGGAAGTACAAATTTTGCGTACGAGGAAGTGTCTGAGGTCGCGACGCTACGATATTTTAGTCTTAATGCTGCGTAATGCATTTTGTCAAGTTGCGTTTTGTTTGTTGTGAGAAGGAATCGTATAATTCATTTTTATTTTTTGAGAGTTGTGAGTTCGATGTCTGGATGTGGATTTTATGTAAGATTCACGTCTCATCCCGCATACCAAGAATGGCAGAGGGTACCTAGTGTTAGAACACTTCCGTCTTTTCTTTCTCTTATTTTTGGAGGAACTCAACGGCGCGCCTTCTCACGTTACCAGATCGAGGAAATGAATAAAATGTTTCACCGGAGTCGACTCTACAACCGTCGCTGCAGCACGACAGACTTAACTTAAAGAATTTCTACATAGGGGAAGTATTTCGTTTCCCGTACATTTTGGTTAAAGAACAGCGTTAAGTTCTGTCACTTGGATATGTGTATATTTCGGATATCTGTATATTTCGGAATTGGATGTAAATCAAAGATCAGATTGGAAAAAGTTCTACTGTACACGCGATGGTTGTCATTTCAATTCTTATTTGGGGGTATGAAATAGTTTCGTTTCCTTGTTTTAGCAGACAAAACGCGGAGTTAAGTAACGTCTCGAATTCGAGACAAATAATGTCTCAACAACACTCAATAAGAGAAGTCTCTAATTTGATAATCGAATGTTTTGACTCTAGATTTTTACTACTACACCATACAGGCTTTAAAAGGAAATAATAAAAAACTTTCATTCTTTATCAATTCTATGAAATGACAACAATTGTAGTACAAGGTATTGTAGTAAATATAATTACTATAATATTATATAAGTTGTAGTAGTTCATAGAAGTAATTATGGGTTTTATCATTTTTTATTGATAATAATAATAATAATTATTGGAAATGTACGGAAAAATAGACACTAGAAATACTGCTTTATTTTATTGTTTTATTTTTTATACATTTTTTTTTATTTATTATTTTTTAGTTTCACGCATTTATCTCACAAATCTGAGCAAAGAGAATTATGTAATAAAACATTCCGTTCTTCACTTTCTATCAAAATTCGAAATCATGCATATTGAGTGGCGGAACTTAACGCTCCATTTTGTCTTTTCTATACAGAAAAACAAAACCAACAATTACTTTAATTTTGGAATCGAACCCATAATCAACGCCTTTATACTCACACTGCGTCACCAGTGTCTCCATGTACACTTTAATTGTAATCTGTTAATAACTAGCTAAGGATTAAGTACTAGAGCTTATCTTATAGTGTATAATAGATATACTAGTCTATAATATATGGCGGTAGAATATATCCTTGTATTTATGCAACTCCCTATCACACAAGGTAGAAGAAAGTAGTGTTCAGGCACTCTGCTCTGGCGAATGTGGGCACTGTGTCCAGTTAAGGGGCTATATCACGATTTACCTAAGTAAAATTAATTATTTTGAGACCGTCGTGGCGCAGAGGCATAAGCGTGCGAAACGTTTTTCGTTTACATACGCGAAGATTGTGGGTTCGATTCCCAATCAGAGGAACGAAATACTTATATATGATAACGAGGCAAAGCGCTCCTTGATTTACCACTCAACACACAATGCCTACAGAATTCGGTGGAAAGTGGGTGTAATGGAAATGTCTTAATGGACAACGGAGTGTCTTAACTTTATTTTCCCTCTGCCTACTCTGCTATATGCGGGATATATCATAAAAAAATGAATACAACGCACTTCTTTGTCTATTTATCTATTCTTAAATAGTTATGTCCTTAGAACTGGGAATAGAATACGCTACCACCGAGTTCAGACCAGTGGCACAGTCGCCACGATGTTATCAAACAATATTAGCATCTTAGTATGTGTTGTTTAATTACGCAAGTCACCTTACATTTTCTAGAGGACGATTCTTAACTATTTCCACTTCCTTTTAATTCGTGAAATCTTTGAGCTTGACATTGTTTTTAATTTAAAATAGTACAAAAATAACTTGCCTAGACAGTTTAATACGTTTCGCCAAGGTTTCGTTTTGGGTGAAACTTGCTTTTGTGAATTTTTTTTGTATGTACGTCGGTCACATGACTATGTAATATTTGTGTTGGTATAGTCATAAAAAAAATTACTTTTAGCGGTAATTGTAAATGCAATGGTTGTGAGTTCGATTCCCAATTGGGGGAATGATTATTTTTATATCTTCGCCCTGTTAAAAAGACAAAGCGTGGCGTTGAGTTCCCCACCGCAAACACAATGCCAAAAGTGGGTGGTGCATGGGGAACAGAGTACCTTTACATTTGATTCCCTCAGAGAATCCTGCTGTGCGGGATACAGCGTGAAAACAAAAAATATATATACTTATTTAGAAAACGTATAAAAATTTGAACGTATCGGTCAACTTTTTCTAAGTGTGGAATGACACTTTAAAAATGTTAAAAATAGAAAATATATAAATGATCAATTATCAATATTAGTTGATTATCAATATTATTTCAGGCGAGTCGTGGCGCAGGATCACAAAGTGTGACTGTACACGCGACTGGTTGTGGATTCGATCCCCATGTGAGGAAATGAAATATTTATTTAAATTTATATTGTCATCTCTTCGTTCTGATGTTGAGGCGGCGTTGAGTTCCGTCACTCAACAGGCAATGCCTCCAGAATTCGGCGTAAAGTGGGGAACGGGGTGTCTAAACACTAAGTTCCCTCTGCCTATCTTGCTGTGCGGGATACAGAGGGAAAACAAATATAAATATATGGTATTAATAAACACGGCAGTGAAATTGTGACATTTTGTAGTAATACTTATTAATGCCTCACATCACATTACAAGCAATAAACAGGTAATTTCCGTCATACAACAGGAATATTCTCTCAGTTTAAAAGTCATTGTTTACATTATTTTGTATCGGCTAGTGTTTCCGGTTTGACCAGATTGGTGTCATAATAAAAGTCACGTATTTTTTTGCGGTATTTCCTAATATGAAATATATTGTGTATAGACAGACATACAATTGAAATTTACATTTATATATGTAGGTATAAGAAAAGGAGAAATCAATGAGATCGTGGTTCAATCCCCATTCAAAAAGATGAATTATTTTTATTTTTCTACTCTAATATACAGAGCGCGGCGTTTAGCTCTGTCACTGGAAATAGCATAAAAGCTGTATATTTAAATTTCCTTTAGAAAACAAGTGACTATCGTTATTCAGTATTTACTAAACTGTTTCTGCCTTTTAGTTACACATACAGACATACATGTTTATCATCATTTTCTCTTTAAAAGGTGTATCTTTTAACCTGGTTATTAAGATATTTCAAAACCACTTTACACTACTTTACATATAGAGAGACAGTCATTAATCAACCATCTTAACCACAAAATCAATATTTGTTTGTTTACTATCGCTATCCTTGCATTAAAGACCTTAAAACTGATCTCATACGAAATCGAACCTTGTTCTCTTGTTATAGAATAGTTTTTCCATTGATAAGTGAAATGTGCATTTCGAAGCTGCATTCATTTTTGCATATATTATAATCACTGATCATACAATGTGAGTAAACATTACAAGGACATATTATAAGTCTGTCGCAATTTGCAACGCAGTGCGATGACCAAGTGTTATATATATATATATATATATATATATATATATATATTTTTTTTCTTGTTGTTTTTCTATATCTTCTATTTTTTTCTTTTTTTCTATATATTGCAAATGATGGACTTTAATAAATAATATAATTTCTTTTTTAGCTTCACGCTGCATCCCGCATATAGCAGGGTGCAGCGGCTCTCTGCTTGAGAGTCTAGGAACCTATTATTAAGACGATCAACCCATTAAGTCACTTGCTTTCTCTACTTTCCGCCGAAGTTTTAAGACATTGTGTGTCGATTGGTGGAACTTAACGCGAATATTATTATTTCTCTTAAGTGAGACTAGAACAGTATCGTGTATCGTTTTCTGCGCTGTTGTACCACCATGCTTTTAAATTAAATACAAATAAATGTTTAATTAGAAAAAAAAGTTAATTGACTTATTCCTAGAATTTCTTAATATCTCTACGTGTGAAATTAATTTTATTGTAATTTTTTCCTTAAGTTTTAAAGAAATCTTATACTAAAATTATTTGCTAACAAGCTTTTTGCTCGCAGCTCTGTCTGTACAGTTTTCGCTTTTCTCATACGAAACTATAATTTCACAAATAACCGGTTAAAGTCGGATTCGAACCGAGGCTTGCGAGCATATGAACTCATTTTATATGAAATGATCTACAAATATAAGTTTGTAATTATTTTTTCTATGAAATATCTATAAATTTTCACTTTTCGGATTTTTTCCTTTATGTATAATGTAAGTTCCCACATCGTGCAAATTTCATAAATCTAGATCTATGGGAAGCATCCCGTAGGGTTTGATTATGCGACGAATTTCATAGAAAATGCTCGTATATTTTTATTGCTATATAAGTTAATTTGTTAAGTGTCAGCTAATTGTACACAACAACTAAGGAAGTTTCTGCGAGATTCTGCGAGATCTCTACAATCAAGACAGTATCATCAGCGTAGGATATTATTTTAGTATTCCCCAGAGATAAATTAGACAATTAAATAAATCAGCTTCACGCTGTATCCCGCACACTCCAGGGTAGGCAGAGGGAACCTAGTGTTAAGACATTCCGTTCCGCACTTTCTGCCGAATTCTGGAGGCATTGTGTGTTGAGTGGCAGAACTCAACGCCGCGCTTGTCCTCGACACCAGAGCAAAGAAATGGAAATATAAGTAAATATTTCAATCTCAGAGTAACAGGTACTTTATAACGATATTGAAGATGAGGAAAAAGTTTGACTTTTGACAGGATTTTTTTTTGTATTATTATTTTGGGTTGGGTATAAGTGAGCAAGTAGTAGACCACAAGGAGGGGAAGGGATTGAGGTATGTATCGGAGTTAGGATTCGATTATAACATCAAGTTCAATGCTTATATGTTTAATTATAGAAGGTGATTAAAATTACACTGTATATTTCTTACTGTATATTCACATGTAAAATTTACACTTAGAATTAGATTGATGAGAATATAACATATTTTATTCACTTGAGTGGACAACGAACCTACACCTTCGCGTTTTTACCCCTGCGGCACGACTGGCCTCCAAGAATATTTAAAAATATTTTTTTAAAATATAGAAACATAATTTTTAAAAAAATCATTCCTATGAATATTATTGAAAACCTCGATATAAAATGACATTTGGTACTTCATTATAAAGTTAACATACTATTTTTGCTGTGTTTGTTCACAGATACGAAATTTTCATATACTTTAACAATGATAAGTTGAGATGCCGTCTATTCGGTTTGTTTACCAGTAAAATATGTATTTTTTAAGTTTATGTCTCAATAGAGATAGAGAGAGAGAGAGAGAGAGATTTTTTATACATTGTATTCCGTCACTGAAAATAGGATTTGTGACGCAATGGCACATAGTTTGGCTATAAATATAACGGTTGTGGGTTAGATTTTCATTTTGGGAAATAAATTCTATTAAATTTTCTCGCTCTTGTAATAAGACAAAGCGCATCGTTCAATTTCGCTGCTCAACAAACACACAATGCTTGAAAAACATGGTGGAAAGTGAAGTACGACGAGTGTCGTACAAATTACTAAAATACTATTTAACGTTAATTGAAACACACTTAAACGCTGGATTTTACCTATTAAATATATCTACCATTTAATAAAAAAAAATACTCACTTTATATAGCAATAGCTAACAACTATCCATAGCATCACATATCCATGTTGCACATGCCTTACAGCATCTCTCCGG
The DNA here is from genome assembly GCA_013403705.1 of Heliconius hermathena. Classification (NCBI taxonomy): domain Eukaryota; kingdom Metazoa; phylum Arthropoda; class Insecta; order Lepidoptera; family Nymphalidae; genus Heliconius; species Heliconius hermathena. Next base: position 337,215 of record JAAIXJ010000279.1, on the reverse strand, counting down.
TATATTTCTCCAGGGAGCGCGAGTGATAGGTCTTGCCCCGCTTAATGTGGCGTGCGCGTGAGCGATCGTACTTTTAGGATAAACTATTGTATAATACAATTTCGGGGGTCATGGGTGAGAGGGTACGACGATACAGATTTTGTATAGTTTTTTTTTTTTTGTAGTTCCACTCTGTATCCCGGGTAGCCAGAGGGTGGCTAGTGTTAAGACACTCAATTCGCCATTTTAGATTTTTATTTTCAAGATATTGAGTTGACTGGCAGAATTCAACGCCGCGCGTTGTCTTTTTTTAACAGCGCATAAAAAATCATTTTCCCAAATGTGACGATCTTTATAATCGACTTTTTAGTATTTTAATTAATATAATATTATAGAATAGAAGTAAGTAGTTATTGAATTGTTGACGCTACTTAAAAGTCTAAATAAGTGATATGTATCAATGAATATATATTATGTGTCTACTCAATGTCTAATAATATTAAGGTAAATATTAAATTTGACCATAAAAGAAAAAAAACTTTCTCTATTATAGGAAATATTTTGCGTTGCTGGGATCGTGTTGTGTAATTCTGAGATTATACGATACGGTTACCCTCTAGTAAACTCAGGATAGAGTAGATAGACCAGGATTAATAGATAGATATTTTTAGTTTTTAGGTTTTATTTACGCGACGCCCATCGTTTTTAAAATTGCGTCTTGAATGGCGGACTTTAACGCCGGGCTTTGTCTCGTAACCTAAGTTGAAATTATAATATTTTCGACCCCGAAGCGGGACTCACATCTACAACAGNACCAGAGGGTGGCTTGCGTTAAGACACTCAATTCGCCATTTTAGATTTTTATTTTCAAGATATTGAGTTGACTGGCAGAATTCAACGCCGCGCATTGTCTTTTTTTAACAGCGCATTAAAAATCATTTTCCCAAATGTGACGATCTTTATAATCGACTTTTTAGTTTTTTAATTAATATAATATTATAGAATAGAAGTAAGTAGTTATTGAATTGTTGACGCTACTTAAAGGTCTAAATAAGTGATATGTATCAATGAATATATATTATGTGTCTACTCAATGTCTAATATTATTAAGGTAAATATTAAATTTGACCATAAAAGAAAAAAAACTTTCTCTATTATAGGAAATATTTTGCGTTGTTGGGATCGTGTTGTGTAATTCTGAGATTATACGATACGGTTACCCTCTAGTAAACTCAGGATAGAGTAGATAGACCAGGATTAATAGATAGATATTTTTAGTTTTTAGGTTTTATTTACGCGACGCCCATCGTTTTTAAAATTGCGTCTTGAATGGCGGACTTTAACGCCGGGCTTTGTCTCGTAACCTAAGTTGAAATTATAATATTTTCGACCCCGAAGCGGGACTCACATCTACAACAGTCACGTTAGCACCATAACATGGTGTCTTTTAAGGTTTAAGAAAATAAGTACATACTTATGTACAAATGGATGGAAGAAATCACTGATTAGCTATTACCGTCTTTTGTACATCAATTATATGTCCGTTTTATTCTATTGTTTTATTTTAATAACCATGTCCAAGAAAGTGTTAATAAATAAATATGAAATAAAATATTTTAAAAAATTGTGAATGGAAATAAAATAGAAGCCAGTCGTGGCGCAGGGGCACAAAGTGTGAATGTAAAACTGACTGGTTGTGGGGTCGATCCCCACTCGAGGAGATGTAATATTTATTTAACTTTATACTTTCGTCTTCTTCGCTCTGGTGTCGAGGCAAAGCGCGGCGTTGATTTCTGCCACTCAACACGCAATGGCTCCAGTGTTCGGCAGAAAATGGTGAACAGAGTGTCTTAACATTAAGTTCCCTCTGGCTACCTTCCTGTGTGCGGGATATAATATGAAGCTGAGAAATAAATTGGTGAGGGACGGAGTGTCTTAACACTATGTTCCCTTTAGTTACCCTGATGTGTACGGGATACAACGTGAAGCTGAAATAAAATATCCCATTTCCAAAAAAAACCTACATTTTTAATCCATTTTAACATAAAACCGACTATATTTCCTGTAAGCCTCATCATGCATTTACTAGAAACGTTATGTATTATGGACCGACATACAAACACATTTAATAGCGAACGCTGCGTGATTCCATCATTGTAATTATATCAACAGTTTTTGTGATATCAAGCTTGTAATATCATGATATATTTTCCTTGTTGCTGTGATTTTTTGATCGTGGAAAAAAACGTTTAAATGGTCTAACAACTACTGCATAGTTGAGGCCAGTCGTGGTGCAGAGGCACAAGCGTGTGACTGCAAACACGAGTGGTTGTGGGTTCGATCCCTACTCGAGGAAAGGAAAAAATATTTAAATATATAATTTTCTGATGTCCTGGCAAAGCGCAGGCCTGAGTTCCGCCACTCAATACGCAATGTCTTCTGAGTTTGGCGGGCAGTGTGGGGCGGAGGGTCTTAATACTAGGCTCCCTCTTCCTACCCTGCTACATGCGGCATGCTTCGTGAAACTGAAACAAAAACCTGTAGAGTACGTATGAAGGCTTAACTAATTAAAATTGAAAAAAGAGAGAAAATACAAAGAATATAGAGTAATACTTATTTAGAAAAAGCGGAATTCGAACCCGCTCCTCCTAGAATTTTATACGTTTTCTAAATAAGTATTTTTCTGTCCTAAGAGTGGAATAACACTTTAAAAAATGTAAAAAATATAGAAGTAAGTCATATCCCTCAAATATAATAGGTAAATTGAAGAAATGTACTTGTAGTGTTAAAATACCCGGTTCCCTATATTTTGGCAATTTTTCAATTACTAAAGTGTCTTATTGGAGAACAGAGTGTTCTAACACTAGATTCCCTAGCTCCATCTGTATACGGGATACACCATGAAACTAAAAAAAATGAATCAGGCAAGATTTCAATATGTAACAAGACATAATAGTCGCACATCGGATGTAATTGGCCATCGATGATTGAACAGCAGCTTTATCACTTGTCTACGTGACTGTAGACAGCGAGACGCCGATGCAATTTATATTATACCTACATACCTATAGCACAAGTGTATAGGTAGTAATATTATTTATTTTATATTTATTTAATAATAGAGGGTTTAGTGTTTTAATATTAAAAAAAAATTGTATCACGCTTTTTTCCGTATTCTATTTGTAGTGAGATAGGCATAAATGTAACGTTTGTGGGTTCGATTCCCATTTGGGGGAATGAAATATTTTATATTTTTATTTTCTCGCTCCCTTTTACCTACTCTGCTATACAGACCGACCGTAAACCTAAAAAATAGTGTAAATGAGAGACACACACACCAAAATTTTGAATTTGCAAAAAGCCAGAATAAGAACTTGGTAAGTGTGAATACACTAGGTTTTGTCTCTTAAAAAAAACCCATGCAATTCAAAAATTGAATAAGCATAAGTAATCTAAACCAACACATTAGGTAGTTCTATAATTATACAATATGAAACGTACAGTCATCGTGACCCACAGTATCGCTTCCTAGAAAATGATATCCTCGTAATAGTTGGTTATCAAAATTTATAATTGATATGATCGCTCGCACTTTGCTGGTTTTTACGTGAATGCAGGATTTTCTATTGTGTAAATAAATTATTGCGTATTCGTGACTCAAAACGTTTAATGTCAAATGTATTTTAACATATATTTTTAGAGTTCCGTACCTCAAAACGTAAAAACGGAACCTTAATAGGGTCACTTTCTTGTTCTTTTGTCAATACCGTTTATGTCGAGATCGCGTGGAGGTATCGAGCTAAAATTATTATTAAATTCTTTGGGTCTATAGTCCCATGAAGCACAAAAAAATCAAGCTTCTAAACAAATTTATAGATAATTTATAGATAATAGAAAATAATAATTACAAACTTATAATTCTAGTTCATTTCATACAAAATGAGCGCAAATAGACAAATTTAAGTTTGTCTATTTTCATAAATTATACTTCTGAAAATGGTACCGAAGTCTCAGACTGACCCGCACTTATCCGGTTTTTTTATTAGGAAAATTAGGAATGTAATTTGGCGTGTATTTTAGGGAGTGTAGTAGAACACTAAAAAAGGATTTACCGGATTTTGCAGGAAAAAACGGAATATTTCATTTTACCTTTTAAAGATCACGCAAACGGGAAGACTAGTTACCTATAATCATGTTTTGGTAAGGTAATCAAAGACAGCCTATTGACAAATCAATTATTTTTATGCTATTCTTTTAAGTGGGTTAGGAATTTGAACCCGCAATCATTATGTGCACTCAGGTCCACTACAAAAAATATCAACCATTCATAGGAGTACTAAGATTACTAAACATACGGTTCAAAAATTTATTATAAGTAAGAGGTTTCTTATCGTTATCTATTAAAAGAAAAATACTTACATATACATCCCTCTCCTGAAGCGAGACAAGGTAAAAGAGCTGCATTGCAATGCAGATGTTGTTGATAATATGAAATTGAAGGAAAATAGACCCAACGATCATTTTGTTCTTATAAGAAGGACTGACAGTCTCACAAATAAGGCAAACCCAAGCTACTAGCTAGATGTTAAGACTCTTATTTCAGCTTACTTCACCATAATATAGCATGCATTGATTTAAAAAAAGGAAAAAAAAACATTTGATTGTAATAAAAAATCAGCTTCACGCTTATCTCGAACACAATAGGGTAGGCAGAGGTAACCTAGTGTTAAGACACTCCCCCCACTTCCCCACTTTTCGTCGAATTCTGGAGGCATTTCGTGTTGAGTGGCGCAACTCAACGCCGCGCCTTGCCTCGACACCGGAACGAAGAAATGGAAGTATAAATTTAAATAAATGTTTCATTTCCTCGAGTGGAAATCGAACCAGAACCAGTCACGTTTACAGTCACACCCCTCAGTCGCACCCCTGCGGCACGACTGGCCTTGAATGATTATTTCTGTGATATACTTAAGAATTTTACAATTTTCAGATTTCTCACTCTATTTATTGTACTATAAGATCTCACTTCTTGCCAAATTTTATAATTCTAGGTAAAAGGGAAGCACCCTATAGGTTTTAATTACATGACGAATGTCACACAAAATGCGGTATAAGAGAACATACGAGTAAACGCGCCAAGCATCCAATCTTTTGATTGCTTTGACATAGAATATTATTTTTTTATGTGCTCCAGGGAACTGCACTGACCTAGATATTTAATATTAATTTAACTTAATACCACCCAATCTAAAAAAAATATCTTGACGTACAGACAGTCAAGAAAGTGATCAAATAAGGATTTTCTTTTTGCGGTGTGGAATGCTAAAAATAATACCAATACATTGAACCTCCCCAACACTTTCTTAACATAAATTATCGAAATATTTACTCTTTAATCTCTCCGTTCTCTCCAAAATAGTGTACAGGCATTATATTTTTCCAGCGCCGTGTATAATATTGCAAAGTCACCAGTCCAGAAGCCGCACAATACGTAATAAGCTGTATATCGCTCCCGACGCTAATTTGACAAGCAACGCGGCGGCAGCCGTTGTGAATAGCATAGAGCAGGTATTTAACAGATGATGATATTTTGCATTTTTCGTATTTCTTACGAAATTTTAAGGCAGAATATGGTTTAAAGTTTTTTCTTTCTAGATATTGTAATTTACTCTATTTAGAGCAGTGGTTCCCAATCAGTGGTCCGCGGACCACCAGTGGTCCGCAGAAGTCTAAATATGGTCTGCGAGAAATTTAAATTTTATGACTGGGGATGGTGAGGCGAAGTTTTTATTTGATTACCACAGTTAATTTTTATTATATCTACATGCATAGTGGCCCCTACTACCAAGAATGATATGAAAGTGGTCCTTGATCAAGAAAAGGTTGGGAATCACTGATTTAGAGGATAATATAGACTTATAAGAGTGTACTTAGGTCATGACTCAAATTCAAATTCAAATAATTTTATTCAAAATAAGAAGTTACATGCTTCATTTTTTGGACGTCAAAAGTTCACTAAAGTTAATGCCTGAGACCTGGGAAGAACCGGCGCAAGAAACTCAGCAGGACCTATTTTTTTTAAATCAATTTTAAACAAATACATTTAATTATCTGTGACAATGATACCTTTCAAACAGACTAGAGCGACTATTTCATTCGAAAGGCGTGTTATCATTTACAAAATCATTAATTTGGTTTAAACCTTTAACACATAAACGTCTTTTCACAATTTTATTTAGACTGTTTTTAGAATTTAGAAAAGAAAAAAATAACGGAACCGACCTGTCCGTTTGTCTATCTGCCTGACCACCTACCTTTTTTTTCTTAAAAATGCATGTAAGTAAGAAGAAATATTCAAGAGGAAGGAAATTCACTTTAAATATATAATATTCTATTTCTAAATCAAAATAATGTATATTCTATTTCTAAGTCAAAAAGATATGAGCAGTTATGCTTAGCTTTTTCTCAAATCTTACTACTTTTATTGGTCAGGTCAGGGTCAGCGTTAAACTGTAACTGAATATAGATATGACTTCGATTTACGTATCTAGCTTCACATTTTATCCTTTGTGGGGTAGTCAGTTGATCAACGATGGAAGGCTTGATCGCAGCGATAACTGCCATCTCTTTCCAGGGCTGTTAGTTTGTACGAGATCCGCGAACCCGTACTCTATACTGAAACGCATTGATTGACCGTACCCCTAAGGCAACGAGCACCAGTGTGACCCTGCTGGTATGTTAAGTAGCAACGAATGTAGCGGTGTCAGTAACGAGTGAGTGGTTCATGTCCAGAAGGTAGGGAAGTGGATGATGGAGCTATAAACAGCTGGTTTAATTATCATATTTAATCAATTATTATGATACCCTCGCTCTGGAAATACAAACCACAACGGTATGATCTGTTACCCAACAAAAAATATCTTAGATTATGGTAGAAAGTCCGGACACATCCAACTGATACTATCATACTTTGCGCGATAAGTCTTAAAAATTTACCAAAAACAAAATATAAAATAAATAATATATGTATTTTAAATGAAACTATTTTAACCGAATTAATCGCGTATATTTAAAATTATACATTTTGGAAGGCCGAAATTTCGAACACTTTGCAGTAGTCCGTGGTCACACGCAGCGGTAGACTGAGGTGGCATTTGTCTGTCAGTTGACATAATTATTATATCAAACTACCACCAACGATTTCTTAATTGCCTCGCGTACTGCCCTGAATTCTTGCAGGATGAGCTGATAGTATCTTGCCCTCTAGTATGGTGGGTTTGAGATTTCAATGATTTTATGAGTGGATGGGTGGTAGAAAGTTTCCAGCCATCCTCTCTATAGAAATTAGGATGTTTTTGTATTTCAATAGCCTCACGGATCATTCTAGGAATGTGTCTGTTTTCTTTAGCGAGGATTTGGGGTTTATCAAACCTAATGTAGTGGCTGGGTTTGTTTTCGATACATGAGAATGGGCATTCTTGATATCAGAGATGTGTCCCTTCACCCTAACACCGATACTTTTCTTTGTTTGACCGATGTATGATAAGCCACAGTCACAGTCTAGTTTGTACACACCTGCACACTGTAAAGGAATGTTACTTTTCACTGGTCTCAAGAATTGGCTCACTTTCTTGTTAGGCTTGAATATGGTTTTTATGGAAGCTCTTCTTAAGATGTTGCCAATCCAGTCTGTAACCCCTTCACATATGGCAGAAATGCCGGCTGTCTCTCTACTGTGGGTGGCTTGTTGATCTTCTGACTGAAATGTATAATTTAAAATATATGCGATTAATCTCGTTAAAATATATTAGTTTCAATTAAAATGTGTAATAATCGTAAAAATCAAAGAACTTATTAAATATATGTATATTCAATATACATTTTTCTTACAAACATAAAAATATAAGATACAATTTATAAAATAATAAAATAATAAATAAAAAAGTTCCCTCTAACAGTTAGTGCTCTATCAAAAAGATACTGCCACTATTCTGCCGAGTATTGTAATATTGGTATCGGGGCTCCGATGCATCGTTGTCACCACTTATATACGTGGAAATTGTTGTTTTAAGTGTCTATTTAAGGTGACTAAAATTATATATGGATATTTTATGGGAAAAGTGGAGAGGAAGGGATAAGGCACTATGTTATGTGATAAGAACAAAGGGTAAATGAGGCCGTTGTGACACAGGGGCACAGGCGAGCCACTGTAAGCGTGGCGGTTGTGGGTTAAGCTCCCACTCGGAGGAATGAAATATTTAATATTCTCATTTCATCGCTCTGATAAAGAGATAAAGAGTGATGTTGAGTCCCGCCACTTAACCACCAATGCCTAAAAAAATCGATGAAAAATGGTAAACGGTAGTGCCTTACTAAACGGAGTGTCTTAACACTAACTTCCCAAGTACCCTTAACTTACCCACGTGAAGCAAAAAAAAAACTATTTTTTTTCATTATAACGTAAGCATTACTCTAAAAATTGAAGCAATATATTTATTAAGACTCGCCTTCTTACATTATCTCCAACAGTCGCTCTGCACGGTCCTAATTAAGTAATTATACGTGTAAAAGATACATTATCATGTCAATTAATACAAAAAAGTATTAAAAAATTACATTTTAACTCCGATATGTCATATTGAATGATTCAGATTATGCTAATTAAGTTTAAATCGTGGACTAAAAAGGAAATCAGTCATATTCTCGTTTTATAAGTAAGCCGGGATGGTTGTATTACTTGTGTATTAACTTCACGTTTTATTACGGTATATGCGGGATAAAGCGTGTAAGTGTTTTTTTTTCTTACAAAAATAGCGCTTTATCAGTTAGTAATATTTAAAACTTAAGTTATTTTTTTTTAAATATTAGATGAAAGATTTTATTTTTCAAGTTGACACCTAATATATAATAGAGGCCGTCGTGGAACATAGGGTCTATATATGGGAATGGGAGTTATTAAATATTTTTTCGCTCTGGTAATACAGCAAAGCGCGGCGTTGAGTTTCGCAACTCAACACGCAATGCCTTAACGGGAACGATGTGTCACTAGATTCTCAGGTTCCCCTTACCTTCCTTGCTATTACGGGAAAATACACCATATTATAAATATAATATACGCTTCTACTTATGTTTACATATTTACATGTAAATCTATCATTTTAGACCGAAAAAAAAAGAAAAATGGACTTTTAGAAAAATGATCTGCCAACTGACCTGTTGCTCCAATGATTTATTGCTTCACTAACGATGAATATTGGCTTAGTTTATTTAAAGTATCAATCTCTTACTTCCAAAGCATAGTAATTCCCTTCAAATCTACTTTACAGAACGAAAAATTTAAGTAAAAGAAGGTATACCTTCACGCTCTATCCCGCATAAAATAGTGAGACAGAGGGAACTTAGTGATAAGAAACTTTGCTCCCAACTTACTGTCCATTATCGAGACATTACGTGTTGAATGGCTTAAAACTCAACGCCGCTAATGTCTTTTTTTATGGAAAAGGACAAGGCAAACGACCGTTCGGGTCACCTGATAGTAAGTGATTACCGCCGCCCACGACCCCGTGCAACACCAGAGGAGCTACAGGTGCATTGCCGGCCTTTAAGGTGGGTTGGGCGCCGGAGCCCGGCATTACCTGATGCGAAACGCAGTGGCATAGAGCCACTACTTCACGCTGGTTTTAAATGCCGGGGGTGGTAATGATCCGGTCGAGTCTGCCCATGCGTGTTGCCATTGCTGGCGACGTGACTCTACCACACGTACTTTAGTCGCCTCTTACGACACCACCAGAACTAGGATGATCCTATTCTAGGCCGGGATCACACGGCAATATACGTCTTCTCATCAGACCAAAATAAAGAAAACAAGTACTTCCCCCAAGTATAAATCGAACCTACAATCGTCATAATAAAAACAAAAGCTAATATTTATAATGACTAAAGTTAATGAGGCATACCTTCCAGATACATGCACTTGATAAGTGGTTAATTGTTTTCCATTTCCACCATACAATTTGTAATTAGCTTTGCAATTTAAAAGAATACTGTCATTATTCTATGAATAAATTTACTGTAAAGTACAGCTTTGTCTTCTGCATGTCAGTTTTACAGAGTAGTTAGAGGTTAGATATATTTTATATATTATATTTGTGGAGCCTATTACAACAACGGAATTGGGTCAAAAGCGGGGGACGGAGTGTCTTAACACTAGGTTACCTCTGTGTTCGGGATATAGCGTGAAGTTGATTTAATTTTTTTTTTCTTTGTGATGCAGTGGCACGGAGCCAGTGTTGACATATTGATGGTTGTGGGTTCGATTGGGACTGTCGTTTTCGTGTTCTGATAAGATTAAAATGCTGGACATTTATTTTTGCATTTTTACATTGAAGTATAATAAACAAATACTATACAGAAGACCAGTCGTGGCGCAGGGGCACAAAGTGTGATTGTAAGCGCGACTGGTTGTGGGTCGATCCCCGCTCGAGAAAATGAAATACCTATATATTTTAATTTTTATTTTCATTTCTTCGCTCTAGGGTCAAGGTAAAAGCGCGGCGTTTAGCTCCGCCCCTACACACGCAATGCCTCTAGAATTCAGCGGAAAATGGGGAACGGAATGTTTTACCACAAGGTTCCCTTTGCATGCTGTATGCCGTGTGTGTTCGTGAAACTGATTTAATTTTGATTTTTTTTTTACAATAATACATCACTAATTTGGTGCAATAATGACGAAATTGCATTTTTATAATCTTTTTAATATAAAATATAAAAACGTCATTGTTGCACCATATGCGTATAACATAAAATGACATAGATTAATAAAAGGAAAACTGAAGATATAAAAAAAAACTCTGTATATACATTATTCTGTGCGTTTCCGGCAAATAAGTCCTTTTAAGTTAATGATTTTACGAACATTAAGGATAAGAAGTGATAAGTTCCAAAGAGAAGGCACCCCGTAATTAACATTAAAATACTTAAGCGGAAATTGTGTTTTTTTTTTAATATAAATAAATATATAAATCAGCTTCACGCTGTATCCCGCACACTGCAGGGTAGGCAGACGGAACCTAGTGTTAAGACACTTCGTTCCCCACTTTCTGCCAAATTCTGAAGGCATTGCGTGTTGAGTAGCATAACTCAACGCCGCGCTTGTCCTCGACACCAGAGCGAAGAAATGGAGATATAAATTTAAGTAAATATTTCATCTCCTCGAGTGGGGATCGAACCCACAACCAGTCTGTTTTACAGTCACACCTTGTACCCCTGCGCCACGACTGGCCTCAATATGAATAAATTTGAAATTATTCCACATTTAAGTAAGTAAATAAAAATTTTATATGTAAAAATGTTTCTTTGGATTTGAACTAGTTACTTTTGAATAACAGGTCCATGTCAGGTCTTCAGTCAAACTATATACATATTTTATTTAAAAAATTAAATTAAATTAAATCAGCTTCACGCTGTATCCCGCACACAGCAGGGTAGGCAGAGGGAACCTAGTGTTAAGACACTCCATTCCCCACTTTCTGCCGAATTCTGGAGGCATTGCGTGTTGAGTGGCAGAACTCAACGCCGCGCCTAACCTCGACACCAGAGCGAAGAAATGGAAATATAAATTTAAGTAATTTTATTTACAGCTTTATTTTTAAGCTCGGTTGCCGCCGCGAGTGGAGCGGGCCCTTTAATGACTACGTTGAACTCGCAAGAGTAAACTGCGTACTTGTATTCCCACCAATAAATAGTCAGGCGGAGAGAACTGAATGGGCAGAGAGATTTGAATTCGTTCAGTTTTAGGGATAGGATCAAAGTAACAACCTAATACAAAACTCTATTTTGGTGGAAATCCAAACCTTTTTTATTCAAAAAAGTCCATTCCGCCTAAACAGTACCATGCTATATTTTTTCGCGGTGGAAGCCGGGCATTATACCACTGGCAGGACAGAGAGTATCCATTGACGAGACACTTCGTTCTCTAGGTGCCGTAATATAACGTAACATTATTTTCTGAACGGCGAAACTTATTGACGCACATACCACAGCGGGAAAATAAAAAAAATATCCCGAATAAGAATCGATTCCCCAACTTTCATTCGCCCCGCTTCACGCATCATCTCACAAATTTAAAGGTACGCAGAGGGAACCTAGTATTAAAAAGCTCCGTTCACCACTTTCCGCCACACTTTCGGGACATTGCGATGATTTCTTAATTGCCTCAAGTGAAAATCGAATCATCCACCGCGTTTACAGCCAGACACTGCTCCATTATGCCATCACGACCTCAATTAAATCAACCTATATTTTAAATATTTATATAATATTTGAAATATAGTTTGTGTAATAAACGTTGTCTATCGAAGCGATATTGATAAATGGGTTTCCAGCCGATTCGTCTTTATTCCAGTTTCGTAGGCTGTAATACATTTGAATATATTCATCGATTCAACTAGTTGAAATACATAAATTTTAATATGGAACCTGCTATTTAGGTTCACTAGGAGTATGTACATGATGAGTCCAGATTCAAATCAAAATTAAGGGACAACTTAAATATGAATGAAAACGGCATCTCAAGATCTCTCTTAGTCTTAAGACTGTTTAAAAATACGGGCCTTTACACACTGATAGCATATTACTATTACACACTAGATAGAATAAATTCCAGGAATTGAGGCCAGTCGTGGCGCAGTGGCACAAAGTGTGACTGTAAAACCGACTGGTTGTGGGTTCGATCCCCAATCGAGGAGATGAAATATTTATTCAAATGTATATTTCCATTTCTTCGCTCTGGTGTCGAGGCAAAAGTGCGGCTTTGAGTTCTGCCACTCAAGACGCAATGCCTCCAGAATTCGACAGAAAGTGAGAAACGGAATGTCTTAACATTAGGTTCCCTCTGCCTACCCTGCTGTGTGCATACAGCATGAAGCTGACTAGATAGAATATTCACATAAGATGTAAGTAAAGTCAGTAAACATAGCGTATTGCCAGCATTTCAAACAATAAAACGGTCATAAAAGTCAGTTAAAAGGTCATTATGAATATAAATGCAAATGTATTTTGTAAAATATTAAACTAAGTTTAACTGAAAAATATGTGAATCATTTAGAAGATATGTACTCTAGTCATATAAAAGTATATAAATTTGGCGCTACTTTTCTTTTATAAGATTTTTTAGTATTTATCTTATCTTTTCTGCTTTAGGCTGTAACCAGCATATGACAGGATAGATGGAGGGAACCTAGTATCAACATACTCCGCTCCTCTCGCTTTTTTGAGACATTTCGTATTAAGTGGCGGAGCTCAACGCCACACTTTGTCTTGTTACCAGAACAAAGAAATGAAAATAACTCATTAGAAATCGAGCTCACAACTGACGGGCTTACAGTCTCTCTAAAGCCAATTCCTTAAGTGCTGTGCCACTGTATGTAAATAGTTAAAATTAGTTTTATTTCTTCGAAAAGAAATCAAATAGAAAACCATAACATACATCGAAATAAATATGAATATTAGAATTTATTAAAAAAACAGATATTTTATTTTGAGCACTCATTTACTTATTTAAAAAAAAATCTTCAGTTAAAACGCTACGGTACATTTAAAAAACGCTTTTGCACTCGAGTGTAATGCAGAATAAATCGCTCGAAATATAATAATCGCTTACTCAGTTATACGATCATTTTTATACTTCATTTTGTTTGTTTGTATAGCTTCACAAAGCAAGGGAGGCGGAGGGAACCTGGGGACCTAGTGTTAAGACTAAGAAGGTACTTATCCACTTTCCACAGAATTATTGATGCAATGCATGTTGAATAGCGGAACCTACACTGCTTTGCCTCCTTACCACAGCGAGGAAATGGAAATATTAAATATTTCATGCCTCCGAGTGGAAAACGAACCCAGAAACTTTGCTTTACAGTCGCACTTGTGCCCTTGCGCTCCAACGGTCTATATTATTATATTTGATTCTGATACTTTTTATTTAGAAATATATGGTAATTGTCTGTAAAAGCGATGGTCGTGGGTTCAATCCTCTTTTGATGACATCCCAGTGAGTGGCACATTATGAATATAGGTCATCACCCATGGAGTCTGATCTTGAAGTCGAGTACTTGTGAGCCGAGACAATTTATGTAAATACATTGATAAACATGGGACCCCCGTTCGATTTCGAGCTTATTTCGTCGAGGGCTATGGCAGTTAGTCAAAGGTTATAGGGATATAAGTATTTTTTATTGTCATGCTGGGAACCTACAATTACGATACTATATTCCCATTAAGGCACTTTATTTCCGTTCCCGACTCTCCGCCAAGTTCTGGTGGCATTGCATTTTGAGTGATGGAACTCAACTTTTTCGCCAAGACGCCAGAATGAGGAAATGAGATTAAATATTTCATTAAGTACTACTAGCCAGTCGTGGACTCAAAGTGTGAGTGTAAAATCGACTGGTTATGAGTTCGATCCCCACCCGAGGAAATTAAATATTCATTTAAATTTATAATTTTCATTTCTAATAATTATTTTAATTTCTGCGCTCTGATGACGAGGCAAAGTGCGGCGTTGAGCTCCGCCACTAAACACACCATCCCTCCAGAGTTCGGCGAAAAGTGTAGAACGGAGTGTCTTAACACTAGGTTCCCGTTGCCTACTCTGCTGTATGTGGGATACAGCGTGAAACTGATTTAATTTTTATTTTTTAATCAAAGAATTATACACTAATTTACACGGAGATATAAATCACTAATTCCTATTTTTAAAAAAAATTGGCCATCCACTTAAAAAAAGCAAAGAGCCGACGGCTCACGAGTAAAAACGCAGTACGCTATCAATTCCACAAATCTTCCCAAACTTTATAAAGCCCGTTCTCGTCGAGTTCATGGTATTATGAAATATCTGACTTGACTTAACCCCGTTTAAGTAATACAGAGTGCTTTTGGCATAATTTCAAGTTAAAATAGATGGAAAAAAATTACGTACACCCATTTGATGTGGGTGTGTGAATATTTTTAATAGGTTCTATTTTGTTTTTTCAATGTTTGTCGGTATGGAAATTTGTAGAATCGAGATCGATGTGACGCAGTGAGTGTGGATTCGATCACTGCTCGGGGGGAATTAGTTTTTTTTTATTTATCCGCTATGGCTGGACAAAGCACAGTGTTTGATTGATGAGTCAACTACACGCAATGGATTTTTATGGATTCTGGTGAAAATTGGTGAAAAGAGTGTCTGGATATTATGTTCTCTCTGCTTATAGAGGAATGCAGCGAGATGCTTAAAAAATATCCAAAAAGAAAAATAGCTTCACGCTTTTTCCCGCAGTTGAAACCGAAAGTGTTAACACAACCTATCCACCATTTTCAATATATTGAGTACTGAGTAGCGAAACTCGTCGCTATATTTTACGTGGTGGAGAATTTTTTTTTGACGATTACGACACACTACACTCTTTTTTTCAGCCAGTCGTGGCGCAGCGGCACAAAATGAGACTGCAAAACCCACTGCTTGTGGGTTCGATCCCCACTCGTGGAGATTAAATATTTACTTAAATTTATATTTCCATTTTTTCGTTCTATTGTCGAGGACAAGTGCGACGTTGAGTTCTGCCACTCAACACGCAATGCCTCTAGAATTCGGCAGAAAGTGGGGAACGGAGTGTCTTACACTAAGTTCCCTCTGCCTCCCCTGCAGTGTGCGGGATATAGCGTGAAGCTGATTTACGATTTATTTAGAATAAACACAAACGTAAAATAACGAAGCTATCAAACAAGACTGAAAAATATTTTTAACATTTCAAAAATGTTACACCATACTAAGAATGGAAAATTACTTTTAAATGTTATCAAGAAACGTAAGTAATTTTGTTTAGTAAAGAAATATTTGCGCACAACAAGCGGGCGAAGCCGCGAACGAATCTCTAGCAAAACCCAAGCAAAAGTATTATAAAAACCAACCCCAATTATAAACAACTATAATAAAAAAAATATCAAATGAAAAACACCGGAAGCTGTAACGGAAACGACTATTGTTGTTACGATACACAGCGTCATATACAGGAAAATATGGCGGCATTTCCGGTGGCCGTAAGGAAAATTTGGGGTACCATAAGGGTTTATGCTGATGTACATACTTTATCTAAAGTCTAAAATAGATAGAAGGGCTGAATGGATGTTAGAAATTAGTTTGAAATCGTTATCATTTATTTCATAGAGGTCGTGACGCAAGGTCGCAATTGGGCGTGTGAGAGTAAGAGGTAGTGGTTTCGATTCCTACTCATCCTGGTAATGAGGCAAAGTGCAGCGTTGGGTTACGCCACTCAGTACGAACTGACTCTAAAGTTTAGCAGAAAGTGGGAAACGGAAGTGTCTTCATCGGAACGGAATGCCTTAACACTAGGTTCCCAGGTTCCCTCCCCCTACCCAGATATGTGCGGCCACTACTCAATACACAGCCTCAAATATTCAAAGTGGAATGTTAGGAACGGAGTTTTGAGAGATTTCAATTAAGTATTTATTTAATAGAATAAGGAACATTCAATGTTTACATTTTCTGACTCTGGTAACGAGACAAAGCGTGTCGTTGAACTCCACCACTCAAGACGCAATGCCTCCAGAATTCAACGGAAAGTGGCCTAATGAGAACGGAGTGCCTTATCACTAGGCTTCAGTATATAGGAAGAAGGTAAAAAAGTATTCCCCTGAGTGGGAATCGAATCCATAACCAAATCTATCGGACGCCAAGTAATCTGTTATGGCAGTTAAAATTAGTGAATAATAAGTACAAGCATCTTTTACAAGAGGAGATTCAGCAGTAAATTATTATAAGGGTAGAATGGGGTAAAATCAGATGTTATAATGGTATAATATAGCTAAATGAAGGATATTATTTATTATTTGTGTTCCATAGAAGATCAGTCGTGGCGCAGAGGCACAAGCGTGCGACTGTAAATGCGACAGGTTGTGGGTTTGATTCCCACTCAAGAAAATGATTTATGGAATATTTTCTTGTTTCGGTAACGAAGCAAACCGCAGCGTTGAGTTAAACCACTTAACACACAATGTCTCTAGAATTTAGCGGAAAATGAGAAACAGAAGTGTCTTAACGGGAACGAAGTGCCTCAACACTAGGTTCCCGGGTTCACTCTGCCACTATACTAGGTTCCCGAGTTCACTCTGTCACAATACTAAGTACAGGATACATCGGAGGAATGAAATATTAAATATCTCATTCCCCGAGTGGGAATCGAACTTATAACAGCGTCACATCGACCTCTAAGTAAGACAGAATCCAATTAAAAATAAAAAAAACACATTCCGTTAACTTTAACCGACTTCATTTAAAATAAATTGCAGTAAATAAATTCATAGCTGACTAACTAGAAAGGAAGTTTTAAGCAATATCCACATTGTTCCTTGTTTCTTATTAGGTGCTACAATTTTGATGATTCGTACAATAGTCGCGTGTTTTACCACCATTAGACTATTAACGTACGATATATGAGGCCAGTTGTGGCGCAGGGGCATAAAGTGTGACTGTAAAATCGACTGGTTGTGGGTTCGATCCCCACTCGAGAAGATGAAATATTTACTTACATTTATATTTTCATTTCTTCGCTCTGGTGTCGAGGAAAAGCGCGGCGTTGAGTTCCGCCACTCAACACGCAATGTCGCCAGAACTCGGCGGAAAGTGGGGAACGGTATGTCTTAACGCTAGGTTCCCTCTGCCTACCTTGCTGTGTGCAGGATACAGCGTGAAGCTGATTTAATTTAATTTAATTTTAATTTATATATGAATGGATCTCACCAACGCAATGGAAGTACCTAACTCAAAATTCACGTCAGAACCTTAAAGTTGTTTTTAATTGAAATCTCCTCAGGCTGTGGAGGTCCGGGGTTCGATTCACACACGGGGGAATGAAATATTTAATATGTTCATTTCTTTGTTCCGGTAACAAGGGAAAGCGCGGTGTTGAGTTCCACTAAATACTTAATGTCTCGAGAATTCGGCGGAAAATGACCACGGAAATGTCTTAGTGGGAACGGAATGTCTTAACATAGGTTCCCAGATTCCTTCCCTTCCTTACCCTGCACCGTTTGGGATACTGTGCGAAATAAAAAAAACTACTTAGAACACTTTTGTCTAATACGATACCAGTACAATGTGTGTATGAGCTTTAATTAAATATGAATCAACAACTATCCCATAGTAATATACATATGTTTGTATACAACTTACAAATTACAAACCAAAATTAAAAACTTTCAAAAATATAATAACTTCAATACTAAATGGATACTATAAACAAAATTCCATTATTTTCACCAAAAAACACCATAAAGTTGTTACTTCCGTTCCATAATTTGCTCGCGCCACATAAAATCAGAACAAGTTACAGCTTGTTCACTTTAATAGTGATTGAGGAGCGAACAAGTTGGTATCGTTTTATCATAAAATCTAAGTGAATCGATAAATAAGAACTTTCCTTTTCGTCTTTCTGAAGTAGCATCGATCGTAAATACTGTATTAAATTTAAACAAAATATAAGGAGTGGGTTTTTGGGTAACATTTTTGTTGGTCCATCTGAAGATGATCAAGAATCAGCTTCACGCTGTATCTCGCACACAGCAGGGTAGGCAGAGGGAACCTAGTGTTAAGACACTCCGTTCCCCACTTTCTGCCGAATTTTGGAGGCGTTGCGTGTTGAGTGGCAGGACTCAAAGCCCCGCTTAACCTCGACACCAGAGCCAAGAAATGGAAATATAAATTTAAGTAAATATTTCATCTCCTTGAGTGGGGATCGAACCCACAACCAATCGGTTTTACACTCACACCTAGTGCCGCTGTACCACGACCGTGGTGCAGAGGCGTAAGCGTGCGACTATAAAATCGCCTGATTGTGGGTTCGATTACCATTATGAGGAATGAAATATATAATATTTTCATTTTCATTTCTTCGCTCTGGTAACGTGGGGAAGCGAGACATTGAGTTTTGTTACTTTGAACATAACGGCTCCAGGGGAGTGGAAGTGTCTCAATGGGAACGCGGTTTTTCAACACACCTAGTGTTGAAAAACCGCGTTCCCATTGAGATTCCCACCAGGTTCCTTTTGCCTATCCTGCTAGATGCGGGATACAGCGAGAAGCTGACGTTACGTGATACGTCCTAAGTATTATATACAACGTTGTTACTTTTTTTTTCTCATTAGATATGTTCTGTTGAATTTGGACAATGTATTTATTATTCTTGTTTTTTCAGAAAATGTAAATAAATCTAGGTTACGGAACTTTTTCAACCATGATCGGTTTTCAAAAGTCTTAGGTTCGAGTCCCACATAGAACTTCAATTTTTATTATCCTTAGTATGTAATCACACATTCAAAATGTTAAAATACAAAAATCCTATTTCATTTCCGAATAAAAGTAACAAAAGCTATAGCGATTGTAAATGGATTAAACTATGACACAGCGTCTTCTATCAAATCTATTTCTATGTTAATTTTATTATGTTCAGGTGTCACCGGGGGACACTGCAAGGTCAACACTTATAGCTTATTGCAGATAGTATGTATGGAAATGAAATACCTATCAATATATCGGTTTTGATTATATTACGGTATATTTGTATGAGTATATTTTGTTGAGGCCAGTCGTGGCGCAGCGGCACGAGGTGTGACTGCAAAACCGACTGGTTCGATCCCCACTCGAGGAGATGAAATATTTACTTAAATTTATATTTCCATTTCTTCGCTCTGGTGTCGAGGTTAAGCGCGGCGTTGAGTTCTGCCACTCAACACGCAATGCCTCCAGAATTCGGCAGAAAGTGGGGAACGGAGTGTCTTAACACTAGGTTCCCTCTGCCTACCCTGCTGTGTGCGGGATACAGCGTGAAGCTAATTTATTTTTATTTTATTTATTTATATTTGTATGATGGCGTTGACGTAGAAGGTTGTTTTTTTCTGTGCTCCTAATGATCGTAGACCTGAATGTTTAATATTAATTTTAGCTTGATACCTCCTCGTGATCTCGACATAAATGGTCTTGACAGACGGACAATAAAGCGATATATATTCTATATAAGCGATTATATCCTATAAGAGTTCTTTTTTTTGGGGTACGGATACTTACTTATAAAACAGTTTCATTTTTTCCGCATAGAAGAAAAAACGTAAGGATAAACGTATTAAGACTGCGCTATCCATTCCATCTTTCATGGTTGAGTGTGAAAATCATCATCGTTGTTGAGTGGTGAAAATTAACAACGAGTTTTGTTACCAGAGTGATCCAGAGGGAATTAAATACAATTGAAATCCTAGTGGGAATCGAAGTCACAACCGTCACGTTTACAGTTAGAGACTGCGCTGCTGCTTCACGATAATTTCAACTTATGACTATATATATCCTATAGCACAGGACTACATTTAAATGTTATTATTATTTTCCAGTTGGATTTACTATTTAACATGTAATATTACGAAATATTAACAGAAAGTGGTAATCTAAGTGTCTACGTAATATGAAAAAAGTAATCTAAAAAAATATGACGCATTACACGTCATGTCACGTCACACCAAGTTATAGGTACTCCAATATTCCAAGTTATGGATTCTAGAACCACGCAGGTGTTTTTTTGCAATTATATTTTAATCTTTAAACTTCCTAATAATCGAAAACATGGCGTAAGGTTATGGTAAAAGGTAATGCCGCAACAGCGTCGGTACCTACATTGTACTGTGTACGGCCATACGTGCAGCTGTGCCAACGTTTCACCATCTCATCAATGCAGCTAAGGCACCGTTAACCTTGTTATCGGCAGCAATACGCCTTTCTGCATCCATCTCGTATCTTCCATCTCTACTGAACATACTTCCCAAGTATCCACTTCATTCACCATTATTGTGCACAAAAGCATAGAAAACTTTTTGGTTAACGGCCAAGATTTTTTTCCGTGATCATACAGAGGAAAAAGATCTAATCACCCTCATCCAGGTCTAAAGCCTCTTATTGATTTCGCCATCAGCTACAATATCAAGATTCAGCGTTTAGCTGTTACTTGAGACTGAAACATCATCACATTAATATATCTCCTAGTAAAATTCTGCCCATCGCTGTAAAATTTGTGGTTGTTTTGTTAAAAATTCACCTTCTTTCGAAATTCCTTTCATTCCATAGGTAACGAGCACCCTCGAGAAACATTAACTTCTCGCCAGAAAAGCTTCGTAATTTGCCCAAAATTGTTCGTTAACTTTTCATCTCTTTCATTCTCTGACTTGTTCTAATCTGATCTTTATCAGTATTTTCGTATGATGGTTTTGCAGCTTATATATTTTTTTATCTTTCTCATACTTTTATCCTTACCTGAGCCTTTATTACCCTGCCTTGCTTTCTTCTTTTTTTTTACTGCGTCTTGAACTTCAACATCCCACCATTCGCCAACCACTTTTTGCTAAAGCCTTTTTTCCTTTTACCGTATACCCATGCTACCTTCCATTCGCTCCAATGTACACATGTGAATTTGTTTGTGATCAAACATCATGTTTGCCATAAACAAATTCTTTTCCTTGCAAATCTTTAATATAAGCTTTTCAGCTTCATTTATTCTATTGTGACCATACTGACCTAGCACTCCCATGTAACCGCTTCGCGCAGTTCCGACCCATTCGTTCAAATCACCACATATTATATTTTTTCTTTTCATCTAACACTACCTAGAACATCCCTGACACTCTCTCAAAACTCCAAAAAAGAATACTCTTGTTATCCCCAGCTTAAAGTGAACCCAAAGCAGTCTCGGGTTGATCGCTACCGCTGTATTCTACCGCTGCACTAACCAACCGAGAAGATAATACCTAAACCTTGACAGGTCCGTTCGCTCTCTGGTACGGCGGCTCAGAAAGCGACCCGACTGCCCGGTAAATCGATCGTGTCATTTCCCTTTCGCTCGGTCTTGGTCACACAAATAACATCCAAATCTCTGTCATCCATCAAATCTAATAATTCATTCATCTTTTCTTCCATCCCTCCTCTATTCCACGTAGCTATTTATAGTTCAGTCCTCCACCTCCCGCCGTTCCGGACATGGCGTGTTGGGTGGCGGTCGCCATCGTCGCACTCGTCACCACTTCACACACCAGCAGGGACGCATTGGTGCGCGTCGCCTTGGGGGGACGCCCTAGCAGTACGCTCTCGAGAGTTGCACGTAACGGATGGAACGTCGAAGGCCTCGTAAGGAATGGCAGGGCTCGTTGCGGGCAAGACTTCCTTCAAAAAGTTATATTTGTTTATTTTATAGAAAAAATAATAACAATACAAGTATTATAACAATAATTCAAAATCATACATAGATAAATATGCATTTATGATTTTGAATGATCAGAAAACCAATTACAATCATCTGAAGCTAAATAAAAAAAGTAGTGTCTATTATTTACGATGCAGAGTATCATTTACACGTAAAATAGGTAATGCGCTCAGAGACTTGTATTAATGCGGATGTTTTCTTGTTTTGTAATTTTACCAAATGTCCAAATTTTACGAAATTAGAAACTTAAACATAAGAAACACAATGTATTTTTAAGCATCACGCTCTATCCCACATACAGCAGGTCTACCCTGCTGTAAAGCAAAGAAAGCCTAGTGTTAAGACACTCCGTTCTCATTTTCCGCCAAGTTCTGGAGACATTGAGTGTTGAATGGCAGAACTCATATATCTTATGAACGTAATAACTAAAAGGTTGACATACAAACAGAAATGATGTAGCATCTATTACAATAATCTATGGCGGGAAGGGGAGTTATCGATTTCGAAGGGCAGAAGCATGAAAAATGAAGTGGTTGATATGACAAGCATATTGTGATACTCGTGTAGGCATCAAAGTAATACATTATAGTATTGATCTTTCAAGCATATTTGAAGAAAAAATGTTATAATATTGAATGAGGCGGTCGTGGCGTATTGGAACATCGTGTGACTATAATAGTGGCGGTGGTGGGTTCGATTCCCATTCGGGGAAAAGAGTTATTTTTATTTCCTCGCTCTGGCGACTAGTTGATAAGTTGTCTTGAAAATGGGGCGGTACGTGAGGATCAGCGAGTTTTGACACTATTCCTCAAGAATAAAGTTCCCTCTACATATTCAGCTGTGCGGGAAAAGGCGTGAATTCGTTTTTTTTTCAAATATGTCTATGTCCTCGGCTTATTTATATCCAAGTTCTCCTTGACACTCTCCTTAAAAAAGGAGATAAGAAATATATATTAATATACTGAAAACCTACATACAAGAGTACAATATTGAGCTAACGATCCACATTACGAGAAGATTTGAGCATTTTTCCTCAAAAACAACGTTATATAGTAAATTATATGAAAATAAAGCAATTTAGAATTTAATATAGCAACATAAAAATATATTTTATCTAAATTTCGTACAATAATATTCATAAAAGGACATTATGCTAAGTAAAGCTTTGAATGTGGGTAACAATGGTTTTGCTTCTACTGTTATCTTTTTTATATTATTTCTTGACTAGGTTTTGTCTTTGGCTCCGCGTGGTCAAATGAAAATAACTATGACACATGACACATTTTTTTCCGTGAAATTATTAACTTTTACAATTTGAACTAGTAGTTGATGAGATAAGCGCGCTTAACCTAACAAACTCCGAATTTTTATAATATTACTTGAGACTATGATGAGATGCGTAAGAAATTGCGGGAGAATGGAAGCGTTTGACTAATATATGTACACACCTATAAATAAAAAAATTTTACTAATCGGCTCTCGAATCTGCGCCACTTGAGTTCCGTTGGATTATCGAACGAAACTAAATTCACTATTTATATATCAAACATTATGAAAACAGTAGACGTTATTAAATGATGAGTCTATTTTTTAAATATTTCTTTTAATATTTTTTTTTCAAAAAGGCAATACAAACATTGTACTATGACAATCAGCTATCCATTTTTTTTATAAACGAGAAAAAGCAATAAAAAAATTAATGCTCTTAGTGTAACTGACTTTTACAGCGAAACCAATTGGGGAGAGAATAGGGTTATCTGTCCTTTAGAAATCCCAAGTACTACGTAGTTACTTAAGAGGGGTTCGTCAGCTGCGAGAGCGTCTCCTGCGGGACTCGAACCTAGGATTGCAGCCTTCGAACCGACTGGGTTGATCTCTCTTCTGACACGTTTTTACTTTGTAATAAACAATACACTTACGGGGGCCAGTCGTAGCGTCGTAGCGCACAAGCGTGCCTCTGTAAATCCGACAGGTCGTGGGTACGATTCCCATTCGAGAAAATGAAATATTTCATATTTACGTTCCTTCACTCTGGTATCAAAGTGCGGCACTTAGCTCCGCAATTCAACCTGCAATGGTTCCAGAATTCGGCGAAAAGTGGGTAAAAAACTGTCTTAACACTACACCCCCAGGTTCCCACAGCTTATCCTGCCATGTGCGGGGTACATCGTGAAAAAAAAACCTATCATACATAAGAAAGGACGAAGAAAATTGGACATAGAATTGATGATATCAACATTTCCTTAACTTGTAATCAAACCCACAACCAACGGGTACATTTACTAGCAGCTACTCAACTGCGCCACGATAGACGGCAAACATAACGGTTATTTTCATTTCGAATGTCCAATAAAAATAATAGTATTAACGAAATTGCTTAAAAAAGGGGATTTCTAAAAGATAAATAAGTAAATAATTAAAAAGAAATGGTGATGTAACCTGCATTAGCATTCAAATGAAGCCGCCGTTTTGGATTACAGTATTGAGTCCGAATTAAAGGCTCTATTTAAATTTTATTTAACGTTTCGCTTGTGATAATCAGAGTTTAATATGTTTATAAAATATTTATATGGATTTTATATGGATTTTGTGTTTGTGAGGGCTTTAAAAAATATTCCGTTATCATAAGAAATATGATACGAACGAATGAGTGATGAAAGAATGGCAAAAAAGATTTATGATGGAAAAGTGAGCGGTAAGAGAGGTAGAGGGAGACTTCGGTAGACCTTCGAAAACACAGTATCAAAGATACTGGAGGAAGGTCACGTAAAAAGCATGAGGACCCCCCGAAGGGCATGTATGAAGAGGTTGATGACAGTGAACGAGGCGAAAGAGGTATGTAGAGACCGTAGCGTTTGGCGCTCCGTTCTCTCTGACTACCCCGCTAGGGATAAAGCGTGAAGAAGTAAATTAAACTATAATTTATTTTTTTTAAATAAAAATTATGAATCCATTTTTGACCGTTCCCGTTCTGCCACATTACAGCTTGATATGCGAATAGTAGCTTCAAAAACTGTGAATTTAAGGATATTTATAATTAGAATAAGATACTCTCGATGGGGCGTTGGTTGTGCAGTCGATTGCCACTCAGAGATATATATTTTTCATTTTCTCACTCCCGTTAAGAAGACAAAGCTACCCGTTGAGTGATTGCGCCACTCAAAATTCATTTTTTAAAAGTTACTCTACCTCCTTTACTATATCTACATGATGCATCCTACATATAACGCAGGATACAGATTAAAACGAAAACGAAAATATAAAATTTGTGATTTTGTTTTTTTGATTCTTTTTTCTTAGTTTCATCGCTATATCCCCCATGAAGAAGAGGGCAGAGGGAACTCATTACTCACGCACTGATCAATTTTCAAGATGCTATGTAACGGAACTCAACGCTGCGCTTTGTCTTTTCGCTAAAACGAGTAAATGAAAATAATTCAAACCTCTAGGAATCAAATCTAAAAATGTTACGTTTACAGTTGGGTGATGCCCTGACGCACTACGACGACCCCTTCTACAATTTATAAGAAAAACTCAAAAAATACTATAGATATTTTCTGTTTTCAGCAAAATGTTTGCTCTTCTTTTACAGTAGATTTGGCCGTCCGTTTGTTTTTTCACTTTGCCGCACCATTTCATAGGTTTCAACGATCACCTGATATGCAATGGTAATTTTAAAAAAAAATGTTTTTACAAATAAAAATATTTTTATAAAATTCTTTTTATGTTTGTATAGGTTTTGAATTTTAATACAGTGTTGTTATTGGTTTGAATATTTTTATACTATAGGTAGATATGGTATTTTGTTTCAAAATACGAGAATATTATTTTTTTATTCCGCATAAAGCAGATTATAGCATATAACAGAAACCTAGTGGCAAGTCACTCCGTACCTCGCTTTTCGCCTTAATTTCGAGACATTGTGTTGTGAGTGGCAAAAACAGCGTTGCGCTTAATATTCTTACATTCTTAATTTACCTAGTGGAACAATATTATATATATAAATTTTTTTTTGAGGCCGTCATGGTGCCCGACGTTAGAACGACGGTCTTAAATTCAATTCTGCTCGGGGGAAGGAAACTTTCTCGATCTCGTAACGAAGCAAAGAGCAGCGTTTAGTTCCGCCCAAAACGCACTGCTTCGAGAATTCGGCGGAAAGTGGAAAACGGAAATGTCTATAATGTAATGAAAACGGAGTGTCCTAACACTAGGTTTTTAGATTCCCTTCCGCATATCCTTATATGCGCAGGATACAGCGTGAAGATAAAAAGAAAAATAAATAGTAAGTTTAGGTATAAATTGTATATAATAGGTTATAAAAAATCGTTCAATAAGAAGGCATTCTTCTTTCCAAAATAATCATAATGGAAAATAGAGTTTTTTAACACTAGGTTTCTTGGCTACTTTCTTAAAAAAACAGATAATATATACAGAATAATAAAAAATACATATTTATAGATATAATTTTACTTATTTAGAAAACGTATAAAAATTTGAACGTAGTGGGACTCGAACCCGCGCCTCCTGGAAACCGACCAGGCTCTCTGACCACTGAGCCATACGTTCAAATTTTTATACTTTTTCTAAATAAGTATTTTTCTTTCCTAAGTGTGGATTACATTATACTTTAAAAAAATGTAAAAGATATCACTTTATTTTTTGTTTCGCATGGGAACAAAACCGACGACCTTCAGCGTGTAGCTAGATATATAATTAACTTAAAATAAAATGATATATCTCTTAGTAATTCCACAGCATACTTCAGTATTTATGGTAAGCCCGTATTTAAACAATAGCTTCAAAAGTTTTGACTCCTTTCAAGAATAAAGCAACTTGGGTATTATAATTTGATGTAAAAATTTAGTTTTTGAATATTTATTATAATGTAAGATTTTAGCGTTAAAATGGAGTAGTTTAGAATATAATCGTCGTGGGTTCTATTCCTGGTGGGATCCAACCAACACGTAACACGTAATGAATCGTTGCGTGTTATGTAAAAGGATGGAATAGGCAATGAAGTGTACGATTAGGTTATTTCTATCTAGTAGTTCTTTTCCTTGTATAGCCAGGTAGGCAACGGGAACCTAGTGTCAGTATATTCCGATCTCCGTTTACCTAAATTCGATATATTATGTGTTGAGTGGCGGAACTCAACGCTACACTTTGTCTTGCTAGCGCTAGTAAAATACAAAAAAATTTAATAAATATATAAAAAACATTTTTATACATTTTAAAACGAATCTCTTTAACCAAATGGTCTACCTGTGACCATCGACTAGTGTAAAGTATTCAAAACATCGGGTTTCCAAAAATTAAATATTTTCGGAATTAATCCGGTTTTCAATTAAGAAAATAATTAATTCCTCTGAGTATCGATCAAACCCTGAACCCTCGCGTTTAAAGGTAACTCAGACAGCCTTAATACTTTAATAGTAACTTTACTTCAGTTTTAGTAATTGAAGTTGCCAATTTTGGAGCTTTACATTCATAATTAATGTGAATACGATATTTTTTTTCAGCTTCACGCTGTATCCCGCTTACAGTAGGGTAGACAGAGGGAACCTAGTGTTGAGACACTCTGTTCCTCACTTTCTGCCGAATTCTGGAGGCATTGCGTGTTGAGTGGCAGAACTCAACGCCGCGCTTAGCCTCGACACCAGAGCGAAGAAATGGAAATATCAATTTAAGTAAATATTTCATCTCCTCAAGTGGGGATCGAACCCACAACCAGTCGTGTTTACAGTAACACACTTGTGTTTACGCCACGACTGGCCTCATACGATATTTATTCAAAGTTCCCATAAAAGCTGAACCAAAAAAAGTCTTTATTCGATAACGATTTAGAGGTTTCGCTTACAAAGTCCTGATACCTACCTACCTACCTACCAGGGCATCATAAAACTTTTTTTACAATAGCAAAAATTTTAACTACCTCCGATAGTAACGACGGTTCTAGCGATTTTTGGATGAAATATTTCATTGGTAGAATGCATTTAGTTTACATTTTTAGTTTCACGTTGTATCCCGCACACATCAGGGAAGGCGGGGGGAACCTGCTAATCTAGTGTTAAGACACTCCGCCAAATTTTGATATTGCGTATTGACTGACGGAACTCAACGCCACGCTTAGCCTCGTTACCAAAATGAGGAAAAAAATATAAAATACTTGATTTTTCTCCAGTGAGAATTGGACCCACAAACTGTTACGCTTACAATCGCACGTTTGTGCCTATGCCCCACAACTGGTTTCACTGATTTCGAAGTTGATAGTCGTTTCTATGTAGGACATAAATGAAACTCATTATATAATGTCTTAAAAATTGGGAAAATAAGGAAGGCAATGTCTTGCCACTAGGTTCCCTCTGCCACCCTGCTATATGCGGGATACAACGTAAGGCAGTCATTGTCATTTTGAACGACGATCGAAGCCACAACCACAACGCTTACAGCCACTACGCCACAATACACACATAAATTTATTGTACACACAAAATTAATTTAAATATCAAACATCCGAACCAAATGAAATGAAACTCGTAATATATGTATGATAAATTTCATCCATTTTCATATTCCCGGGATATATTCAGCATTTCTAAGCATATATATTGTTGATACGAAACATCATCTCACTGTAATGGAATATTGGCATATTTAGCTCAGTTAGACGTTGGATGCATTAAGCTATCGAGCCATTTTGAAATGAAAATTGATCTTATAATATTATTTTGGTTGATATTTATTATAATATATAAATTATATTTAAAATGTCGTTGTGAGGCTATGTGGTAGTGTATGGATAAACACAATGGTTTTAGGTTCGATTCTCATTTTAAATTATTTTAATTTTCATATTGTATTGAGTTTTACCATTCACCACGTTATATGTCAAAAAATAAGCGGAAACTGGGAAATAGAATGAATAGATTAAGAATATTCTGCTTACTGTTCTTCTGCGGGAAAAAGTGTATGAAAAGATTATTATTATACTAAAAAATTTTTTAGAGTAGAGAATTTGAACCCACGCAGTTCCAAAAGTTGTAGTGTGTAGATTTTTAAATGTATCCAAAAAGTTCTTTTTATAGTAAAATAACACTTTAAAAATGTTTTAAATAAAACTTGTGATTTCGTTTATAGCTACTATGTAAATAATCTCTTATTTCTCATACAACTTGGAATTCTCCTTTCAGACACTCATGTAAAATACCTACAGCTAACGATCTCATATTGTAAGTTTCTTCATATAAATGATTTACAAAACATCGACATTCAAATCTTGCAAATGTTTTAAGACTTTAATAAACTGTCCAGACGCCGAGTCACTGTTAACTCAATAGGTAAAATAGTGAGGGGTTGAGTCGATAAGTTTTAATATGTTTTATGAATAGTGGTTTCGGTTTCGGGTTGTAGCTGTGATAATTATAAAAAAATTCGTCACACTCTTTACCTCCTAGCAGGGTGAGAAGGAACTTAGTGTCATGACACTCCCTTCTCCAGATTCCGCCTGAATTCAGACGCTAAGTCTTCTTTACGTGTTGAGTGGCGGAACTCAAAGCCGCGCTTTGTCTCTTTACAGCGTGAAGTTCTTATTATAAGCTCAAATTATAAAAATAGATAAATAGGAATAAATAAATCATGTCGTGTCGCTGTCGTGGTACAGAGACAAAAACTAGAGACTGATGATGAGGGGAGACGAAACAAATAGCGATGAAAATCGTAACGGAAGTGTCTTAAGGGTACTGACTGTCTCAACAGTAGGTTCCCAGGTTCCATCTGCCTCCCTTAATGTGTGCGGGAATTAGCGTAAAGATAAAAAAATGGAAATAAATAGTAGGTAAAAAATGGCATATAATGGTATCCAATGCTTTTTTATGTTTAAATTTGATCAT
Source organism: Heliconius hermathena (assembly GCA_013403705.1). NCBI lineage: Eukaryota > Metazoa > Arthropoda > Insecta > Lepidoptera > Nymphalidae > Heliconius > Heliconius hermathena. Next base: position 307,055 of record JAAIXJ010000279.1, on the reverse strand, counting down.
TTCATAAATAGACGAAATAGATTAAAAGCGAAGAGCAACAATTTTTTTTGGCTGTCCCACAAATAATATACACGTCAACATTAAAAAAAATGTAAATAAAAAAATGTCTATATTTGACACCCATCCCTACTCACGTATCAAGAGTGACTCTGAAACTTAACGCATTACCGACTGCATTCACCTCTAGTCCAAACTTGCGTCGTTATACCACTATGTAATTACCATATCTTTTAAGTTTTCATCAAATTTAATTAGAAATTACATATAAAATTTAATATATATACATATATATTTTATATATATATATATATATATATATATATATATATATATATATATATATATATATATATGTCTGTATATGAGCCTTACATAGTACAGTGTTGGAATGTAAATGCTATTATTGTGGGTTCGATTCCTATTTGGAATAAGAAATTATTGTCGCTTTTAGTATTATAAATCAAATTACGTTGATTTCTGCTACTTGTTATATACAGAATGTGGCATGAAAATGAAAAAATAATAATAAAAAAATAATAATTTGAAGTATATGTATCTGGCTTGGATTTTTGGTTATAGATGCAATTTGCGGAAGAATATTTATAAATCTTACAAAATATAGCATTACACTTCCGTTCCCAGACCTTTTCGTTCCGAGGCCAGTCGTGGCACAGCGGCACAAAGTGTGACTGTAAAATCAACTGGTTATGGATTCGATCCTCACTCGAGGAAATTTAATATTTACTTACTAATATTTACTTATTAATATTTATTAACTTTTTTTTTATATTTTCATTTCTTCGCTCTGGTGCCAAGGCAAAACACGGCGTTGAGTTCCGCCATCAGAACTCGGCGGAAAGTGGGAAAAAGAATGTCTTAACACTAGGTCGCTGTATCCCGCACACAGCAGGGTGCAGGGCACCCTGCTGTGCCCTGCACCCTGTGTGTGGGTGAAGCTAATTTTGTTTTTAATCTTTGATTCCATTCCCCACTTTCCGCCAAATTCTCGAGTAGTATTTGACTCGTTACCAGAAGAAATGAAAATAGTACATATTTCATTACTCCGAGTGGTAAAAGAACGTATAACCGATGTGTCTCTTCGTCACGAAGGATTACGATATGGGATGGAGCGTTTAACACTAGGTTTCCAAGTTCTCTCTGACTACCCCGCTTTGTGCGGGATACAGCGTAAAATTAAAAAATATATACGTATTACCGTTGTGATAGCGTTTAATAAAGAGTAATTCAGCGCGAGATAACTCGATAAAACCTAGTTGTTGTTTGATCACTGTTTCGGCGGTGTGAAAAGAAAACAAAAACAAATATTTTAAAATATAAAAAATCCTACAAGTTTTAAGTTTCAATTATTTTCATATAGCGGGGTTGAGTTCCGCCATTCAACACGCAATATCCAGCAAATTGAGCAGTGCATAAGGAACGAAGCATCCTAAAACTGGTTCCCTTGGTCTACCTTGTTACATAGATCCTATGGAATGGTCTGATGAAACCTAAATGAACACTAAGTTATGACGACAACACATCCATAAGGCAAAAAAAAACAACGATCACAACAGTGACATTTTCGTAAACAATTCTAAGCCTGCACCAGGAAAGGAACCTACAGCTTTTTACTACCTTCCTTAAAAGGGTAGTCCATGTTAGACTGCACGGCGACCATGAGATGGCACTGCTTATAAGGGATAAGGAACTTCACGTGTGAGAAAATACTTTTTGTATGACACAATTTAAAATATAGGTTTAGTAATAAAATAAATAACTTCGGGCTGATGCAATGTTGAATGTTCATACGCCTAACTGTCTATTAAATCACTTTTATTTATATTGTATGGATAGAATGGGTTGGGGTCGTCGTGGTACAGTGGTGATGATTGTGGACGTGAAGTTTGTGGGTTCAATTCCCGCTCAAGGTAATGATTTTTGTTTATTTACTATTTACATTGAGTTCTATTACTTAACATGCAATGTCTAGAATATAAGGTGAAAATATGGAGCAAAATGTCTTAACACTAGGTTTAGCAGTCAAAATGTTAATTCGGAACGCGACGGGGGCAACGACAAAACGCATTGTGGAATATAATTTAAAGATGGCTTTGAAAGATAGGAACGCAGCGGTCATGCCCTTATCCTAGTGCAAAATTCGTCACATCCAAATCCATTATTACAAAAGTTTAGTATGTACTTATAGTTATGTAATTAAATATATATTGTAATATGTTAAATTGTTAAATATACATATATAAACACTCGCTTAACACCTTAGATCTAGGTAAAATTTTGTAAAATAAAGTAAAGTAAAACAACATTTTCTTATTATATGTAAACAATAATGTAATTAATATATATGATAAGGAAATCAGATATAATAATAAATTAAAAAAAGGTACAGACCAAGTGTCTGTAGTGTTAAGTAATAATAAATTTAAAAAAAAAGTGAAGGGAAATACAAATAAACCAAAAAAAATGGTTAAGTGCGAGTTAGACTTACCCACCTAAGCTTCTGTACCAATTTCAGGATTGTAAGTCAACAGAAAACACAACTTATAGAAGTAGACAAACTAACTTTGCGGGCATGTGCACTCATTTTGTATATAAATTTTTGTTTTATTTTTTAGAAATAACCTATACATTTTAACTTTACATATTCTTTATTTCTTTATTTATATTTTACGTTCTTACTTCGTGCCAAATTTCATAAATGTAGGTCCTCGGGAAGCACCCTAAAAGTTTTGATTTCGCGGCAAATTGCGTACAAAATGAATCAAAACGATCCATAAACGCTCGTATGCTTTTTTCTATGCACCAAGGATAGGTTACCTAAACATTTGATATGAATTTAAACTTGTTACCTCTACGCGATCTCGAGATAAATAGCCTCATCTATGGTCTGATATCAAAGTGATCCTGTAAAGGTTCCGTTTTCACCTTTTGAGGTACGGAACCTTAATAAATCAAACATATGAATTTGCCAAAGTAAACGATAGTTTAAAGATTTCTCATATAAATATTTCATATATGCCATTAAAATACTATAGTACGACACCCCGCACATTCTTATACCGAAATGGCAGATATTTATTTGTATGGTTAATCAACTTCTATATTATTTTCCTTGTTATGATCTAGAATATTTTATTGACTCATACATACCTTTCTTAATATAGCGTTATTTAACATAGCTTTTTGTGAGCAATAATATTATGATTAGTATATAATGTAAATATTATTAACTGTCATTTATTTATTATAAAGTTTTTTTTTCAGCTTCACGCTGTATCCCGCACACAGCAGGGTAGGCAGAGGGAACCTAGTGTTAAGACATTCCGTTTCTCATTTTCCGCCGAGTTCTGGAGCCATTGCGTGTTGTCACCAGAGCAAAGCAAATGAAAATGTTAAATATTTTAGCTTAAAAAAACACCCTTTCCTACATTAAGTGATAGTGCTATAGAATTTATTATAAATTGCATGAGCCTTTATAGCTTAGAGGCTTACCAAGTAACCTTTGAAGAGTTTCATTGTTCAGGTCCTGGCTCCATCATCACACTAGTTCGTAGAACACGAGTACCGTTAATACCATAGTAATGTATTGTCATTTAATCTACGTATAAATATCAAGTTTCATGAGAATAAAATTATATTTCAGATTTTATTATATAATTTTTTATAACTCGACCTAATTAAAAAAAGTATATATATATATATATATATATATATATATATATATATATTGTAAAGTTAGCACTTAAATCTATTACTTCTTTCCTAAATTATAAATCTGAAAATATTGTTCGAATGGATGCGCTAATCTTAGAAACTACAGGTTTAAATAGATATTTTTTTTTATATTCACCGCCATTCAATAGTTGCGGCACTCAACGCCGCGCTTCGTCTTATTGCCATTACTTTTCCAGGCAGAGAATCAAACCCCCAACGGCTGTGTTAACAATGCAACAATGAACCGCTGCGACAAGACGACCTTCACATTTTTTACTAAATAATCATATAGTTCAAGCGAGCGAAGCCGCGTGCGCCTCATTAGTAAGTAATAATACTTAGATTGTATCGATTAAAACGTTACAGAAAGCACGCACTCATTAATTTGATAAACTTTTGATCTTATGCAGTTATTTATATAGAAAAATATTTTATGAAGCCGTTGTGGCAACGGGACAGTGTCTAACAGTAAGCGCGACAGTTATAGGTTCGGTGCCCACCCAGGGAAATTATTTATTTTCATTTCTTCTGAACAAGACAAACTCTTTAAAAAGACACTCTTGGTGACCGGGGAACGTAGTGTCTTAACTCTACATTCCCTGCCTGCTATATGCGGGATACAGCGTGAAACTAAAAAAATAAGAAAATACTATGAAATACCTACTTTTATACGCACTTACGCCTCTACGTGCCTTGTCATAGTTCAAAATGTCAACAGTAGCGCGATTAGTGCGTATTTATTATATTTAAAACAGCTGCATGTGAGTACGTTGGGTCGCCCTGATAACCTAAACTCAATGTTTTACACGAGGTAGAATATTAATTATAAAAATATAATTATCGATAGCGGAGGCCAAAGTTTCGCAGGGTTGTGGGTTCGATTTCCATCGGGGGATTGAAATATTTTATAAGTTTATTGATTCCTCGCTCTGGTAGCGAGGCAAAGCGCGGCCTTTAGTTCTTCCATTCAACACGCATTGCCTCGAGAATTTAGCGCAAAGTGGGGAACGAATTGTCTATCGTTAGGTTCCCGGGTTCCCTATGCCTACCTTGCTATGAGCGGGATACAGTGTAAAGATAAAAAAAAGATAATTGAGGTCGTCGTGTTATAAAACAATGTTTGACGGTAAAATCGATGGTTGTGGACTCGATTTTCACTAGGGATGGTTTTATATTTACATTTTCGTTTAAGTAATGATTATTCTCTTTTCGCTCGAGAAGAAAATACGCATCGTAGAGTAGCGCTCAAAGCAAAAACGACCGTAGTACCATCCACCTTAAGCTGTTTTGAGTGACAGGGCTCAACGCCGGAGATTATCTTGTCAGCATGATAATAGCCCTCGAACTCTTAGCAATCGAACTCACAACCGTCGCGCTGACAACCACACACTATACCGCTGAGCCACTAGAATAGATAATGTTAATAAATCACATATTATTGCAGCTGTGCGTCAAAACAAATGATTATTAGTAGAAGACGTGTCAAGATCACTATTAGAGTTATCTCGATTTACTTATTTGTAAATTATTACAAATATAATGTACTTTAATAGCATAATTGACTAGAATAGCATTTTATGTAAGTACAAGATTAATTTGACCGTATGGCTTATAAGTACCTGCCTAGTAACCTTTGTAGATCACTATCACGCTGTATCCCGCTTATAGCGGGATAGGCAGTGGGAACTTAAGACATGCCGCTCAGAACATTCCGCCGAATTTTTCAAGGCTTTGCGTGTTGAGTGGCGGAACTCAATGCCGGACTTTTGCCTTGAGGCCAGGGCGAAGAAATGAAAGTGTTTATAAATAATAATTCAGTCCTCTAAGTGGACTCAGTAACGTCTGGAGAATTCCACCTTTCAGGTCCTGGCTCCATCATCAGAACAGCTCGACATTGTATTATCAACTAAATTATGTGAAACTGCAAAATTTTTGGATGATATTACAGGTGAAATTCAGATTTTTTGTATTTTATTACATAGTTACTAAGGTATAAGAGGTAAAGGCGACAGGTTGTGGGTTCAATTCCCACTTGAGGCTATGAAATATTTAATATTTTCGTTTCTTCCCTTTAGTGTCCAGGCAAAGCAAGGCGTTGAGTTCTGCCCTTTAACACGCAATGCCACCAGCATTCGAGAGAAAGTGGGAAATGGAGTGTTTTAACACTAGACTCCCTCTGCCCTGCTACAAGTGGAATACGACGTAAAGTGAAGTTTTTCTCAAAACCTAAATTACAAGTCGACCTACTAGAAGTGTTTTTTAAATAACAAGATTTATTTAAACCCTTAAATTGTTTAAAATTTAAATCCTACTTATATTATAAATGTGAAATATACAGGGTGGAAGTGTCAGCGCTCCTTTTACGGGAACAGCATATAGGGTAAAATATTTTGAACCCATACCTAAAGGAATTAAACAGTTTATACGTAGGATTTTTTTTTCATTTCACGGTGTTTATCCATACCTGTATTTTGTGTGACGCAGTTACGCATAGATACCAATAACGTAAACACATACTACTAAAGGTTAATCAACTTTGAACTTTGCTGACAATCCCTACGACTAGATTTCGGAATGAGGCGTATGCGGCGGGTTCCCTTTGATAGGTTTATGTGTGTGACAAATGGCGTTTTATATTACAACAATAATTTTATTATTTATTTTGTCTGAAAAAATCACTTTTTAATTTTTGGAAAAAAAATTGCATTAGGCTTTTATAGAGTAGTTAAAACAGTGGTTTCATTTAAAGTAGTGCTAACACTTTCATCCTGTATTGAGAATGAAGAATAGACGTTTGCTTCACTTAGACGCAAAAACTACTGAACGTATTTACACAAAACTCAACAGTAATAGAGTTTATACGACAGAATAGCACGTAGCCTATGTAGAAATATAAAATTTGCTTATTCTGTAATTTGGTTAATTAAATAAATTTTAAGCAGGCGAAACCGCGCGTGAGTCGCTAGTATATTTCAATAAAATTGAGGCGTACTTTAGGGAAACATATGCTATTCAAGTGTATCTAATAGCTCCACACAGAGAACGATCAACAGGCGAATAAAAAGTTTAGGTTTGAAGCCAAATCGGTTTTGTTAAGTGAAAGAAGCGTTATAACGACATATTTTTAAGTTTCACATTTTTGTTTCGTTATTTTTTTTTTACTTTTTTAATATAAGTCAATTTGAATTTGGCAGCCGTCGTGGCACAGTGGCACAAGCGTGTGACTGTAAACACGACGGTTGTCAGTTCGATCACTACCTACGGGAATGAATTATTAAAATAAATCATGCTGTATCCCGCACACAACAGGGTAGGCAGAGGGAACCTAATGTTAAAACACTACGTTCCTTTCTGCCTTACTTTCCGCCGGATTCTGGAGACATTGCGTGTTGAATGGCAGAACTCAACGCCACGCTTTGCCTCGACACCAGAGCGAAGAAATGGAAATATACATTTAAGTAAATATTTCATCTCCTCGAGTGGGGATCGAACCCACAACCAGTCGGTTTTACAGTCACACGTTATGTCCGTGCGCTATGACTGGCCTCGACTGGATGGCCTGAAAGAATTATTGCTATTAATATTTCAATTTTCTTCGCTTTCGTAACATGATTAAGCGCGGCGTTGACTTCTGTCATTCAAAATGCAATGCCTCAAAAATTCGGCACAAAAAGTGGGAAACGGAGACTTAACAAGAGATTCCCTCTACCAACACTACAATATACACGAAACAGCGTTAACTTCTAAAAAATTGAAGAAAATATTATTTATTTCAATTCTAATTTAGTAGCGATACATAATATTCTAGTAAACGTGACGTTTTCAATGAAAAGTAGTAATCCTGAAACAAACTAGAGGTCACCTAACTCTAGAATAAATTCCACCAAACCAAAGGATTATAAAACTGATTTATTTTAGACCCTTTATCCTTTAAATACATTAAAACAGTCATTTGTTAACCACAATAAAGCAAGTTAAGCGGGGCTTGTCAATCCGTCTGTCCGACCATAGAGTAGCCCGTGTGGAAGTGATTCTTTTTTCAATTCAGCTACGCGCTGTATCCTACACATTGCAGGGGAGGGAAGCTAGTGTTTAGACACTCCGTTCCCCACTTTCTGCCGAATTCTGGAGGCATTACGTGTTGAGTGTCAGAACTCACCGCCGCGCTTTGCCTCGACACCAGAGCGAAGAAATGGAAATATAAAAAGTAAATATCCTATCATCTCCTCGAGTGGGGATCGAACACACAACCAGTCACACTTCGTGCCGCTGCGCTACGACTGGTCTCAATTCTTTTTCAATTACCCGTATATTTTCCAGTGACATCCAAAAGTATTGCTTGTTTAGTGGCAGAACTCAAATCCGCAAGATCAAAGCAAAGAAATAAATATATTAAATAGTTCCATTTCCTGAAGTGAAGATCGAACCTACGACCGGTTACGTTTACGATCACACGCTTTTTTCCTGCGCCACGACTGGCCTCGGATGTGTTAATATACTGAGTTTTATCTATACATATAATAAAATTAAAACTAATCTATGTCTGTACATAAGAGATATATAAGAAAATCTGTTATCGAGACATCAATGTAATATATTTTTTTTATTTCGTCTGTTTGTCGATTTATCTATCTATTAGACATTTATCTATCTATTAGTCTGTGTGTTTATGCACTGTAATCTCAAAAACAGCTCAATCGATTTAAATTCAGTTTTCACTATTGTATTTTGGCAAACTTCACTTAACATATTATAGTATTTTTTTAAAGTTAGGCAGAAGTAACTTCTCAACTTAATGTTAAGTGGAAATCGAACTAACAACCTATCGCGTTTTCAACTATACACATATACCACTGTGCCACGACTATTTCATAATAAAGTATTACATACTTAACCCTATGACATTTCTATAAACTTCTCCGTGACGCGAAACTTACTGCGGTGACGCACCTTTCGACGTAACTATGAATGGATCGGTTAATTAATTTAATCAGTTTTGGGTCCCCAAAGTTTATATTTAGTTTTATATATATATAAAAAAAGTATGTATGTTTGTATTTCCATTTGGTTGTGGTTTATCCGTTAGCTGTCAACGAATGTGCGTTATGAACTTGTATATTATAATATTGTCTGGTCGTTTGCACGATGATTATTGGTTCGATTTAATTTTTATTTTTTAATAGTTATTTTTATTTAGTCTGATAAGCTAGAGACTCTGACTAGCTAATTTTAATATGAGCTAAATAGGTAGTATCACTGGGTTTCATTTTTGCGAAATTTGAATCCAATTCTTAACGAAATTTAAAAATGTACTTGTATTTTTCAGAATTTGAAGTCAAGTTCAAGAGTTTTCAAGAGGCGCGGGTTCAAATCCCGCTACGTTCAATTTTTTATATGTTTTTTAAAAAGTGCATTTTCAAGTTTGATAGTTTCAAGGATTTTTTTTGTATTTATTCTGATAACGCAAAATTAAGTTCCGCCATTAACGCCACGTTAAGTTCCGCCAATGAACACGTAATGTCTCTATTTCGGACATAAAGTTGGGAACAAAGTGCCTCGCTTCTTGACTTTTCTTGCTTTCTTTGCCACGCCGGATGAAGCGCGACGCGATAAAAAATTAAAACCTAAAACTTGGGCGCTTAGTTCGGATGATTTTTTTATAAAATGCAGTAAAGAAATAATTAAATATAGCAAAATAGATAAAATGGTATATATTTCAAAAAAAAAATCAGCTTCACGCTGTATCCCGCACTCTGCAGGGTAGGCAGAGGGAACCTAGTGTTAAGATACTCCGTTCCCCACTTTCTGCCGAATTCTAGAGGCATTGCGTGTTGAGTGGCAGAACTCAACGCCGCGCTTGTCTTCGACACCATAGCAAAGAAATGGAAATATAAATTTAAGTAAATATTTCATGTCCTCGAGTGGGGATCGAACCCACAACCAGTCGGTTTTACAGTCACACTTTGTGCCGCTGCGCCACGACTGGCCTTAATATATATATTTCAGATAGGTATATATTTCAGATCTATATAAATATTATAATGCCAAAGAGATTGTTTGGTTAAACGCGAAAATCTCAGAAACTACTGGCTTTATTCGTATAGAAAATATTTTTTTTAACGTGAATGAATCTTTTGTCAAAGAAGACTATAAGCAAATTTTATTTCGTTAATCAATGTAACTCAGTTAGTGGCTTCAGTCTCCGCCATTCAACACACTTGCCTCGCACACACAATGCCTTCAGAATGTAGCGGAAAGTGGGGAACAGAGTGGGGAACAGGGAGTGTCATAACACTAGGTTCCCTCTACCTACCCCGCTTTGAGCTTGTGCAAAAAAAAATTATCTAAGTCTTTTTTATTCGACCAAAGCGGGCGAAGCCGCAAGTAAAGGCTAGTCTTAACTTTTAAGTATAGTCAGTTTACATTACATATTAATAATAGGCAGTAACATAAATCAAATGACTTTACGATCTTACTAGTTCTATTAAAATATTGTAAAACTTTAAGCTGGCTTTTAAAAGAAGTAAAAGTTTACTTATTTTAAATTTTAAATTTTGAGTTATAGTGCTAGATCATTGTAATTCAACAAGTATAAAGGTGTATAAAGTTGTGAGCTCTATACAGATTTGAGGATTGTTTCCCTCCTGTGGTAGGTTCACGACCCCGTGCAACACCAGAGGAGCTACGTGGAGATAGACGCGCTTTTTGAAGGTACCCATGTCATATCGACCTGGAAACACTGCCGCGAGTAGGCCATTCCACAGTTCCGTGGCGCGTGGAAGGAAGTTCCTACGAAACCGCACAGTAGTGCATTGCCACGTATCCAGGTGGTGTGGATGATATTTTAGCTTGTGACGTACTGTGCGGTTAGAAAATTCAACGGCAGGTAACAGGTCAAACAGTTCTTCAGAACACTCCCCATGATAAATGCGATAAAAAACGCACAGCGAGGGGACGTCTCTACGCAAAGCCAAAGTATCAAGACTTTCACTACTCACACGGCACGGCTACACGGCTCTACGTTGTACGCGATCAAATGGTTCAAGCTGATACTGGGGTGCACCAGCCCAGAAATGAGAACATTACTCCATATGAGCCTGAACCTGGGCCCAGTGTTGAATTTAAATGGAAAGCGGAGAGCGAAGAGTTTTTACATGAGATATACTGCCCAAAATGCTGAATGTTACACATAGCAGGGACTGAGAGAAGGTAGTGTTACGACACTCCGTTCTCATTAAAACATTTGTAACTTAGCTCTCTCGTACTCTATCTCGCATAAAATAGGTTAGGCAGAGGGAATCGGGTGCTAAGAAACTTCAATGCCCACTTTCCAGTCGATTTTCGAGACAGAAAATGGAAATAATATATACTCCTAGTGGGTATCGAACCCATAACCATATCGTATATAGTGACAAGCTCTAATGCTGCATCACGACGGCTTCCAGTGGTTTTTTTTAAAGACAAATTTTTTTTCCCCACTAGATAACATGAAACATTTAATGTTTTAAGTGTCGAGACAAATAGCGGCGTTAAGTTCCACCACTCAACACGCAATGCTTCCAGAATTTAGTGAAAAGTGAGGAGTGAAGTATCTTAACATTAGGCTACCTCTGCCTACCTGGACTGCGGAATAAAGCCTGAAACTGAAGAAAAAAATTTTTTTTTAAGTTTTGTGCGTTTAGTAAAAAAAAAATAACAATGGTCTATATTAATAATGTTGTTAATTTCACAGTTATTTTGTGGTCTGCGGTCTTCATAAATAATTATGAAACAGAAGTGAAGGTATAAGTGTGCTTGAAACTTCGATAATAATTTTAAATATATTTCGTTTGTTTTCACATATTTGATGAGGCTGTCTGTAAGCGCGAAGGTTGTGGGTTCTAATACCACTCGGAGGGATTAATAATTAAACATTTTTTCTTGTGCAAAGCAAAGTGCGGTGTTCAGTTTTACCACTCAACTATCGGTACTCGGAGTCTACTCGGTAATAAGACGGAATTAGGTGAACGGAGTGTCATTACACTATTTTCTCTTTGCCTATAATGCTATGTGTGGATCAAAAGTAATATATTTAAGGAAACCGTAATGGTGCAGTGACATAGCGTCTGAGTGTAAAACGACGGTTGTGGTTTCGATTTGATACGGAGGAATGAATAATTATCATTGTGTTGCCCCCATTCAACATGCAATATCTCAATAATTGATTAAGAAATGGGCAACAGATTGACTTAACACTAGGTTCCCTCTGAATATTCTACTATAGAGATAAAAGGGTGAAAACGTGACCCTACAAAAGAAATTACATCATAATAAAGTACGTAATAATCACATTACATTCACTTTTACGAATGAAAGCTAAAATTTAATTAATTTGGAGTATTTTTCCGTTTCATTCGAATTAGCTCTCGATACATCCCTTTTTAATTAAACATTTCATTGACATTCCTGGAAATACTATCTGTATAAAACTGGAATCATAGATTTTTGTATGGAAATGATATAAGCTTTACGCTGTATCCCGTATAAAGCGGAGTAGGTAAAGGGAACCTAGTGGTAAGACACTCTTTCTCATTTTCCCCTTAACTTTCGAGCACTGCCTGAGTTTCGAGATATATGACCAATAGAACTGTTGACCTTTGACTTGAATGACCTTTTTGTTCTAGAATGGGGAAATGGAAATAGTTTTAAATATATTGAATTTGCTCTCCGAGAGTTCTGTACCAATCTCATGATGGTAGGTTGAAGGAAAGTAATACTAATAAAAGTCGGTATAAATAAGTTTTTGGTAGAAAACATAAATTTTCTATGAAAATAATTCCATATACTTAGTTAAAAATTTATGATATATCCTTAAAAAAACAATTTTCAACATTTTTCCTTTATTATTAAGTACTATAAGTTCTCATTTCATATACTTAAGTATGTTAACATTGTATATATATTTCCTAGTTTTAATTTACACACCTTCATGACGGGATCGAATGCCGTTAGCCATAATTTTTGAAATCAGATACTTGTTATTAAAGCTTAATAATCCTGCACATAGCAGAGAAGGCAGAGGGAACCTAGGAACCTTGTGTTAATATACTCCGTTCCCATTAATACGCTTCTATTCCCCACTTTCCGCCTAACTCTAGGCACATTACGTGTTAAGTGGCAGAACTCAACGCTACTCTTTACTTCGTTACCAGGGCGATGAAATGAAATACTAAATATTTCCATTCCTCGAATAGGAATCGAACCCACAACCTATAGTTCACAGTCGCACACTTGTGCCATTACTAACAACGCCTGTTCTATGTTATAAAATGACAGAAAGCAGGAATGCGAATTAAATGCAGGTACTAAACATCGCTTTGAGTGCTTTCATTTGAATTTTAATACCGTTTTAGGAACTATTTCATCTGTTCGAGGTATGTGTATTGTTTGTTTTGTTTCGTTTCACTTTATTTCGTGTATATAGAGAGATCTCATTGAAAATACCAAATGAACAATACTTGAATATATATTTTAGATATAGATTTTTTGCTTTTTTTGAACAAAACTTGATCTACTAATAAATTGATAATGTAAAATAAAAATAAATCAGCTTCACACTGTATCCCGCACGCTACAGGGTAGGCAGAGGGCACCTATTGTTAAAGCACTCCGTTCCCCACTTTCTGCCGGATTCTGGAGGCATTGCGTGTTGAGAGGCAGAACTCAACGCCGCGCTTGTCCTCGACACCAGAGCGAAGAAATGGAAATATAAATTTAAGTAAATATTTCATCTCCTCGAGTGGGGATTGAACCCACAACCAGTCGGTTTTACAATCACATTTTGTGCCCCTGCGCCACGACTTGCCTCAAATATATTACAAAAAAATTAGTATTTTAAATTAGGTAACAAGGACTGGGTGACTGTAAGCGAACGGTTGTGGGTTCGTTTCCAACTAACGAACGTAATGTAAGGACAGGCATGTCGTGACAGGCAAACTCGCACATGTACACTCGCGTGCATAATATTCCCTACTTATCATAGACAAACTGACTGAGGTCAGTCTTGGGGGCACAAAGGGTGACGAGGCAAAGCGCGGCGTTGAATTCTGCCACTCAACACGCAATGTCTCCAGAATTCGGTAGAAAGTGGGGAACGGGAGCGAAATACTTAAATATCTTACTTTCAAAAAATATTTAAGTATTTCGCTTAATTTTGAGACATTGTATGTAGAGTAGCGGATCACAACACCGTGCTCTGTCTTGCCAGAAACGACAAAATACAAACAAATTAAACATCATTATTTCCGTGACTGTTCCACTGCGCCATGACATCCTGATATTATATATCTCTCTGTCTATCGTTAGTATGTGTTTTATATACTTAAGTTACCGTATTATTTATGAGAATAAATCACTTTTTTTGCTCAATGTATGACAAAAAGCATGAAGTATAGCCCTTAGTGTGTGATTATTAATATCTGCTGTGGTAATATATTATTATTATTATTATTATTTCTTATAGGAAAATGAATAGAATGAAATGTGCTACAGAGGTAGAAATGGGAAGCAATCTGAATGTAAGGCATTACTGTAGGTTCGATTGCTATTTTGGGGAAGGGCTTTTTCGTTTTCGATTTGTCAAAGTAGATGAGGAGTGTGGATCATACCATTGATATATTTACGACAATAAAAAAACGGATAACGTACATAACCAAAGTAAAATGCTATATAATCAATCAAAAGTAACTAAAGTAAAGAAGACGAGCCGTTTCTAATATCATAATCTGATTTTCTTATTACAAATCTGCTGATCTAGCAGTAGTGTATTGACCAATCCATCGATATGAGGTTCCCACTGTGGAGTTAATGGTGATACCGAGAACGACCTCAACGCTGTATCCTGCACACAGCAAGGTAGGCCAAGGAACATGGTGTTAAGACATTGTTGTCTATTTGCCGCAGAATTCTGGGGGCATTGCATGTTGAGTGGCGGAACTCTACGCCGCGCTTTGCCTCAAGACCAGAGCGAAAAAATGAAAATATTAATTTAAATAAATATTTTATTTTTATTAATTTTCAATTCCCCGAGTGGGCATTGCTCACAACCAGTGTTCACACACTTTTGCCTCTACGCAACCACTGGACTCGAAAATATATAATATAGTAACGAGAATAAATATTGCCTCAAATGATTTAAAGATTGAACCCACAACCATCGCTTCAAGTACGAGCTGTCACTGTCAAGGCATTCGAGCGTCATTGTTATTTCATAGCTAAATTAATTAATAGACATTTGATTACATAATTAGATTAATGTAATTATCAGGAGAATTTAGTTTCAAAGGGATTGTATATATATGTTTATATGTTATGTATTAGGGCTGTCGTGGCCTGGTGTGACTGTGAACTCGACGACTGTGGGTTCGATTCCCACTCAGGGGAGTGAACTATTTAATAAATTTATTATACGCTGCGTTCCACCACTTAATACGAAATGCGTCGAGAAATTCGGTGGAAAATAGGGAATGGACTTCTATTCTCTTTGTGTGTCGTAATGAGAATAGTGTCTCAGCACTAAGTTTCCATGATCCCACTGCCTACTCTGCTATATGTGTGGATGTAGCGTATAACTTAAAAAAAATATAATATATAAGTGTATATTTATATGATTGTATACTATATACTATATATGAGATCGTGGCACAGTTGTCTTGTATCTATTTGTAAGTATTTTATTTGTGGTTTCGATTTCTACTTAGGAGAGTAAGAAGGCAAAGGTTAAGGCCTGGTGATTAGCTCAACGAAATGTCTCGAAAATTGGGTTGTAATTAGGAAACGTAGTTTCTTAACACTCAGTTCATAAGATACAACCCACGACCACCTACTGGTTCATTAATCATGTGTTTCGACATATATTGCCGCTATTTACATAAAAACATCTAAAATATAATAAAAGCAGTTTCTCCGTATCCTCATATTTCACTCAATTCTCGTAATATAAAAATTCTAATTCTAAATTCAAAGTGGTTTTGAGTTTTGGCGTGGTGGCGGAAACTGGGAAACGGAATTATCCTAATGGGAACGGAGTGTCTTAACATCAGGTTTCCATGTTTCCTCCACCTACCTTGCTTTGTGTGGAAAACAGCATAGTAAAGCCAAAAAAACACATTTGAATCGTTGAAAGAACATACAAATAAAGCTACCGCCGCCGGCTCGAAAGGCAGTTGGCATGCGTTGAGTGACAGAACTTAACCCGCTTCATCTACCAATGCAGAAAAACGAAAATTGAACCCACAACTGTCGCGTTTACAGCCAGACGATTTCCCACTGCGTCACGGTTATCTCATACATTATAATAATAACATATTTCCAGCAACATACCAAAATTTGATTTAAAATTCCCTAGAAACGATCTTTCCCGTATGTTCCTAGAAACTTCTCACGTTCGATCGTAACTCCTCCAACTCTGACGTTCACGTGCTCGAGCCATAAAGACGGGGAACCAATTAGCGTCGTTCATATAATTATGTGATGTCAAAATAAAAGTTATTTATATTTAGATATATTATTATTATTATTATTATGTTATGGCGTCTGACTGTAAAGATGATTCACGCTGTATCCCACACACAACAGGGTATTCTGGGAACCTGGGAACTTTGTTGCATAGTCTATTTCCCATTAATTCTTGAGGCATGGTGTGTTAAGGGGCGGGACTCAACTCTATCGTTACCAAAGCCAAGAAATGAAAAGGTTAAATATCTTATTTCCTCATGTGGAAATCAAACCTATAACCTAACGCTAAGGCTAACAACATAAATAAGTTGTAACAAGCGTATAGAAATTTGACGTAGCTTGGCGAGAACGCATGGCTTAGTGGTCAGAGCGTCTGGTCGGTTTCCAGGAGGCGCGGGTTCGAGTCCCGCTGCGTTCAAATTTTTATACGTTTTCTAAATAAGTATTTTTTTCCTAAGTGTGGAATAACACTTTAAAAATGTTTAAAAATATTTAAAAAATAGTGTTCTNTTACAGTGCACACTTGTATCCCTCTGCGCTTTACTGCACGGTGGCTACAAAATACAGTGATGAGTTCAGAAAACGAAGAGAAACGGAGAGTGTAAATCTTGATAGCAAGTTCTTATTCTGCCTAACCTGCCATAATTTTGCTTCACATTGTATCTGGATATAGTGTAAAGTAAAAAATATATAGTAATAACATTGACAGTGTTTGACTGTAAATGGTGGTCCTAGGTTCGATCCTCATTCGATAAAATAAATTATTTCCCCGCTCAAAATATGGTTAGCCAAAACGCGATGTTGAGTTCAGCTACTCAAACGCAATTTTTTCAGTTCGGACAGAAGGTGGAGGATGATATCAGGTCGTTTTCGCCTACCCTGCTATATATATTGAGGCCAGTCGTGGCGCAGTGGCACAAAGTGTGACTATAAAACCGACTGGTTGTGGGTTCGATCCCTACTCGAGGAGATGAAATGTTTACTTAAATTTATATTTCCATTTCTTTGCTCTGGTGTCAAGGCAAAAGCGCGGCGTTGAATTCTGCCACTTAACACGCAATGCCTCCAGTATTCGGCAGAAAGTGGGGAACGGAGTGTCTTACACTAGGTTCCCTTTGCCTACTCTGCTGTGTGCGGGATACAGCGTGAAGCTGCTATACGCGGGTGAAGCTAAAAAGAAAACGGAAAAAAAGGAAAAATAAACTATTACTACTACTTACTTGTATCGTGTAATCAAAGTGTAGCTTTTTTAGGGTACAAGATCGGTAAAGGAAGCAAATAACTGACAAAACTGACATTTTTCTATTAACTTAACAATTCGTAAGTATGTGTGTCTTGTAACAATCTATTTATATCGTTACAAGACACACACACATACACAGACACACACAAATACGAATTTTATTTATATTACGTATAAATTTATAGCATTTTAACAACAAAATCAATCACACATATTTGAACCTACTACCTTCACATTAATATTACCACCACATTCATTTCAATCTATTAGTACAATTGAATAGATACATAGATTCAAATATCTTAACAAATATTTAAACAGCCCTTTAGAAAGTAAATTGTCTTGAAATAAGTCGTTTCAACTTTCACAGAAGTTTCACAGGAGTTAGGGTTCCGCACAAATTTGCATATAGATCTGAAACGCTTTGACGCAACTCCTCAGTAGATACCGTACAGGGTGTTCACTTTAAACATTAGTAATACTGGTTGTAGATTAGTAAGATGGATGGTATAAATGAAATTGGTGTGGATATTCTAGCGTTTTTGTTTAGCTTTTAGTATTATTAGTGACCCACGCGAGGCTTCGCCAGCTTGGGTGTAATTAATTTAATTAATGGCACAAACGTAGCTGTGGGTTCGATTCTCATTCGAGGAATTGAAATATTTAATATATACATTTCTTTGCTCTAGTAACGAGGCGCCTTGTTATGTGCGGAGTACTTGGGGAAAATTGTTGATTATTATAGTATGGTAGTCTATCTGTTTACATAAGCGATTGATATGTTGATAGTTTAATTTAAAATATTTTGCTTTATCTGATCTGCTTTTATCATTTTCTAATATACAATGTCTTCGTTTCACACAAAACAACACAGTGAAAACGGATTAAGACACCATGTTTGAAAGATAAGTTATGTGTATACATAATAACAAATGTCTCGTAATGATCGAAAACGTCTAAATGATCATGATGGTGGTGGGTTTGATTCCCTTAGACTTAGAGCGGCGTTGATGGAAATCGAAAAATTAAATAATGGAAACTATATTTTTTTTTCTTAAATTTAATTGGAAAATAGGAAACGGAGTGACTTAATACTACTTAACACGTGAAGATGAAAAAAAACAATAAAACACGCAAAGCCGATCTAAACAGCAGATAAGAAGTAAGACACTCTAATATCAAATCGTCTTCTATGTAAAAAATATATATATGTGCTATTTGGAGCGGAATAATGTCATTATAGGGCACTCAAATATTTATAAGAATATGATATAATGGAGCGAAATGTGAAATATTAGCTATTTCTCGTAGATACTTAAACAATATCTGCGAAGGAATTTCGTGATTGTTTTTATAATAAATTGCTATTTTAGTCGTTTAATATGTTTGTTTATATATAGCTATATGTATATAAAACTCTTCAAGCGAAATTACTTAGAAGCTATTTAGAAAGTTGAAATTTGGTATACAGGTAGGTTAGGGTTTGAGGCCAGTCGTGGCGCAGCGGCACGAGGTGTGACTGTAAAACCGACTGGTCCCCACGGTGGGGTTCGATCCCCACTCGAGGAGATAAAATGTTTACTTAAATTTATATTTCCATTTCTTCGCTCTGGTGTCGAGGCAAAGCGCGCCGTTGAGTTCTGCCACTTAACACGCAATGCCTCTAGAATTTGGCAGAAAGTGGGGAACGGAGTGTCTTACACTAAGTTCCCTCTGCCTCCCCTGCAGTGTGCGGGATACAGCGCGCTGACAAAAAAAAGGTAGGTTAGGAAGTATAGGGAAACAGAGAGAAAAGAGAGAATTTCTCGAAATTGGAGAAGTGGTCAGAGCAGTTAGATTTCCAAGAAGTGCGGGTTCAAATTCCCCTACTATCAAATTATAAAAAAAAATACGTTTTTTAAAAAAAGTATTTTCTTTCCTAAGTGTGACAAAAATTGTGAAGGAAGATGTAAGAAACACTAAGGTATTTTAAATGGTTTTTTAATCTTATATCTATATATTTGTTTGTATATTTACAAACAGACAAATAGAACTCTACTGAACTACTAGACAGATTGCGAGCAGAACCCACAACGCCCATTCAGGGAACCTTCAAGCACGAATCAAGTGAATCGATGATATCAATCAATTATCATATACTACACTTGTACAATATTTAAGAAATGTTGAAGAAAAATCTGTGAAAGATCTTAATTTAATGCCAAAACGTTTCAATTTCAATAAAAACTGTCGATTTTCATTCTGTACCTCCATTTTTTCGTCTTATAACTAATAATAACTGACATTAATTAGCAGTTTGACAAAATTACATTATATAAAATTTTACGAGGACGAAATTGAGCCTAGAATTTTTCTTATATTAGATTTTCATTTGACAGTAAGATTTGGTTCCTCGTGCATATTCATTTATTTATTAAAGATTCAAGCTGGTTCCCGCATATGCGGGGTGCTATATAGCAGGGTAAGAAAAGGGGACCAAGCGTTATGACACTTCATTACCAACGTAACCCTTTCACTTTTAAGTGGCAGACCCTAACGCCGTGCTCTGTCTTTTTACTAGAGCGAGGAACGTAATGGAGTGTCTTAACAGTAGGTTCCCTCTGACTACCCGACTAAAAGCTAAAACAAGAAGTACAACAATTAGGCATATAATTGTATTTTATAACTATATTAAAATTCAAGGCCATTGTGGTTCTAAAGAACAACGTAGCACTATGTCAAACAAAAAATATTTCTGATTAAGATATTAATAATTGAAAGTGTCGCCTACTTCTTTCTCGCGGCGTTGAGTTCCCCCAATCAAAACGCTATGGGAACGGAGTGTGTTGATCTTCTCATAGCATATGCGGGAAAAAACGTGAAGCTACTTTCACTATAAACTTAAAACGATTCAAACCCCACAAAACCACCACTTACCACCAGAACGGCAAATTGAAATTTAATACATTCACCAAAGACCCCACCGTAGAAACTAGAAAGCTCCCACAGCTTTTAGAGGAACTTTTATAAAAATTTAACTCGAACGAATTACTATTCAAATTAGAAGTTCGTGTAATAAGCT
Source organism: Heliconius hermathena (assembly GCA_013403705.1). Lineage (NCBI taxonomy): Eukaryota > Metazoa > Arthropoda > Insecta > Lepidoptera > Nymphalidae > Heliconius > Heliconius hermathena. The sequence goes on along the minus strand of JAAIXJ010000279.1, from coordinate 286,524 downwards.
TAAGTAAAATGATGGCACGCTGCAAGCCGTGGATGTCGGCGGGCGAGGCAGCAAAGCGGGCTCATTAAGTAATACGCTAAGTTTGTGCATGGAATAATGGAGGGTATATATATATTTTTGGTTTGTTTGTTAGTTTTTTTTTTCTTTTTTTGTATAAAAATTATGTAGAAATGCTTGTAATGTACGAGTATACTTATGTATAATATAATTTTAATTGATTGGTGTCTGTACAAGGAAAGATATGTGGGTAGTTTTACTTTTTTTTAGACATAAATCTATGTAGTAGAACCCAGAATATTGTTTTTATTGTTTATTTACTCACAGAAACAGCTTAACCGATTTAAATGCAGTTTTCACTATTACATTTTGACAATTTTCCCTTAGCTTTAAGTGTTCGTTTTATTTATTTTTTTTTACAGTCAGAGCCGAGCCACGACTGTAGCGAAATAAAAAATTTGGTATCTCTATAATATAGTTACAAAAATGGATATTGAATTTACAATCGTCATTAGAAAAATAAATATGTAAGTGTCACTCCACTGTGTATCCCGCTCGTAGCAGGGCAGGCAAACTTGGGAACCTATTGTTAAAATACTTCATTCCCAATAATACACTTCCATTCCTCGCTTTCCACCGAACTCTGAAGGCATTTCATGTTAAATGGCCAAACTCAACGCCGCGCTTTGCCTCGTTACCAGAACGAGGAAATAAAAATATTATATGTTTAACTTCTTTGAGTCGAGGGAACCCACAGCCTGTCGCGATCACAGCCATACGCTTGTGCCCCCGCGCCACGATTGGCCTGAAAAAAATATATATTCAGTAAATTTCCACTAAATAAATCTAAAATCTATTAATATCAGTAACGCAAAATATAGATATAATATATAACATAATAATCTAATTATTTCGAGCATCTGAGCTGAAAATTGAATATTTTATTACCCGAGTGCACATATAATGCACTTTCATACGAACGTTAGTTACACGTGCCACTGAGTCCATATGTTTTTGAAATTTAATTATGTTTATATACTAGAGACCAGCTCGCGGCTTCGCCCGCTTAATCTACTGAACTATATACTTAATAAACTGAATTACGTTGGTCTTTTCATATATAAAGTATGTTTGCAAAGCACTTGAGATTTCTAATGTGAAAATTAATAAAAGCTTAAGTTGCATTTTCGTACCTTTCATAAGAATATTTAATAGAATGTTTGAATAAAAAAACAACAACTTATAACGATAAAAAATGTTCTATCTTGTAACAATGTAATAGAACTCGGTCGGTTTGTCTGTGCGTTTTTTCGAAACAGCTTAACACACTTTTGTATTTTAGCAAACTTAGTATTAGTATTAACTTAGTATTTGTTTTATTTCAATCGGTTCATAAATTAAAAAGTTAAAACCATATTCACTCTGTATCCCGCATAAAGCAGGGTAAGTAGACGGAACCTAGTGTTAAGATACTTCGTTCCCCACTTTCCACTGAGTTTTTCGATGCATGGCATGTTGAGTGGTAGAACTCCTCACAGAGCTTTTGCGTTACCACAGCGAAGAAATGAAAATATTAATAAATAATAACTCTTCCGAGTGGGACACCCTTTTGCCACTGCGCCACGACATCCTCTAATACCTATATAATTGAGAATATTTAATATTCATAGTAATTTTTTACTTGTTTAAAAGATATCAATAGTTATTACAAAAACTATTATATTAATTATACTTTATTCTTTTAAATTGTAGTCAAATAAAATATGAACCAATAGCTTTCCAAATACATTTAGTTTTTATAGTAGACATCGCCATTTGAGGTAGTCTTGACCAATACCTCCACTTTATTTATTTAATGTTGACGTTTAAAATTATATTTATAGTATACTAAAAAAAACTTTTAATTGTACTTTCTTCTTTTTATTTGAATAAAATAGGAATATAAGTGATATATTAATTCATAATTTTAATTAAAATTATATAATTTAGCTTTACTTGCGAGTAATCAACAAAAAACAGACAGACAGACAGATAGACAGACAAGAATTCTGCTGAGTGGTTTTTTAGCTTCTGTAATCGATATGTACCGACCTAATTTTCTTTTTATATCTTTCATGTACAGAATTGATTTTTCTATCCTTTTATTATAGTATATAGAGATGTACTTATCGAGGTCGTCATGGCCCAGTAGCAGTGGTGGTTGTTAGTTCGATTCCTAGTTGAGGAAACTCCTTACCAGTACGAGGAAAAAAAATATAACATATATTTTCATTTCCTCGTACTGGTAGGGACAGGGAGTATTTTAACACTAGATTCTCTTTGCCTATACATAGGGTGAAATAGGGTGGGAGGGGTGTACTAGAGCGTAAACCTAATAAATATAGTATTTTATAGTATTTTCTCCTAATTCTTTTTCCGATCTCCGCTTTCCTTTCCGCTTTGCCTCGCTACCAGAGCTAGGAAATTAACATTTATTAAAACTTCTACTCTCCCAAGTGGAAATCGAACCGACAACCTTATATGTATAAAAAATATTTAAAAAAAAACACCTTTTTCTTCTTATTCTCATATAACGGAGATATAAAGATTAGATATATTACAACTATCATTTGATTGATTGAATCCGACGTGAGGTAGAAATTGGCAAAGTCAGCGTTTTCTGTTCATTGAACTATCTAAGGTGAATTGTTAATCGATTGGATTATATTAAACTTTATATAATTTACCTTCTATAATATGTTATCTAGAGTTGTCTGCCTGTCGTGGCGCAGTGCGTGGCGTATGACTGTATAGGCTGTAGGTTCGATTGCCGCTCGAGAGAATAAAATATTTTATTTTATTATTATATATTTTAATTTCTTTGCTCTGGTAATTTCCGCGATTCAACGTGCATTGCCTTCAGAATTTGGCGGTAAGTGGAGAACAGAAGTGTTTTAAAGGGGACGGAGTGTCTTAACACCACGTTCTCATGTTCCCTCTACTTACCCTGCTATGTGCGGTATGCAGGGTGAAGCCCAAAATATTAAGATGTTTCAACTCATTCTTTTCACGCTGACCATCCATCATACCATCTGAACACCTGAAACTCTATTCTCCGCTTTCCACCCAATTTTTTTCAGACGTTGCGAGTGGTGGTGCACACCGCGCTTTGTCTTATTACGAGAACGAGGAAAAGAAAATAATTTATTCCCCAAGTGGGAATCGAACCCACAACCGTTGTGTTTACAGTCAGATGCTCTGCCACGACGGCCTATTTTACGTAATTACATACATATGCATTAATTAAAATTCGTATCCAGAAACGTAACTATAATTTTTCTTTTAAACGTTTGAAAAATTATGCATTTCTTTATACTGTCAAATCGTATCCAAATCTTTTACTCGGTAATTGAGCAATTACCCATAATCCTTTGTTACACAGTATTATTTATTTTTTTGTTTAAATCCTGAGTTTTTTTTTGAGGGCAAGTTCGAAATGAAATGGTTATGTACGTTGATTTAAAATACAGAACAACATTTTGAAAAATAAAACAAAAAAACTTAAAAGGAAATAAATTGTGCATTAGGTTTAACTATTTTCTTTTTCTATTTTAGTAGGTCCCGATTCCCGACTATTAATCCTAATCAACTATTTGAAAGCTACAATGTCTTGTTTTTGTTTTAGCTATTTTTTTATTTTACATTTTTGTTACGGTTTATTAACTTCGAATATCCTTTATATCGTGGTGATTTGAATCCGCTCTCACAATCCACTAACAGTAGACTACCACTGGTACTACCATCGCATTATTAGAGCATATTATTGAAATACACCAAGCAATAGGTAAACCACAGCTATACCTATAACAAAAAATATGAAAATTTGCAAGAATGTTTGTTAATACATCTTAAATTCGCTATATATCCTAAACCGATACTTAAAAAGAAAAATCATAAAAGGAATCTATGAATCATTTTTGAATTTCTATTTAACAATACCCTACTTGACGTCGTCTGTCGTAATTTTTTAATTATTTTGACAATATGCCGACTGTTGTTCGCTATGTTCTGCTTCACGCTGTATCCCGCACACAGCAGGGTAGGCAGAACCTAGTGTTAAGACACTCCTTTCCCCACTTTCTGCCGAGTTCTAGAGGCATTTCATGTTGAGTGCCGGAACTCAACGCCGCGCTTTGCCTCGACACCAGAACGAAGAAATGGAAATATAATGATGATTTTGATTTACTTCTTAAGTGACACTCGCGCGTATCGATTGAGGTAAGAGTCATCAAAATCGACCAAGGCGTTAAGTCGATACATAAGAACGCACGCACGACACATACAAACATACAGATGAACACATTATCCTCCTTTGTGTCGCGCAGTCAGTTAACAAAACATCGCCTTTGCACCCAAAGGGAGTAATTATCTTAAAATCTTTACGAAATTTTAAAAAACAGTTACTGATGCACTCGACACTTAAAAAGATAATATTTACAACAAAAAATTAGGTGACGTTATATTACTTGGGTTTTTTATTCTGTAATTTGTTCAAAACAATTGTAATAAAACATAAATCGTATCAAAATTGTATATAAATGTTACCAAAAAAGGAAATAAAGAATTTTAATCTTAAATCTTCAATTTTACCTTTTTATTAAATTACAGGCAATTTTAATGATTTATTATAACATTTGAACCTAATGATATAAATAAAGATTGCATCTATCTGTAAACTCCACAGTAGTGAGTTCGATTCCCGTTTGGGGAAATCCCTTGGTTTTTTTTAAAGAAATGAAACTTACATTGGTTGGACTTAGTAAGTCCAAGCAATGTAAGTTTTATTTTATAATTTTCAATGTTTATTTTTACATAAAAAACTCGTTGCGGTTGCGCCCGCCTTTACTACACAATTATTTATTTACTAATTTAAATATATATATATATATATATATA
>JAAIXJ010000279.1:189300-281174 GCA_013403705.1 Heliconius hermathena | reverse complement strand
TAAGAAATGGTTCGGAATTGTTACGTTTCAACAAAGAATCGCAAATGGAAACACGTTGCATTAGGTTTCTCTCAGTGAGATCATGTGGTACCCAAATGTCAAGTTTTTTCTTGTACCCAGACTTTCGTAAATGACGTAAAGCTGTTTTATGGTCAACATCCAGTTCAGCTTAACCAATGTCGTAGCTACCAATATGTCGATTTTACTCTGCTTTCTCAAAGATGGCGCTGATTTCATCTATGACAGGGTGTCCAGAGCGAACTTCATCTTTAACACTAAAATTTCCAGACTCGAAATGCTTGATCCACATTTGTGCTACTCTACGTTCTGTAGCCGTCCTGAAGACGAAGTACGAGCTTTGATGGACGCTCGTGAAGGTTTAGCGATCGCATGGGAATGTCCTGTGTACACTAATCGACATGCCGTGAGACAGGACTGGCCTCACCGCCCCTTACGGCAGCGAGGCCAGGCTCATGAGATGAGGAGTGAATCCTGTCTATGTATTGGGCGTTTGCGACAGTGATTGGATCTTCGGGATCTAGACGAGGACGCTGAGAGGGCGTCGCAGAAGCAGGTGTGTATGAGAAAACTTACATGCCTCGACAAGGAGTGGGCGTCTGCACGCTCGTGGTAGCAATTGGTTAGGTGTTTGCAGAATTCCTTTAACAATTCACATTCAAAATCTTTATGTAGATCTACTTTGTGTCCATACCATGGGCATCCGGATGCCATTCGGAGGAACTTGTTCCGGACCCTCTGAAGGAGGTCTATCTTGGTGTGTGCGAAGACGACACAAGCGTAGGTCACGATGGGACGGATGTAAATTTTGTACACTTTGTTCTAAAGTGACATTTTACTCCGCTTGCATATAAATAGTGAATACAGCCTGCTCATGAGATATGTAGACTTCCTAACCACTGCCAACATTTTTATTTTAGTATAAATATACAGACAAATTAAATCACTAAAAGCAAAACATTTAAATATATACATATACAAACGACCTCTAGTTCCAAACTTCTGTACCTCTTAACTAAATTGAATATCATCTATTAACTAATTGGACCAATCTTACATATTGAATACTATTTAACATTTAATCAATGTATAGTAACGGTTAAAGTTAACTGGATTGGTTAAAACTAAACTATTCGAAGTTGGTTCGGTTTTAGTGGAATGTGATTAATTGAAGTATCGAATAAGGGTTTTGAAGATGTTTGACTGTAAAAGCGACGGCTGTAGGTTCGATTCTATAATATATATACCATAGTGTTAAAACACTCACGTTAAGACACTCTGTTGCCCATTTTCTGTCGAATTTACTAAGCATACATGTTGAGCGGTCGAACTTAACGCCGCGCTTTGCCTCGTCACCAGATTTAGGAAATGTAAAAATTAAATATTAAATATTTCAGTCCCTCGAGCGGAAATCGAACACGCAATCGTCGCGTTTACAAATGGCCTCAATGATTGAAGCCAGTCGTGGCGCAGGGGCACAAAGTGTGACTGTAAAACCGACTGGTTGTGGGTTCCCACACGAGGAGATGAAATATTTATTTAAATTAATATTTCCATTTCTTCGCTCTGGTGTCGAGGCAAAGCGCGGGGTTGAGTTCCGCCACTCAACACACAATGCCTCCACAACTTGGCGAAAAGTGGAGAACGGAGTGTCTTAACGCTAGGTTTCCTCTGCTTACCCTGCAGTGTGCGGGATACAGCGTGAAGCTGATTTATAATTTTGCGAATATTAGTTAATNATATATATATATATATATATATATATATATATATATATATATATATATATATATATATATATATATATATATATATATATATATATATATATATATATATATATATATATATATATATATATATATATATATATATATATATATATATATATATATATATATATATATATATATATATATATATATATATATATATATATATATATATATATATATATATATATATATATATATATATATATATATATATATATATATATATATATATATATATATATATATATATATATATATATATATATATATATATATATATATATATATATATATATATATATATATATATATATATATATATATATATATATATATATATATATATATATATATATATATATATATATATATATATATATATATATATATATATATATATATATATATATATATATATATATATATATATATATATATATATATATATATATATATATATATATATATATATATATATATATATATATATATATATATATATATATATATATATATATATATATATATATATATATATATATATATATATATATATATATATATATATATATATATATATATATATATATATATATATATATATATATATATATATATATATATATATATATATATATATATATATATATATAAACACACACAGTAATTACCGTTAGTATCATCGTTCGGTCGACATCAAACTTCTAGCGAAGGGTAAAAGGACGCAACTTGTAACTAATGTCCTTACAGTTTCCACTTGATTAATGAATTTTAGTTTAGATACAACTAAATTGTTCCACTTCACTTTGTATATACTAGGATGTTTTATATGCATTTCTCTTAATTAGAAATTGATAAAGCCAGCCGTGGCGCAGGGGCACAAGCGTGTAACTGTAAACGTGAAGGTTGTGGGTTCGATTCCCTTTCGAGGGTTTTTTTTTATATTTATGTTTCCTCGCTCTGCAATGCAATCTGGCGAAGACGTGGCGTTGAGTTCCGCTACTCACAATACCTCGAGAGGTCGGCGGTAAATGGGGAACGGAGCGCCTTAACAATAGGTTTCCAGGTGCCCACTACCTACCCTATTAACTGTGAGATACAGCTTAAAAATAAAGTAAAAAAAAAGAAAAATAAAGTAAATGGAGAAAGTAGTATTCTATACGGTTAATGTAATGTTATTACTACTACCAATTCTGCCATATGTATATAAGAGCGTTAATAATATATATATATAAAGCCGTCATGGCGCAGCAGCTGCACAGTGTCTAATTGTAAATACAATAGTTATGAGTTCGATTTCCACTCGAGGGAATGAATTTTATACATTTTCTGAGCTCTGGTAAATAAATAAAACGCGGCGTTGTTTTTATTAAAAAACATATATTTTTTATAAATAAAAAAAGAGAAAATAACACCTTTTATTGTAAAAAAAAATAATAAACCAACATACACATTCGTTAATTTATATTGCACAGATAAATAATAATCATTATTATCTTTAATAACATTTAAATATTTTAATTAGACGAAATTTGCATCGAACAACCGATATCAATTAAGATATATGATGAGATTACGACTAAAAATTTTAGGTACAGATGATGTCAAAATGTTGGAAATTATTCCTCTATAGTCTATTTAGTGATGACTTAGTGTTACGTCACTCCGTTACCAAAATAAAAGAAAAATGATAAAATTTCTCTTCCCACATAGGCCATGTCATACGGCAGAGATAACGCAGATACTTAGGTCCGTATTTATAAACCGCTCTCAACTCTGAGATAGATGTAAAGCGTTCTTGAGATGCTGTTTTAATAATCTATGAATGAAAACGACATCTTATGATCGATCTCAAAGTTAAGAACGATTTATAATATATATAATATATAAATATAATTATAAATAAGGCTTTGCACTGTCAATTCAAGATGATACGCGTGCTCAGTGGCGGAATTGAACGCCGCATATTGTCAATAAGAATGAAGAAATATAAATAAAACACGAAAAAAATATATATTACCTAAAAAGTTCTTATATATATATATATATATATATATATATATATATATATATATATATATATACTTGTTGATTTAACTAATTTGAGCCCATTTTAATGCAGTGGGAATCTGAATGTAAATGCGATAGTTGTCGGTCTCAATGATTTTATTTCAAACTAGCGACCCGCTCGCGGCTTTGTCCACTAGTATTTTAATATATTGAAAACTATACCTTAAGGTGAATTCAGGAAAATAATTATTTTGTAGTAATTTTGTCAAACTAAATACTTAATATTGAAATGTAGTTTTATATATAGATCGATTTACGCGACTGTAAACGTGATAGGTTGAGGGTTTAATTCCCACTAGTAACGAGGAAAAGCGCGGCGTTGAGCTCCGCCACTCCAAAATTCATCAGAAAGTGGGAAACTGAATTGTTTTAAGGGGAACAGAGTATCTTAAACTAGCTCAGGTTCGCTCTACCTACCCCATTATGCCCATATAGCTTATTTAACTTCTCTAATCTGCCCTACAATTCGGGAAAATGCGTGAAACTTTATTTTTATTTAAAATTTTCTTTCAACAGTACCTTTTAGAATGTTATCAAAAATATGTGTAGATGCGGTCGTCACACGCGATAAGCACGCGACGGAGCGTTCAGATTTTTGTACATCTTCAATTTGGATACGGCTGTGTTCATATTGGTGAGTCTTCTTTTTACTTTCAATAATAATATTTTTATAATTGAATCAAAATTCTGAATTCTGGAGGCATTGCGTGTTGAGTGCCAGAACTCAACGCCGCGTTTAACCTTGACACCAAAGCGAAGAAATGGATCAAACCCACAACCAGCCGGTTTTACAGTCATACCTCGTGCCGCTGCGCCACGACTTGCATTTTTATAATTGAAGAAGCAATTTGTGGCCCAATGGCACAAGAGTGTGAGTTGTGGCACAAGAGTGTGAGTTATGGCACAAGCATGTGAGTTGTGGGTTCCATTCCCACCTGACGAAACGAACAGTAGATATTGGTGGCTTATCACGTTAATTGTTTTAAGTTACCTACTGTACCTGTGGTTAGGCGAAACCACAGCTAAAATCTATTGATTTAGAGACAGATAGATTAAGCGCGGCGTTGAGTTATACGTAAAGTAGTTAATTATATTCCTTAACACCGAGCTCTCTTTACTTAGAGGAGATGCACGAAACTAAAAGAAAATACGTTTCTATAAAATTTACTTGAATTGCATAACTTAACGCTGCTCTTATCTTTTTTTTTAAATAAATTATTTAAATAAAATATGCATAATTTACTATAGCATTGTGAACGCAACCCAACGCCAGTCACACAAGACAATGCCAGTTTAAAAAATGCAATCTGTTTCGCGAACCGTAACGTACACGGCCCTACGTGTAAATTATACACTTTGCTTTTGGTCGAACTTTTATATGTATAATGATTTAGGGTTCCTCGGGGTTTTTTGGGTAGTAATAGGTTGATTTTTTTTTAAATAAGGTTATTTTTTTAGCCATATCGTGGCGCAGGAGTACAAGCGAGCCACTTTAACGCGACAGTTTTGGGTTCGATTTCCATTCGGGCGAATTAAATATTTAGTATCTTTTTTCACTCAACACGCAATGCTTCCAGAATTCGGCGGAAAGTGGGAAACGGAAGTATCTAAAGGGAAACGGAGTATCTTAGCGCTAGGTTCCCAGGTTCCCTCTGAATATCCTGCTATAATTTTTTTATTGAGTAACATTCTTACACAAAAATACCAGTATATGTATACAGAACAATTATACAAAAAATATCGACAAATCGTAATTCAAACATAATTTCAAATTAAAAACGTATTAAGGACTACAAGTGTAATTGTATTTAAAGTGAGTTAAATCTTATTGTAATTTAAAGACAATTAAGTATACTTAATTACTGTTTTTTTTTCAACTTGAAGCTCTTTTATGTTTTTTTACCAATTATTTTGCGTTTTTTTAAGAAGACTTTACGTATACTTTTTTTATAAAGTTCATTGTGGCGTGTCTGACTGTAAACGTGACGGCTGTGGGTTCAATTCGGGATAATTTTTAATTTCCACTCCTCCTCCTACTCCAGTAATAAGATATTGCGTAGCATTGAGAATAGTGGGAAACGGTATGGTGTCTAGGATCACTGCTATATACGAGATACAGCGTGAAGCGATTTTAATTTATTCTTTTAAGTATATTTAAAGCTTTATTTCTACTGTATATAGAATACACTAAGAATATTTAATATTTAGCACTGAGAAACTTCACTTAGTCAATTTCCACTTCTTATCCAAATTCATAGCCTGAGTGGTGGAACAGAACGCCGCGTTTACTCTTGCAAAGCAGGAAAACGAAAGTAATTAATTCCATTAGTTAGAATCAAACCCACAACCACAATTTACAGTTAAACGCTATTATCTCATATATTTTTACATATATATAATATTAAAAAAACATGCATTTTTCTCAGTACCAGGCGCTCAGACCGCACAGCCAGACCTTGGCCAGACAATGGGTGATAAGGGAAGCTTGCGGTCAGACGGGGAAACCAGCGTTGTACACGACACGCATCCAAATGCTGATATTGTATTGGAAATCGATATTTGTATGGGTTTTTAACCGATTACAAAAAAAGAGGTTATGTGAGGCGGGGGCAAAGTGTCGGGGGTTAAAGCGACGGTTGTGAGTTCGATTCTGAATTGGAGGATTGAATCATTTTTATTTTCTCGCTCTAATGACAAGTTCGAAAATAGAAAGTGAAGACCGGAGTATCACAACACTTGGTTCCCTCTTAAAATAAGACATCACAACACTTGGTTCCCTCTTAAAGTAAGTCTTGGTAAAGCTAAGAAACGAATGTCTGTGTGTGATATCGTTGGTAAAGGATTATATTGAAGTACTAGCGACCCTCGGCTTCGCCCGTTTAAGCCACAGAACTATTTACTTAATACACTGAATTATGTTCATGTTTTAATATATATACCTATAATGTATGTTTGTAACGCACTTAAGATTTCTAATTTGAAAATTATTAAAACCTTAGGTCGCATTTTCGTATAATACCTCCCAAAAGAATCTTCAATTGAATGTTTGAAATAAAAATACAACTTATCAATTTCAAATAATTTCCTTTTATATATGTAGATGATACAGTGCCATCTGGCGGTGGCGTGTAGTAGATAATCTTTTTTGAGTTAATTCATATATATTTTAATTTAGGAAACAATCCAATTTTCAAATTTTTAAGTACTTTTTGAGATATAGATATTTATTGTATAATTATGTATATGTGTTATTGTATAATTAACAGCAGAAGCGAAACGTGGAATGTCTTAAAATTAGGTTCTTTCGCCTATCCTAATAAGCGGAAAAGTGCGTGAAACTGCTCGTTAATTCTACAAACATAAACACGATTACATTGTACAGAAATCGAACACGTGACCTCGTCAGAGAAAGGGACAATGGCATAATGCCAAAACACCGATACAGTATAATTAATTGTATGTATGAATAATTAAAATCATGTTTGTATGTTCCTATGTATGTATGTAACGTATAATTTTCTTATAAATCTTTAATGATGTTTACCCCAGCCTTATATAGCGACAACTAATCATTTCTGGCGCTGTGCCAAAAATATATGTATAGAATTATATTATATGGTTATCGGAGACGGCTTGCCCGATTAAATATTTGTATTTATGTAGTACATCACTATTGCTTTTTTTTTATTTTAAGTCGTAGAAAATTTTGAGTTCTATATTTTCTCCAATTTTGCGATGTAAATTGAAAAATCAATATATTTGTTCTATACATTAAAGTCAAACGTAGCGGGATTTGAACCCACATCTTTTGGGGGCCATCCACTCGGCCTGGCCACTAATCCACACATTATCATTGCTCTAGAAAGGAGTTCTTATAATTTATTTCTTTATTTTAGCTAGTGAGGATGGAGGAGTTGTGGGTTCGATTCCCACTCGAGGAGATGAAATATTTACTTAAAATTATATTTCCATTTCTTCGCTCTGGTGTCGAGGAAAAGAGCAGCGTTGAGTTTTGTAACTCAACTCGCAATGCTTCATCCGTCGGAAAATGGGGTACGGAGTGTCTCAACACTAGGTGCCTATTTAATTTCCTCCAGCGAGAATCGAACTTACAACATATCACATACACAGTCACACGCTCACGCCCAAATATATATAATTTTCAGTGGAAAATTCATACCGAAGAAGCCGTATAGAATAAGGAAATTATAAATAATTTTCCTCAAGCAAGTTTCTACGAACGCTGTAAAACTATGTAATTTGCTAAACTAAATTGCCGTAGTACATTAAATTTACTACGTAGTAGGTACTTACTAGGTATCTATTACTGTGTGAGATCCATTCGTAAATTATGTATGTCTTAATTAATTTTTGTACAGGAAAATGGGGATTTTGATAATATTTCTTACACATTTTAGTGTAAAATCTCTAAAATAATTAAAAAATCTGTGATTTGTTTATATTAAAAATCAAAATATGAATAACCTGTTTCGCATAGAATACTCCACTTACTGCTTTAATTTAAGATATTAAGTGTTGATCGGTGGAACACAACGCCGCGCTTGGTCTAAAGGTTCCGAGAAAATCTATACAGTTTTACATACAGTAAAACTGTAATTCATCGTTGTCTGTCCATGAAATATATATGATAAAGTCTATTGTTGGAGAAATTTATTATGTAATAGAAACAAATGTATGTTAATTTTTTTTAATTATTGTCTATTTATCTGTGCGTCAGTGCACGTTAATCTCTGAAACCTCTGGCTTAACCAATTTAAGTGCAGTTTTCACTACTGTATTTTGATATAACATTTTTTATCCGTTAGTAAAAAATGTTATATCAATATAAAGCATAATGTTATATCAATATAGCTTCGACAACTTCTTTTGTAAAATTGGCCTAAATCGAAAGAGAGAGAGAGAGAGAGAGAGAGAGAGAGAGGATCGAGACCAAAACCGTCGCGCTTACAGCCAGACGCTGCACTGTACATGATAGTTATTAATATATATATTAAAATTCACTTTGTATCCCGATAACAACTTGATAGGGAGAGGGAATCTGGTGTTGAGACACTCCTTTCCGCCCGCCCAATTGTCAAGAAATTGCATGTTGAATGGGAGAACAAAACACCTAAGCTTGTCCTCTTTCCACAGCGAGAAAATGACAATATTTCATTCCCCCGAGCGAGAATCTAACCCGCAATCATCACGTTAACAATCACGCCTTGATACATCTGAGCCACGACGGTGCCCAACCCGGTATTTACATAAAAATATTACTCTTAAATAATCAAATCTCCGCTATACGGCCAAACCCATAAAAACAAACGCCAAAACCCACTGCACTCTCCATATTACAACAGCTGCGTCCAGTTTATGTTCTATCAAACAACGGCGATAGCGCGAGGCGAGTGCGCCGCTCGTTAAAATATCACTTTGAATTTAATACTATAAAAAGAGTGCTGAGAGGTTTTTAGCACTAAATCTAGGGTTTGACATTTTTATATATCCATATGAGGTCGTTGTGGCTCACTGGCGCTGTGGGCGACTGTTCGCGTGACGGATGTGTGTTCGATTTCCACTAGGGGTAATGAAACAGTTATTATTTTTATTTTCTAGATCTGGCAAAGGCAAAGCGTGGCGTTGAATTCCGCAAATTAATATGGCATTATCTCAAAAATTAAGTAGAAAATGTGAAACGGAGTGTCGTAGCACCGGGTTTCGTAGATTTCCTCTGCCTAACCTTCTATGTACGGGATACAGCGTCAAGGTAAAATAAAATTTTATATTATAATGCTGATGAGTTTGTTTGGATGGACACACTTATCTCAAAAACTAATGGTTCGCCTCGGAATATTATTTTTGTGTGTTTGACAGTCCATTTATTGACCAACACTTATAGGCTGCAAACAATTATGTTAGTAATCGTTTTGATGTAACGCACAGTACTTGCGCTTACAGTTACATTTTTAAAGTGATACAACAAAAAAAATACTTAAATACATTATAAAATAAATACTTAATAAAAAAAATGTAGACAAATTTGAACGTTGCGGGATTTGAACCCGCGCCCTTTGGACGGTTTCCAAAGGGGTGCGAGTTCTAATCCCGCTACGTTTAAATTTTAATACGTTTTCTTAATATTTTTTTTTAGATACCATTTTTGTTAAAAAATGCAATTTTTTGCTTTACGCTGTATCACCCACATAACAGGGTAAACAGAGCCTAGTGTAGAAATATTTCGTGCCCCACTTTGCTTGCATTTTTCAAGACATTGTGTATCAAGTGGTGGAACTTTGCACCGCGCTTTGTCTAAAGAGAGGAATTAACAATATTTCATTTTTAATGGTTCATTTTGTCTAAAAAATAAAAATAAATCAAATAAATCAGCTTCACGCTGTATCCCGCACACAGCAGGGTAGGCAGAGGGAACCTAGTGTTAAGACACTCCGTTCCCCACTTTCTGCCGAATTCTGGAGGCATTGCGTGTTGAGGGGCAGAACTCAACGCCGCGCTTAACCTCGACACCAGAGCGAAGAAATGGAAATATAAATTTAAGTTAATATTTCATCTCCTCGAGTGGGAATCGAACCCACGACCAGTCGCTTTTGCAGTCACACCTCGTGCCGCTGCGCCACGACTGGCCTCAAAATAAAATTAATTAATACCACGGGGAGAGAATCGAATCCACAACCATCGCATTCACGTTCAGACGCTATGACGCTGCACCACGACGGCCTCAATTCAAGAAGGTATTATTATTTTTTACTGACCACTTAACAATTTAACCAAAAAAAAAATATTTAAAAGGTTTTAAGGATTCAATCAACAAGCAATCTGAGTTCCGTTAAAGAAGTGATGGAATGAAAGGGTTCCGTTATATTAAAAACGGAAAATGGTCTTTAATTTGGCGGATGTAATCAACGATTCATATGGCTTGGTATAAACGTATATTTACCTACTCGTATATCTCTTCATTTCAGAGGTATTTAATGTACTATGGGTTTCATATAATTTTCTTTATTTTTGACTTTGTGTTTTATTTCGCACATAGTAGGGTAGTCAGATGGAACCTGGGAACCTTTTTTGAACCAGATGGAACCTGGGAACCTTTTGTAAAGACAATCCACTCTCATTAGGACACTTTATTTTTCTTTCTCGAAGCATTGCCTGTTGAATGGTGGAACTCATTTTTTTTATAGGCCAGCGTGACTGTAAAAACCGACTGGTTGTGGGTTCGATCCCCACTCGAAGAGATGAAATATTTACTTAAATTTATATTTCCATTCCTTCGCTCTGGTGTCGAGGCAAAGCGCGGCGTTGAGTTCTGCCACTTTACACGCAATGCCTCCAGAATTCGGCAGAGAGTGGGGAACGAAGTGTCTTACACTAGGTTCCCTCTGCCTATCCTGATGTGTGAGGAAATGAAAATATTTAATATTTTATTTGGAGTAGGAATCGGGAACCTACAATCTGCCACGTTCACAGTCGCAGTATAGTCCACGAATAGTGACGTGTATACAAGTTATAGTGCAATATTGTTACAAATAACTCATTAACTCATCAAATATAGATATAATGTATTAAATAGATGGTACACAAGTATGTATGTATTTGTATGTATTTAGAGCTGTGAGCCAGCAGGAAGTCAAACAAGAGCACGATGCGACGTGTTTATAAATACGACACTCTCACCTTCGCTGTTGGCCGAAATTATCACGTAGTGGTTCTAGTCTAATGTATAGGAAAAAGCGAAAATATAGTCTTTTTTTTTTCTATTGTAAGGATTGTGAAATGCGATAGTTTTGGTTTTGATTCTGTCTTCTCGCTTTGGTATTAAGATAAGGCGTGGTGTAGTGTTCCGTAATTTAACATGAAATGTCTCGAAAATTGGAAACAGAAAGTCTTAACACCAGGTTCCCACTGACTATCCTGCTATATGGGAAATTTAGTGTCGAGCTAATTTAAAATAACAGAAAACGTTAAATATGATAAAAAATAAAGGATAGAAAGATGTATCAATAGTTTCATTCTGCCTATGTCATATGATATGGTTTCATATAAAAGAAATCATATAAAATAATTATTAAATAATGTATACATGCGTTATGCATGCATAGGCATACATTGTGTTGTGTTCTAAAATAATATATAATTTCTTTGAAATTATTCTGTTTCCATCACTCTCATATAGGTCAGCAAATGTATTAGTAGATACTTATTATCTGATGATACAACTCTCCACTTTTCTACTTATCAACCATTTCCAATTTTTCAAAATGGACAGAACAATATATCAATTAGAATAAATAAAAAAAAATATTATATTATAAGAGTAAAAAAAATATTTAATCGCTATCGCCTATGACTCATACGTTAGAGTGCAACACACTGTACTGTGTGGCCCTGAATACGCTAAGGCCAGTCGTCTTAGGGCATGCACTGTGTCATAAAATTTACAAAACGCTATATAGGTACATACATACATACATACATACATACATATACACATACAGATACTTAAATATATACATATAAACACATTACAACGTAAAGTTTAAATTCAAAATAGTTTCATAGTAAAAAAAACTTGAAATTAATAAAACATACAAACAAAACTTATATCCCTCTTCCACCGCGGATACACCACTAACGCGGGATAGCGCGTGCTAATAATAAAAAAAAAACTACCATGATACGCAAAACTCTTACAACGTAAATGTTTAAACATATGAAAAAAAAATTAAAAAAGGAATATTGGCATATTAGCGTGGCATACGAGTGAAGTACAATTATCGGATATTATTGCAAAGTGCAAGGTTTGCCCTTGACTGCGCGCGGGCACTGTATTTACAAATACTCTCCCCAAGGCCGGTGTAAATTAGCGTTTGTTATTTTAGTGGCATTAACTGTTGACTCTGTGTGCATTAAATTTCCACAATCTGGTCAGTCATAATAAAATATGAAGAGATAAGTCACTATTTTACAGGCGTAATGAGAGAAAATATTATGGCGCCGTGTTGTGGGTTATATTCGCACTCGAGTTAGTGGATTGTTTTCATTTCTTTGCTATTGTAATAATTAAGATCCACCTCTCAATACGTAATGTCTCTGAAGTTAGGAGAGTGGAGTGTCTTAACACTTTTCAGCCTACCTTGCTGTGCGCGAGATACAGCGAAAATAAAATAATAGTACAGACTTAGTTAATACCTATGAAGTGAAAAGGCTTATATTAAGAGGCTGGTCTTGCCGCAAGGGAACAAGCGTGTAGCGTGTGCTCCAGAATTCAGCGGAAAGTGGGGAGCAAATTGTCTTAATCTATCTGCCTTCCCTGTTATATGTGGGATACAGCGAGAAGCTGAAAAAAAGTGAAAAGAGAGACAAGCCATCTCTCGAGCTTTTATAAAGCGCTTTAATAGTAGTTGTCGAGACTGGTGCAAATTAGTTTTTGCTTTTGCTTTTTTTCTTGCTTCACGCTGTATCGCGCACACAGCAGGGTAGGCAGTTGGAACCTAGTGTTAAGACACTCCGTGTCCCACTTTCTGCCGAATTCTGGAGGCGTTGCGTGTTAAGTGGCAGAACTCAACGCCGCGCTTTGTCTCGACACCAGAGCGAAGAAATGGAAATATAGATCTAAATGAATATTTCATTAACTCGAGTGGGGATCGAACCCACAACCAGTCGGTTTACAGTCACACTTTATGCCCCTGCGCCACGACTGCCCTCACAGGTCTTGGTTTTACTAAATAGATATAAAAGAAAAAATATGTGTATGAAGATATAGTAGATCATATAAAAATAAAGAAGCCAGTCGTGGCCCAGGGCATAAGCGTATATATGTAAACGCGATAATTTGTGTATTAGATTCTCACTTCCCCACAAGTGCGGCGTTGAGTTCTGCCACTCAACACGCAATGCTCCCAGAATTCGGCAAAAAATGAGGAACGGCGTGTCTTAACATTAGGTTCCCTCTGCCTACCCTGCAGTGTGCGGGATACAGCGTGAAACTGATTTATTTGATTTTTATTTGAGATTCTCACTCGAGGAACGAGGCAAAGCGTGGCGTTGAATTCCGCCACTCCACACACAAATTCTACGGAAAGTGGAGAAAAACAGTACCTGAGTTGGAACGGTGTGTTCCTAGGTTCCCTCTGCTTACTCTCCTATATGCGGAATACAACATGCAGCTAAAAAATAAAAATATGTCAATACATCTATATAGATAGATATACTAGAGTTTCTATTATTACTCTTATCATCTCATCGACTATATACTAATTTAATTTTTTTTTTCGAATATTAAAATTCGAATATTAAACATGGCCGAGTATCCATTATAACAATATTTCTCAAATTCTAGATTTTACTGGACTTAGGATTCTACAAACTAATTAAGAATCTTCTTTATTTCTTAATTTTCTTTATTGCATACAATAATAAAGATTAAATAAAGAAAATATGAGAAAATTGCCGCTTAAATTGAACCCACTATCTCTATCATTGTTAATATCATTCCCATAATAAATTCACAAGTTTTGGCACGTTTTAATTTGGCACGAACATACGGATATTCACAACCAAAACACGGACGGAACTTCCGTTTCTTATAAACATCGCGTGTATTATTATTTATACGATATAATCTTTATTTTAGAATATATATATTTTTTATAGAAATTAGTGTGGCAATACTCCATTCTCCGTTTTTATTCCTTAACGGGTTAGATGAAATATGGTGATTTCTAATAAGCAGTAGAAAACAGAAATGAACATAACACTTATTAAATAGCATTTAATAATGTAAAATTAAAANAATATTTCATCTCCTCGAGCGGGGATCGAACCCACAACCAGTCGGTTTTACAGTCACACCTCGTGCCACTGCGCCACGACTGGGCTCAATTTAATAATGTATAAGATTATAATTTACAATTTAATAACCGCATTGTGATATCATAATATTTACGGTGGTGTTGAGTTCCGCCACTCACTGAAACAATGTATATATAAATATATATACAAATAGGTAGTGTTAAGACACTTAATTCTTCAAATTTCACTTCCAGGAATGAAGTGTCTTAACACTAAATTCACTCTGCCTTCCCTTCTATTTGCGGGATTCAGAGCGAAGCTAAAAACCTATTTGTTATCAAGGTCTTCTTTAATAGATCTTTTAAAAGCATGGCACTAAAATATTATAGTTTAGTATTTAACTTTTAACATCAATCATTAAATTAGCATACAATATTCTCGTAACACTAGGTTCCCAGGTTACCTTAAGGAAAGAGAATTTTGCTTAATACTAAATATAATATAATATATATTAATTGCGGGTTGCGTGGCAGAACTCAACGCCGCGCTTAACCAAGCGAAGAAATGGAAATATAAATTTAAGTAAATATTTCATCTCCTCGAGTGTGGGGAACGGAGTGTGTTAACACTAAGTTCCCTCTGCCGGTCTTCGCCAAATAAGACAATTCAAATATTGCACCTTCACCCTTGTTCCTTCATAATAGAGCAAGCGGAGAGATTTGTTATATACGGAAATAAGCTAGCGTTTCACCATAGACCACGGTGGTGCGGACTTTCCTAGTAAATATATATTTTTGAAGATACCCACAATGTGACACACATACATTGTATAGGAAATTGAGGCGCTGGTCATAAGTTTCAATCTCTCATTGTGCGATTCATTCGCGAATTAGTTTGAAAGCGTTTCGTTCGTTCCTAGTTTAGTGTTAAAGCCCTCTGTTTTCCATTTTCCGCTGAATGTTCAAGAAATGTTCGGCAATTGCGCGTTGGGTAAAATCTTAACACCAGATTTCTTCTATCAGAGCGGGGGAATCAAAATAAATTAAATATAATGATTACCACGAGTGGGAATCAAACCCACAAACGTCGCGCTTAAAGTAAGATATTGTCCCATAGCCGTCGTGGCGGAATGACTGGATTAATAACTAACTTCTATCATACGATGATGTTCACACCAACTACCCTTCTATTTTAGAATCATATCCGTTACAGAGAATTAAGATAGAAAATAAGTGTTTTGAAATAGAGTTAATTTCCTAGTAGTTAGATTTAATAAGGCATATAACAGTTGGTTGTTTTTCTGCTCCATTTCCTTTCTCAGACCATCCCTATCCCCTACAATCGTCACTTTGTTTCTGTCCCTAGTGACCTAGATGTAAGTTGAAAATCACAATTTTACTGCAGGTTCACGCTGTTTTCCGAATGTTGTTGTCAGGGTTGAAACAGGGAACCAAGTGTTAAGAAGCTCCGTTCCCCACTTTTCATAAAACTTTCAGACATTGTGTGCTAATTGGCGGGACTCAACGCCGCGTTTTATCTACCTAAAAAATAATAATATGTGTATCTAAAAAATAATAAAACGAAAGATTATAAAATAGTACATCTATTTTATAATCTTTTTTTATTATTATTACATGTGTGTCGATCGCAATTTTGCTTGCGTTGACATTAAGATGTAAATTAAAAAATATCTACATTTTTTCTATTCCTGTAGTGATTTTCAGAAATCCGTAAAAACCGTAAAAAATATACGCTAAATACCAACTTTCTAACTTCAGTACAAGCTATGCGATGTATGTATGTCAATCACTCACCAAAGGAACGCTGGAACACAGCAATGTAGTCTAAAGGAATCTGGGAAGCTAGTGTTAGGACACTCCGTTCTAATAAGACACTTCTATTACCCATGTACCGCCAAATTGAGGAGGCATTGCGTGTTGGGTGGCGGAACTCAATGTTGCCGCTATTACCAAATTACGAGAGAGAATAAATGAAAATAATAAATGACTCATTCCCCGAGAGGATATCAAACCCACATCCCATCGCGATTAAAGTTGCATGATTATACCACTGGGCCACGACGTTTTATATTTACAAATAGTTAATATAAAAAAGTTTACTTAGCCCTCTTTTACTGAGCTTTAACCTCCTCCTATTCACAAAACGACATCCTCTCAACCATTTACTTTTAAATATTTTATTTTGGCATGGTTATGTTTTTTAATTAAGTCAAAGTGCCAATATTTCTATAGAATATTGTTTATATTTTTTTTGATTACAATACTAAAGTGGCGTAATAAACGGATGTGTTTTGAATATTTTACGTTGAAATGAAAGCGTTTATTTTTATGTTATGCTTTTATCAGATTGTAAAAGGAACAAAAGATCCTAATAGAAAAAAATATTTTTTTTTAGCTTCACGCTGTATCCTGCATCAGGGTACAGGGTCAATCCTATCGGGGTAGTCAGAGGGAACCTTGTGTTAAGACACTCAGTTTCCCATTTTCTGCCGATTTCGGGACCCATTGTGTGTTGAGGGGCGAAACTCATCGACGCGCTTTGCTTCGGCACCAGAACGAAGAGATGAAAATATTAAATATTTAATTTCCTGGAGTGGAAATTGAACTCACAACCTGTTGCGTTTACAGTACACGCTTGTGCTCCTGTACCACGACTGGCCTCAGGAACTTTTATATTGTCTAATATATTCAATACGTAAGTTTTACTTATTCTTGATAAAGCGAAGTACCTAATATCAATTAGTAATGATCGGACATTAGACGAAATATCCTTACGCAGTTATATCAGTAATTTAAATAATGATGTCTACAAATATTTTAAAACAAAAGCGGTTTTGTTTCTATGAGCGCACTAATCTCAGGAACAACTGAATTGTATATTTTTTAGTTTAGATTGTTCGTTAGAGGTAGGCTTTAGAATATATTTCGTGTTTCGTTTTTTTGTGTGCGACTGTAAATATTGCACTGGCAAACACGTCAATGCGTGTTGAGTGGTGGAACTCAACGTCGAGCTTTGCGTGTTTTAAAGCGAGGAAACATAAAAATATTAAATATTTCAGTCCCCTGAATGGGAATTGAACCCACAACCATCGCTTTAACAGTCGTACGCTTGTGCCTCTGCGACACAATCACCACTTATCATAAGTATCTTTCTAAACATGTTATCAAAAGACGACATAATATATTTACATATATCTAAAAAAAGCCTAATATTAAGAGGCCATTATCAGGATAGTCGTGACACAGAGTCACATTTGTGCTGTAACCTGTAAAAGCGACAGGTTGTGGGTTCGATTCCCACTCGAAGAAACTAAATATTATAATAAAAAAACCTAGAAACATTGCGAACAATAAATTATTATTTTCAAGCCCTCTAAAAATCTATATCGTAAAATTAAAATGTTGAAGCGTTTGTTTGGTCGATCGCGCTAATCTCAAGAAGTCATGAGTTTCAATTGTTTTTGTTTGTGTTGGATATAAATGTAGAGATGGTATAAATCTTGTGATCAGTCGTGGCGCAGGGGCACAAGCGTGTGAATGTAAACGCGATAGGTCGTGGGTTAGATTCCCACTCGAGGAAATAAAATATTTACTATTTACATTTCCTCGCTCTGGTACTGAAGCAAAAAGCGTCGCGTCTATGTCCGCCACTTAACACACTATGCGACCGAAATTCTGCGGACAGTGGGGAACGGAGTGTCTTAACACTATGTTCCCTCTACCTACTCGGCTATCTACGGGATACAGCGTGAAGAAAAAAAACATACTTTCGTCGATAAATGTATATGTTACCGTCGATAACGAAGGACATACACAGACTTAGGACATGTCGTATGTTTTTATATAAATACTTGTTAAATATATAAAACACGAAAAACATGCAACTAAATTAATATGAGAACGTATAAATGATTGTAATTTTCAATGCAACAGTCACACCCACGAAGACGTATCACACTATAGGGAATTTTACAGCGAATATGTGAAGTTGGCTTTGTTTAAAATTATTTAATTATTTAGAAGTTTCTGTAATTTGTTTTCAGTATAAGTTCTTTTTTAGTTTCCCGCTGTATCCCGCAAAGCAGGGTAGGTGTAAGGGGAACTAGTGTTAGTAAGAGACTTCGTAGTCCATTTCCGCCCAATTCCCAAACACTTGCCTCTTGACCTGTTGCCTGAATGGCGGAATTCAAAGTCACGCGACTTTTTATTATTTTTTTAGCTTTACATTGTATCCCGCATATAAAAGGGTAGACAGAGGGAACCTAGTGTTAAGACACTCCGTACTCTACTTACCGCCGAATCTCGAGGCATTGTGTTCGTGGCGGTACAGTTTAATGAACTCAACACCACACTCTGTTAATTGAAAATATTAAATAAATCATTCCCTCTATCCCTTTCAATTGATTTATATTGTTAGCGTTTTCAAGAAGAGTGGGTTCAAATCCCGATTCGTTTTAATTAATACATTTTTTTTATTTTTCTAACTCATATTTTTTGGCAGAGAGAGCCTAGTGTTGAGATACTCCATCTCAATACTAAATAAAAAAATGTATGTATTAATCCTAACTTTCCGCCGAATTCAGTACCCATTTCGTGTTGAGTTGCGTACGTAAACATCAACGCCGCACTTTGCCTCTACACCAGAGAAATGAAAATATTAAATATTTTAATTCCTCAAATGGGAATCGAACTCACAACCTGTCATATTTACAATCGCATGCTTATACACCTGCGCCACGACTGGCCTCACATAGGTGTCTAACCTACATGATATTAGATTCAACATTAAAAACTCCTTCAATTTCAACTAATAGTTATTCTTTTGAACTTCCCCATAAACAAACCCTTCTAGCATTCACAAGAAGAATTATAATATTGGAGCATGCACTTCTAAGCTTTAAACGAACTTTTTTCACTTGAAAATGCAACGTTTATGTGTTTGCATAGAAAGGGTGGCATTGAGCTGTTGTATAGATTAATTTTTTGATATTTTGTTGTTAATATTTTTATTTAGTTTCACCATTTTTTATATAGTAGGGTAGACAGAGTGCTCCCAGTGTGAAGACACTCCGTTTTCCACTTTCCACAAGAATTCTAAATAGTATTGAATGACAGAACCCAACGCCCTTTGTATGTTATAAATTTGATAAAGTAAGTAAATGTATTCTTTTTATTAGGATTACACTGTCTTTCTCATATAACAGGGCAGACAAACGGAACCTGGGAACCTCGAGTTAAGACAATCTATTCCGTCTTCCACTTTTTACTACTTTCATTACATGTGGAGTGGCGGAATTCAACGCTTCTTGTAAAATATATATTTGATAAAGTAAGTAAACGTATTTTTTTTAAGATAAGACATTTTAAGTTAAGACAGTCCCGCATATAGAAGTTAATTTTAAGACATATCTTCAAGCACTGTCCAATTTTCGAGACATTGTAAACATACAAATAGCAAGTCCTTAAGCCGAATTCGAACATACAAAAATCATATCAGACAGCGCGAAGGTTGTGTGCCTTTTACAGTAAGCATAAAGGCCCTGAGTTCTATTTGTACCCATTATTTCTGCATTAGTTAGACTCAGTGCAGCGTTGAGTTCCACTAAGTTCAAAAAAGAACTGTCTTTACACTGGGTTCCTCTACGTTCCGTGCTATTCTCCAGATACAAAGCGAAGCTGAAAAAAAAATCATCTGCAGACATATATTCTCTAAAATATATTCAATTGATGTAAATTATGTTCACATTATTTCTTATTTACATGTAAATTTATAATGAAATTTATTAATTTTACATACAATGTAATTGTGAATGAGTTTTTGAATCAGTTTATAATAATAATATAATTTTCATTTTCATACGAACACAAAGCTTATTTATTTCATCGAATATTCAATTTATTTGTAATCTTTTTTACGTTATTAAAAAAAATTAAATCAGCTTCACGCTGTATCCCGCACACAGCAGGGTAGGCAGAGGGAACCTACTGTTAGTGTTAGTGTGTTTTTACGTTATTGCCTTGAAAAATTATTTTACCATATATACCTACTTGATTTGAATGAATTTTAGTGATTCGTCTATAAATTACCTATCTATTTTTAATATAGAGACCGTCTGGGCATAGTTGCACAAGCGTGTGACTGTAAAAGCGACGATTGCGAGTTCGATCTCTACTTGGCGGAATTAATTAATAAGGCCAAGCATGGCGTTTAATGTTGGTGAATCAACATGTAATGCCTCGAAAATTTTATGAAAGTGAAGAACGTTCCTTCATTAGGTTCCTTCTACCTTTCCTGCTATACGTGGAGCTGGTGGTACAGCTGGAAGCTGAAAATATTAGCCTTCTGCGGCTTTGTCCGCGTAGTGAAGTGGAAGTAAGTAAAAGTTATGTATGACAAATGACACATTCTACATGACCGAGGTAACTCTGAACGCCAGTCCAATCGTGATACAGACTCCTGTACAGGCGTGCTACCGTAAGCGTGACAGGCTGTGGGTTCGATTCCCATTTGAGGGAAATAAATATTAAATATTTTTATTTCCTCGACCTCGTAACGAGATATTACAACGAGATTATATATTTCATTTCTTCAAGAGAAAACCCACAACCTGTCACCCTCATCACACGTGTTTACATCACACTTTGTACTCCGGCGCCACGACTGGCCTCTTATTAATTATAGAGAGCTAAAACCAATAATATATTTTTCAATTAAATTCCAATCCAAAAAGCACTGCACCCAGCTACTCTATATCCAGAAGCGGTATAAGCGTCTAATCTATTATTTAGAGTTGAGCCGTCACGCGACCGCGATATTTCACTACTAAAATTACTTTACACGTTTTTTTTTACAAAATATTCCTTATATACAACCTGTTTTAAAGTCACAACTGTGGTTGCTATAAAGTAATAAGCTTTATGGTATACTAGGTTTAACATAGGGCTTTTCTATGTAATCAAAAAAATCAAATCAGTTTCACGCTGTATCTCGCACTCAGCAGGGTAGGCAGAGGAAACGTAGTGTTAGGACAATCCATTTCCATTTATTTTCTGTTGTGTTATGTTTTATGTATTGATTGGCGGCACTCCTTCTCCATTTGCAATTAATACATTTACAATAGAGGCCAGTCGTGGCGCAGGGGCACAAAGTGTGACTGTAAACTCGATTGTTTGTGGGTTCGATCTCCACTCGAGAAGATGAAATATTTACATAAATGTATATTTAAATTTCTTCGCTCTGGTGTCGAGGCAAAGCGCGGCGTTGAGTTCTGCCACTCAACAATGCCTTCAGAATTCGGCAGAAAGTGGGGAATGAAGTGTCTTAAAACTAGGTTCCCTCTGCCTACTGCAGTATGCGGGATACAACGTGAAGCTGACATTTACAATAATAACCAACTTGGTGGACTTCCTCTATAACTGTGAACAAAAATATTTATTTTAAGTGGAGAATGAACCCACAACCTTTTATTTTGTAATCCAAACCTAGAATTTCTAATTTATAGTAAATTTTTCACTGAAATCCTATTTTTCAGACAAGCTTCGTGGCTCACGCTAACTAAAGCTTTAACGTATTTTAAAATAAAATTATGTTCACTAAGAAATTTTAGTTGTCAAATATTTCGTGACACCATCATGACGCAGTTGGGTTGTTCCTGACAATACTCGATGCTTAAGGGTTCAGTTCTCTTAGTGGGAAAAACCATTTTTTTTTCAGCTTTACGGTTTTTTCCGCAAATCATAGTAGACATAGGAAACGTAGTATTAAGACTCTGTTGAGTGGAGGAATTATTTTCAATTTCATGAGCAAGAATCGAATCTATAACTGTCGCGCTTACACTCAGATACTGTGCCACGACGGTATCCTCTACAGAAACAGAGTGTTCTCCAAAGAACGTGATATTGGGCTTAGTCAAAGGATTGGATTTGTGGATTTTTTATTTATTTTTAATATTCCTGTATGAAATGTATTCTTTACACTCTTTATGTAGTACAATGTATACATTTAGATGATAATTATATGTAAACACAAAGTAAATGAATACATTAATTATTATTATGTTTCATTCTAATCAGCTTCACGCTGTATCCCGCACACAGGAAAGTAGGCAGAGGGAACCTAGCACACACTCCGTTCCCCACTTTCTGCCGAATTCTGGAGGCATTCGTGTTGAGTGGCAGAACTCAACGCCGCGCTTAGCCTCTACACCAAATTTTAAATAATGAATATTTCATCTCCTCGAGTGGGGATCGAACCCACAACCAGTCGATTTTACAGTCACACTTCGCGCCGCTGCGCCACGACTGGCCTCATGTTTCATTCTACTTATTATAAAAAGAAAGAGGTACAGGCTATAAGCGCGATGGTTGTAGGTTATATTTTCGTATAAGCGCAACGTTAGCATGAAAATCAACGCCGCGTTTTGTTTCACCAGAGCGAGGTCCTCTCTACTCTCGAATCCGAAAATTCATAGAAATGGACAAGATTATCTCCGCTTACCATGCCGAAAATAATAGCGGTTCATATAATTGAATTGAATAAATATTAGCGGAACTCAACGCCACACTTTGTCTTGTTACCAGTGCAAGGAAATAAAAATATTAAATATTTTTAACATTTTTAAAGTGTTATTCCATACTTAAGAAAGAAATTATAATATGGTTTCCAGGAGACACTGGTTCGAGTCCCGCTACGTTAAAATTTTTATACGTTTTCTAAATAAGTACAATATTAAATATTTCATTCTTCCGAGTGGGTATTGAACTCACGAGCGTGTACAGTCACAGGCTATCACTGTATCACAACAGCCTCAAATAAAATAATATTCTAATACAAAATAAGAATTATTTTCTCTACCAATTTTATAATAAAATAAAAATGTCACAGTCGAAGTTTTTGAATAACATACAAATTCTTAGGTTAGCTGTCCAATAAGGCGAGTGAAAAGCGCATTTTTGTCCCGAAGCCTTTTGACCCTACATTCAATGTAAGGGTTACAAGATTGACTTATTTCCTTTGCCTTTCAGAGTTTTCGGTTGATATACATACATACATATTTATTAAAATCAATAAAATACTGTAACTAATATCCTTATAGCTTGTTTTTATTTAATTAAAACTTTTTAGTAATAAAAAAATAACAAAACAATATTTTGTCAAAATTGAGGCATTTCATTTAAAAAACGCCACCAAATGGAGGGCTATGGACAATGTGAGAGAGATCCGAGTGTTAGGAAACTCCGTTTCCCCCTTTCCAACCAATTTCCGAGACAATTTAAATGGCGTAACTGAATTCTGTACTTTGTCTATCCCAGAATAAAAAGTTATTCAAATATAATCATTCCCTCATATAATTTCTTCGCCTCGGTTCGCTTCGCTTCGCCACTCAATACACAATGTCTCGACTGACAGAAAGTGTTAAACGGAGGGTATAAACACTGGCTGTCTACCCTGCTATATACGGGACCCAGCGTAAAGCTGAAAAAAATTATTCCCACGATTGCGGATCGAATTCACAGTCAGTCCCACTCCTCACACCTCATGCATCTTATCAGTCAGTATAGTTATCTCCAGCCAATTCCTGAGGCATTGCGTGTTCAGTGGCGGAGCTCAACGCCGAGCTTTATCTCGACACTGCGACACCAGAGCGTGGAAATAAAAATATAAATATTAATATTTCATTTCGAATTCTGGGAACGGAGTGTCTTAACACTAGGTTCCCTCTGCCTACCCTGCTCTGTGTGGAATACAGCGTGAAGCTGATTTTTATATTTCATTTTCTCAAGTGGAGATCGAAACCACAACCAGTCGCGTTTACACACACTTGTGCCCACCACGACTAGCCTCTACTAAATCGATATTAAATCTCAAACAACTAAATCAATCTCACAGCATCTAACATTTTGGCACTATCAGCACGTTAAAAGAATTAAAAATCACTAGCACTCTTCTCATTGAAATCGACTTCGATTATTATTTTCGCCCATTAAAATTACAAATAGGCCATTTTTCGTGGATTTCTGGCAGAGTGCCGAAGCCTGAGCCACTGTGTGTGTGATTTCGGTTGGATATAAATCAATTTTTGCATTAACTTATTCAATATATGAGCTGTTTATTGCTTTGGGAAATTGATGTTAAGCGACTATTATGTATTTTTGTTTTTTGGTTATTTTTTTTTGTTTGTATTTCTTTTGATTTTGTGGCGGTGGACAGGTTGAGGCGCTCAGCGCGCAACTTAATTGGCAATCCCTCCAGGATTCGGCAGAAAATAGGGAATAGAGGAGACTTAATGATTTAATGATTGGAGTGTCTTAACATTAGGTTCCCAGGTTCCATCTGCTTACCCTACTATGTGTTTTATCTTATTAACTCACGTAAACAAAATAACGTTTTATCATTAGATTTATAATTAATTAATTATATAAATAAAATAGCTTCATGCGTTTCCGCCTTATGGTATGTTGAGCAAACCGGGACCAAAAATAAAAGAAATAAAAATATTAAATATTTCAATTCCCCGACTAGGAATTCAACCTATAACCGTCGCGTTTACAGTCACACTCTTGTACCACCGGTCCACAATGGTCTCAAACAGCCGGTTATTATATGTGATTTAAAATCGATGTTAATCGGCTATTATACAGTTGTGTTTGTAGTTTATTTTTCACTAGAGTGATTACTATTTTCATATTTGTTAGTTATAGTTTTGATGAGCAATTTGAAACTGAGTTGGAAATTTTATCTTTCAATATTTAGTTTTTGATGTTATGTGATAGTATTACTAGTAGTTGCCTGATATATTATAATATTGAGTTTATATACAAGAAATCAAATCAGCTTCAGCCTGTATCCCACACACAGCAGTGTAGGCATAGGGAACCGAGTGTTAAGATACTCCGTTGCCCACTTTTCGCCGAATTCTGGAGTATTTAAGAAAATTTTACTTCCTCGAGTGGGGATCGAACCCACAACCAGTCCGTTTTACAGTCACACTTTGTGCCCCTGCGCCACGACTAAACTCAAGGTTATAAAATAGTATTGTTTGTTTGTTTTGGAGGGGCGAGAGTAGCTCACCCCTGAAGAAAAAGTACAAGCTTTGATGGACGCTCATGAAGAGTTGGCGATCGCAGGGGAATGTCCTGCGTACGCTAATCAGGGGAGATTTTGACCGTTGGCACCCGTCGACATGCCGTGAGATAGGACTGACCTCGTCGTCTCTTACGCTGACGGAGAGTGTGTCATGAGACTGAGGAGTGGATCCTGCCTATGTATTGGGTATTTGCCATAATAATTGGGGCGTCGGGATCTAGACGGACGCTGCAAGGGTGTCGAAGAAGTGAATTAAGATGAGGAGCCGTGTGATCCCGGCCTAGAATAGGATCATCCTGGTACTGGTGGTGTCGTAAGAGGCGACTAAAGTACGTAGTGCGGTAGAGTCACGTCGCCAGCACTGGCAACACGCATGGGCAGACTCGACCGGATCATTACCACCCCCGGCATTTAAAACCGGCGTGAAGTAGTGGCTTTATGCCACTGCGTTTCGCATCAGGTAATGCTGGTCTCTTATACACATCTGTGAAGTTGAGTTAATTTATTTTTTTACATACGTACATATATGCTCAAATATTCCAGTTCCAATCATGGCGAATTGATTAGCATGACTGTCCTATAAAAGCCGAGAAAATCAATATTAAGCGGCAGTCATAATTATAACATAACGTGGAATTGCTCTTCCAAAAACTAAGTTNAGATATGGCGAGGCCCTTGCCGTGTCTCTCGATATCTCTAAAGCTTTTGACAGGGTCTGGCATGCAAGCCTTATAAGTAAGCTTCCCGCATACGGACTTCCGGCTGACCTTTGCAAATGGATATCAGACTTCTTGAGTGAGCGATCGATACAAGTGGTCCTAGATGGCCGCGTATCTGAAAAACAGGCTATAAATGCCGGAGTTCCTCAAGGTTCTGTTCTGTCCGCAACCCTATTCCTGCTGCACATCAACGATATGTTAACACCCGGTATCGTTGGGTACGCTGATGACAGCACGGTTGTTGACAAATATTTGTCCAATGCAAAGGCCAGCCGGAACGAAATCCAGTCTTGTCGAGAGTCTATGATCGATCGTCTGAACTTGGCACTTCGGGGCGTCTCCGAATGGGGCGATGCCAATCTTGTCAGGTTTAACGCTACCAAAACTCAGGCGTGTTTATTCTCTGCAAAGCGGAGCCCCTTCGATCTTGCTCCGACTTTCCGAGATGTACCCGTGCCGATAGCTGACCATCTTGAGCTTCTTGGCATAAACCTTACGTCAGATTTGAACTTTGGACGTTACATCGAGTCTTTGGCTACAACTGCAGCTAAAAAACTAGGTGTCCTCTCAAAGGTTAGGCAGTATTTCACTTCGGGACAGCTTCTCCAACTTTACCAAGCTCAAGTCCGATCGTGCATGGAGTACTGCTGCCACCTTTGGGACGGATCTGCCAAATATCAACTAGCGACCTTAGACTCGATCGAAAATCGCGCCAAGAAGATCATTGGCGACACAGCGATTGTTGAGGCAAATCTGCAAAGCCTTGAACATCGTCGAAAAGTAGCCTGCCTGTCGATATTTTACAGGATACATTTCGGAGAGTGTGCAGCAGCGCTGCATGACTTAGTACCCTCTTCTCCTTTCCACCTGCGGAGCACTAGACGTAGGCAGGGATTTCACCCATATGTTGTCGATATACCACCTTTTCGCACGCAACGCTTCGCCTCCACTTTCATAATGCGAACTGCTAAAGAGTGGAACTCCCTGCCTGCTGAACTGTTCCCCGACAAATATAACTTGGCCCTTTTCAAGGCAAGAGTAAATAGGCATTATCTAGGTAAGCATGCTCCATCATCGTTCGCATCGTCACTTACCACCAGGTGAGATAGCGGACAAATGCTTGCCCATCTACAATAAAAAAAAAAAAAAATCATGTAATTCAAGCGGGCAAAGCCGCGAGCAGGCCGCTAGTTTAAAATAAAATCAGTTTCATGGTGTATTCCGCACACAACAGGGTAGGCAGAGGCTAGTGTTAAGAAACTCCGTTCCTCTCTTTCCGCCGAATTCTAGCGCATGAAGAACAGAAAAGCAGTGGGACTTGACGATATTCCGATCGAAGCGTGGAAATCGTTGGGCTCTCTTGGTAAGCCATCGATCACGATGTCTATAGCCGGATAAATGCTGCCTGGACTAAATGGCGGGAGATGACTGTGTGGTCTGCGATCCCAGGATACCGCCAAAACTTAAGGGTGTGATATACAAGAGCATCATTCGACCGGATCTTTTAAATGGCAGCGAATGCTGGCCAGAACTATCTCGGCACACTTAGAAGCTTCACGTCACAGAAATGAAGATGCTGAGGTGGATGTGCGGCGTGACGCGGTCTGAATGTATATATAATATAGACCTTGGCAAAAGCCGAGATGAATGCCAGGAAGAAGAAGAAGGCTATAATATACATATAAGATTAAACGGGCAAAGCCGTGTGTGGGTCGCTAGTGATAATCAAGAAAATTTTCACTTGAGTTTCAGCCTTTTGAAATGTTGTAAGGTAAGCTATAATTTTTTAATAATTATCCAGATTGACTATTTAGTATTTTTTTTTTCTTTAGCTTCACGGTGTATCCCGCATACATCAAGGTAATCAAAGGGCACCTAGCGTTAAAACACTTAAACACGCGCATTGCGTGTTGAATGGCGGAACTTAACGCTGTAAGTTTTTAGTCATATGTGGTAGTTTTTTCTCACTGGCTTACCTACATACATTAAAAATTCCACTCTTCGCCACTGATACACATATACATACATACAAAAAAATGTATGAATTGCAAGTGACATTGATTGCAAGTGCCATTGTTTGACGGCTTTTGACTTTTTTCCTATAAAAGAGAATTTTTTGGCAGGCCTTTTTTCGTGACGTGTCATCGAACGGTGGATGG
Source organism: Heliconius hermathena (assembly GCA_013403705.1). Taxonomy (NCBI): domain Eukaryota; kingdom Metazoa; phylum Arthropoda; class Insecta; order Lepidoptera; family Nymphalidae; genus Heliconius; species Heliconius hermathena. Next base: position 252,515 of record JAAIXJ010000279.1, on the reverse strand, counting down.
ATTACAAAATGTTTTTTAAAGCTTTTTTTTTAAGTTACATACGGTTTCAGTTTCTTTTTTTTTAATAATTAGCTTCGCGCTGTATCCCGCACACAGCAGGATANATTACAAAATGTTTTTTAAAGCTTTTTTTTTAAGTTACATACGGTTTCAGTTTCTTTTTTTTTAATAATTAGCTTCGCGCTGTATCCCGCACACAGTAGGATAGGCAGAGGGAACCTAGTATTAAGACACTCCGTTCCCTACTTTCCGCCGAATTCTTGAGGCATTGCATGCTGAGTGGCGGAACTCAACGCAGCGCTTTGCCTCGCTACCAGAGCGAAGAAATGGAAATATAAATGTAAATAAATATTTCACTTCCTCGAGTGGGGATCGAACCCACAACCAGTCGATTTTACAGTCACGCTTTGTGCCCCTGCGCTACGACCGGCTTTTTTTTACATTTTGATAATATTAATAACACAGATTTGTTACATTATAGCGACAATATACCAAATCTTTACATAAATTGTAGCCAGTGTATTTTTTTATGTATATTAGTTATACATAACTAAAAACTTTTACTGTAAAATTACATCCAAATTTGACCAGAGAATTTTGCACGAAAGTGGAACAAACGTCCATCTTCACAGACTTTCATTATTTGAATAAATAAAAACACTCCGTTCTAATTTTTTTTTTGTCGTTTAAAATTAGTCAGATATTACATAGATACAGATATTCACACCCTTTACATCCAATCAAATGAAGAAATGAAAATATAAATGTAAATAAATATTTCACTTCCTCGAGTGGGGATCGGACCCACAACCGGTTGATTTAACAGTCACACTTTTTGCCTCTACGCCACGACCTACCTCAAATATTAAATAATAATATTAAATGAGGAGTCTTCAAAATTCTGTGAAAAATGGGGAACAGAATATATTAACACCAGGTTCCCTCTGCCTACCTTGCTATATGTAGGATACAGTGTAAAGCTGAAACATTTCGTTTCCTCCAGTGGAAAAAGAACTTACAACCTGTACGTACATTTTTTGTACAATAATTACTTTTTGTCGGCAGTAAAACTTCGTTTTTGGTTATTTTTTGTTATTAACAACACATCCTAATTGAGACGCGTCGGAACGGTATTCCTAACGCAAATGATTTGGTGTCTTTGACATTTAATGAACGTGCCACGATTCACAACGCCAATATTTTAATTTTTTTTGATATAAAATATGTAATGATATGTTTTTTTTTGTTGGTTTGTTTGAAGATGATGTACTGACGTACAGTATATGTATCTTTATATGATAGAGATAACTCTTAGGATGCTTTTGTAGAATAGATAGTTCTATTACGTAATAAAAGTTAAGGAGCTTGATTTCATTTTAATTTTTTTTTGGTTTGATAGGCAACCTAGTATTAAGGGATTCCGGTCCCCATTTTTCCCTTTTCTTTGATTAATATCGAGACATGACGACGAGCTCAGTGGCAGCCTTCAACGGTGCTATTTCGGTTATTACATGCTGTTTAAAACTAATTTATTCCCCCCTAAATGGGAATCGAACTTACAACCGTCGCGTACACAGTCAGGCGCTGTTGTATTTCATTTTACAAATCAAGCCCTTTGATTATAGTCATATTAGGTGAATTGTGCAAATTATTTGTAATCCGCCATTTTGTATGCGGCGGCCATTTTGGTTTAAAACAACCCTACTGCTGCGCCACGTACAACTTTTTTATTACCTTGAAATTTGGCAATTACACATAGAGCATCGAGCTGATCTGATGTTGAATCCCAAAGATGAAAGAAGAAATTCTAGGATGACTATTAGTAAAATTTTAAATGAAACCTTTTTAACCAGATTAATCGCATATATTTTGTATTTTTATACATTTTTGGAAACCCGACGTTTCCAACACTTTGCAGTAGTCCGTGGTCACGGGGCCTACCTGTGTTCATTTAAAATGTGTAATAATGGTGAAAATCAAAGAACTTATTATTAGTAAAATATTTGCGTTTAAAATCTTTAATCTTAACTTATTAATGTATTTATTTCTCCTAGTGCCATGGACCTGACAAACTCTCTCATTACCTGACAAACTCATGGCGTCTGACAAAACCTTAAAGAAAGCCTTTTTATTACAGTTTTTTCTAATAATTATATATTTTAGAATTTAAAAAAAATGTTACTCTGTATATGTATAGGTAATATATCTATACATTTATAAGAAATATATAAAGTAAAGTAAAATTTTCAGTAGTCAGTAATAAAACAATTTTTACATTTTATTTATTCCTCTGTATTTTTCCAATATTATATATGTACAATTATCTAAAAGTGATTGGTTCTGAATTGGTCTTAGCACTTTTTTAATTACTATAACTTATAAATAACGGAAATCATAGATTCTTCTCTTCATTCGCACTCAATAAATATCCTACTAATATTATAAATGTACAAATTAGTAAGGATAAGTGTTAGTTCGAGCTCACAGCCGACGCGGGGTATAGACTGAATCTTTTCACACTTTGGTTCCACCTTCACTTAAAAAAGTACTATACGAATTTAGATGAAACTTTACAGAAATATAACTTATACAACAAAATAGCACATACACAATTTACCTCAAAATTTAGTGTAATTCAGCTATAATATAACAATAAGTTTGAACGAGTGAAGCCACGTGTGGATCGCTGGTATGTATAAAAAGTATATTACGTACACGTACGAATAAAAAGTATATTACATCTCTATAAAATAATAATAAATTAGCCTCACGCGGTATCCCGTACACATCAAGGTAGGCAGAGGGAACCTAGTTTTAAGACACTCTATCCCCCATTTTCCGCCGAATTTAGGAGAAAGCAAAGAAATGAAAATATAAATTTAAACAAATATTTAATTTTCTCGAGTGACAATCAAACCCACAACCAGTCGCGTTTACACACATGACTCTGCGCCACGAGGGGCATCTTGTATATATATTTAGGCATAACCCAATACATAACATCAAACGTTAAAAAAAAATAATAATAAAAAAAACGATCGTTCCGCGCCACTCACCGTCCGTCTACCTTGTCGCAGGACTTTGACACAATTTCTTTTTGTTACTGCATATTTCCGAGAACACAATGTATGACAAAGGCGAAATGGCCGTGGCTAATTAGATGGAAAACATGTGGCAGTAGTTCGTGAGGTACGGCGGAGTTTGATTTGTATGTTACTATTTATTATTTTGTTATATTTTGGGGTGTTAATAATGTAGTAACGGTGTGTGAGTATGCGGCGTTGAGTTCCGCCAATCAATTAGTAATAGTAGTAGTCAGTTAGTAATATCTAGAGAATTTGACGGAAAGTAAGAAATGGATGTGTCTTAATTGGAACGAATTGTCTTAACACAGTTTTTTTTAGTTTCACGCTGTATCCATTACATAGTAGGATATAGAGAGGGAACCCCCATTCCTATAAAGACACTTCCGTTCCCCAATCTTCGCCAAATTCTGGCAGCATTACGTATTTATTGAGTGACAGAACACAACGCTACGCTTTGCCTCGTTGCCAGAGAGACGAAATCAAATTATAAAAAAATTTTTCCTTAAGTGGGAATCGAACCCACAACCTGTTGTGCTACATCTGGCCTCAATTATCTTTTTCCTTATTTCTGTAATAAAGCAGCTATTAGGTAAATTTATAATACTTAAAAAAAACAAAAATAAATATGGCGTTTTAAAGCGAATTAACCAACGTGTGTTTACTTGAACTAAAATGATGTGATATTCGGAATATGACAATGCATTTTCAAGAATCGTGAGATGCGTTTGACGTAAGTGGGCTGTAAAATGACCAGGTTTCAATACAAAAGAGATTTGTATGTACATTTTTTTTAACTAATTTGGCCTATCTTTATGTTTTTCTTTATTGCTTGTCCTGTATTTTTAAAGGGCAAGGTAGAACGATTCCAGTGATACGACATTTTTTTTATACAAAAAAATCAGCTTCACGCTGTATCCCGCACACAGCTGGGTAAGCATAGGGAATCTAGTATTAAGACACTCGGGAACGGAATGTCTTAACACACTTTGGGCTGAATTCTGGAGGCATTGCGTGTTGAGTGGCGGAACTCAGCGCCGCGCTTTGCTTCGACGCGAAGAAATGAAAATATACATTTAAATAAATATTTCATCCCTCGAGTGGGGATCGAACCCACAACCTGTCGATTTTACAGTTAGACTTTGTGCCCCTGCGCCACGACTGGCCTCAACTTTTTTTTTATACAAAGACCAAAAGAAGTTAAAAGTTGTATATCCACAGACCTCATTGGAGTAAACATTATATAATTTAGTAACTACTGGAGATGTAGAAATCTGAGGATAAAAACAACATAAGTAATAAACAACACACAAGCTTATTACAAATCACAAAAATTATGGAAAATTTTTTTAGCTTACTGGTGTATCCCACACATAGCAGAGTAGTCAGAGGGAACCCTGGAACCTAGTGTTAAACACTCTTTTCCCATTAAGACATCCGTTCCCTACTTTTCGCGGAATTCTGGAGGCATTGCGTGTTGAGTGGCGGAACTCAACGAATATTTCATTCCGCTGAGCGGGAATTGAACTCACAACTGTGTTGATTAGAGTCACAATAAATGTATCTAATAAAATAAGTCTCAATAGTGTATTATCACAAATATTTTCCTTTGACTAAGGATTTGAACCTGTACCACCAATAACACATATAAAGAGCATAATAACATTACAATCTTTTTATTAATCACAATAGGAACAAAATAATGTATAATATTTACAATTAAATTAAACGCAATAAAGTAAAAGGGTCATTTTATCCTTGAACTGCTTTATGCACATGAGAAGGTCATTACAAAGAATTATTTAGTTTTACAGGAAAATCATATTTATTTTTAAAGTGAAAGAGATCATATTACTTTGAAATTATTTTAAATACATTCACCTTTTGAACATTGTACGGAACTCATCGTGTAAGGAATTATATGGGCATCGTATGTCTGTCTGTTTTAATTTGTTATATAACTTTTTTTTATGTTTACATTTTTAACGATTTTAGCAGAATAGGCAAAGAAAATATTCTCCGTTCTCTATTTTCAGATGATTTTGGAGTCATTATGTAAGCGCTGCGGCTATAAGTTTGATAAAAGTAGATTCGATTCCTACTCGGCGTAATTAATTATTTTCACTTCTTGTCTCCGGTATAAAGTTAAATTCGGCGTTAAGTTCTGTCATTCAACATACAATGTCTTGAAAAGAGTATCTTAATACTAGTTTCCCACTGCCTACCCTCCTAAAATAAACAAAAAAAATGAAAATGAGGCCAATGATGACGTATGGGCACAAGTTTGCCACTGTCAACCCGACCTTTTGTGGATTCGTTTGCCACTCGAGGTAATGAAATATTAAATATTTACTTCGCCCTTGTGTCGAGGCAAAGGGCGGCGTTTAGTTCAGCCGTCCAAAAAAAATGTGAAAAGTGGAGAGCGGATTGTCGTACAACTAGGCTGCCTCTGCCTGCCCTGCTGAATGCGGGATATATCGTGAAGCTGAAAAAATCCAATAAAGAACTTTTTTTTTTTACTGGAAATCGAAATGATAATTATCTAAAATTCACTACATTACCACTGTACTACAACGGCGTTCCACTTAATATTATGAAATTAAACTACAAATTAGGTTAAACAAAAGTAAAGACGAATTATTAGCACATTGCGTCGCTTTAATAACAGAAGTTATTGAAAATGTTTTATTTATGACCAATACGAAACAATAGTTATTATTATTGAAATAGACCAATGGTCTATTTAACGTTGGGTACGTAGGTTCATTCCCATGTATTTGGGTCAAGAAGGTATTTTCTAGTATAGTGATTCATACAATTATTATGAAAATACATATGTATATGCTTGTTTGATTAAATTATTATTAGTTAAAGTAGGTTAAGCTTGTATGTTACACGTCTAAAAAAATCACCAGCTTCACGCAGTATCCCGCACACAACAGGGTAGGCAGAGGCAACCTAGTGTTAAGAGACACCGTTCCCCTCTTTCTTTCACTTTAAAAATATTGTTTCATTGTGAGGGTATATTTAAGATTAACTAACTTCCAGATGGCCACTCGTTGACTGTAGACGCCCTGGTTGCGGTTTCGATATCCCTCGGGAAATGGAGTATTTAATATATTCTTTTCCTCACTCTGGTAGGCAAAGTATGCGGAAAGTCTCATCTTCCCATGTGCGGAGTACAGTGTGAAGAGAAAGATTAGTGAATATGGGTGAAACACTAAGAAAGGATTTCTCGAAATTTCTCAAAATTAACGATTAAAATGGAATTTTCTATTTTACATCTCGAAGTGCACCCAAAGAAAACAGGGAAAAAGATCACACTAACTTATTTTCTTAATCTTAAAAAAGGTAGATGTTACTTTGACATTACTATAATAATAATGTTAAATATATATTTAAAATATATATTTAACTAATATTTAACATATATATTGTTTAATATATATTTAACATATAAAAATTTTTGTTCTTTGTTTTTGTTTCCTGCATAAAATTTATCGTACTGGCATACATTTTTATGAATATTAATTTATAACAAGAAAATATTGCATGCATCAATCTTCTTCAAAGAAAGAGCGGTTATGAGAATAATTATGGAACCTTCTAAGAAACTGATATCATATAACACAGTTATTACAGTGTTTATACGTTTCTAACTGTAAACTCGACGGTTATAAGTTCGATTTTCACTCGGAGGAATTAATTCTTTTAAATTTCCTGACTCAAGACAAAGCGCGGCATTGAGTTACGCAGCTAAATGCGCGTTGTCTTAAAACATAGTTGGAGTGGAGAGCGGAGTATCTAAGCATTAGGTTCCCTCTGTTTACTCTTTTAGATGCAGAATACAACTTGATATCTGATGGCGGTATAGATTAAGATAACGGTAGCCGATTCGATTTTAATTTCGACCCCCACTCGAGGAGATGAAACATTTACTTAAATTTATATTTCCATTTCTTCGTTCTGGTGTCGAGGACAAGCGCGGCGTTAAGTTCTGCCACTCAACACGCAATACCTCCAGAATGCGGCAGAAAGTGGGGAACGGAGTGTCTTAACACTAGGTTCCCTCTGCCTACCTTGCAGTGCGCGGGATACAGCGTGAAGCTGATTTATTTGATTTATTTTACAAAGACAAAAAAATATATAATAATAATTAGCGAACCATTCACATTTATTAGGTGCTATTCACACAAATTACCCATCCCCAACTGGTCTTTGATCTCTTCAGTGATTATCTTGTGAATTATTCATCCGACCGCGTTGTCGCTGGCGATGTTTTATTTATCCCCTTTTCCTTTATCGAACCTTCTACCAACTTACAGGAACCTTGTATACTGTTGTGGTTTTGGTTTTGATTTTTTTAAAGCTTTTTCCTAGCATTTTGTGGTAGGTAGAGTAAAAGTGATTAAGTGTTATTATTTTTCCGGCGTTACGTTGTGTCCTGTGTATTGGAGATTACGCAAAGGGAACCTGGTAATAATATAATGTTAACATATTTTTTTCCTTTCCACTTTCCGCCGAATCCTAGAGGCATTGTGTGTTGAGTGGCGGATCTCAACGCTCTTGCAAAATATTAAATATTTCATTTTCCTGAGTGAGGAACGAAGCCACGAGCTGCCGCGCTTACAAACACACGCTTACGCCACTGCGCCACGACCACATGACCTCAATTTTTTTTTTATATTTTATACAAATATTTCCTAACGGTTATAAAGTTCTTTATAGGGAAAAAAAGAAAATAATTTATCGTTTGAACGCTTGTAGGCTTAGAACCTCAGAGCAGTGCTAAGAACTCGCGATCCAAGTGTATATGGTATCCTATTAGAAATGCATAGTAATATTCACTTCTCTTTCTCGAGCTCTTCTCCTAACCTAGCCAAGTTCAAAATGATAATCCTAGTGTCTTCGAAGTACGTTCTAGTAATGAGTTGATGATAGATCTAGAAAAGCGGAGAGGAAGAAGTAGGAGAAGGAACGTATAGATTAAATCTAAACTTATTCTTAGTTAGGTGGTTGGTAAGTTTGAAAGTACTTTTTGGTTCATTTAAAATTTATATTTTTATTTTTTATTATAATCTATAAGGTCCAACAATATTAGGTATTAGGCTTCTAGAGTAAAAGAAAATGTCTGGTTGGGATAACGACATATCTTCAGGGATTTAGTGTCCACTGTTTCTCATACATGTCATCACGATAAGAGAATACAATTTGTAACAGTATGTACCTTGGGTACAAGTTAAAAATAAATAAATAAATAAAATAAAATATGCATGGCAATACACATAAATAAGCCGCCTAGCGGTAGTGCGTTCGTTCCATCGACTTATATTGATCTCACAAATCAATCAACATCACGAATCACCATTCTAATACAATCTTAATATAAACAAGCGTAACAAGTACCTTCGGAAAGATCACACACAAACGTCCCGGAGAGTTCAATAAGACTGTTGCAGCCGCAGTCTGGTAGGAATTCACGGTGTAGGGCGGGGAGGGGCCCGTACTCTTTCTTCCTTTTATTATAACTAGTTCGCAGTTATAGTGGAGAGGAAGATAGGACGCGCTCTTGGCTTTTCTTCGGACGAGCTTCGAGTTATGACAATGTNCTCGACACCAGAGCGAAGAAATGGAAATATAAATTTAAGTAAATATTTCATCTCCTCGAGTGGGGATCGAACCCACAACCAGTCGGTTTTGCAGTCACACCTCGTGCCGCTGCGCCACGACCGGCCTCTTTCATATAATATTTTTCTAATTTAAAAATATGTAGCAAGACTTTTCAGTAGTATTATCCCATCTTATAAAATTACCTTAATTATGGAGTTTATCATAAAATGTATTCCCAAATTGTGATCGAATCTATGACCATTGCATATACAGTCAAATATTCGACAACTGCTTCGCTATATACATAATTTAGATTTGATCTCAAAACCATCGTTTCAAGTATTATTTTCCAAATATCATTAAGTCGCTTTCAACAAAGCGAAATCAGTTTAATATTGTGTGTGATTAACAGTCTAAACGAACTGTTACAGAGAATGCCTCTATTGTAATTGTATTGTTCGTTGTAAAGTGTGTTGTCCAATGAAAGAATGAAATATACTAGCTACTTTTACTGCTAAAGTATAATATTATTCTACTATTTCTACACGTACATTTAAGCATCAGTTTCAGAAACTTAAGGAAATTTTACATATTTATTTTTTATATATCCCCGTCTAAATAGTTATTATTTAGCTTCACACTGTATCCCACACATTGCATGGTAGGTAGAAGTATCTTGGGAACTAAGTGTTAAGATACGATTATACGAAGATAAGATTCTATTCCCATTAAGGCACTTCAGTTATCCACTTTTCGCTAAATTCTGGAGTTATTGCGTTGTGTGGTGGAACGCATCTTCGTACTTTACGTTACCAAAGCGAGACAATAAAATATTACTATTATATCTGAAAATCAGAAATTGACTTGATCTTGCAAATGAATTCTATATTAAGCAATACTATAAGATTTTGTATAATTATTTATACCTATGATGATGATAATAATACAAAAGAGTTTTTTTCATAAGCAGAGAACACCTAAACTAAAATACTTTGATCTATACTTACTGTTAATTCTAAAGACATTGAGTGTTAAGCTTTGAAACTTAACTTAAACTTAAATTTAAAAACTTAAATAGTCTCTATTATTAAAATATAGTAAATCATATCCACCACTCGTCACTACTCAACAAGCCTAACGCACTGAACTACTATTGTAATTGTTTTGTTCATAATAAAATTAGTCTTTCATTTTACACCTCGCTACTCACTGCGTGTTTACAGCCCTTTGTGATATATAATATATTGAAATGAACCTTATACCATCAGTATACGGGTTTATTTCCCGAGAAACATTTCATATAGATGTTAACGATTTGTTAAAACTAATTTGAATCTATTGTAGTACATTGATTGGCATCTGACCGTGGATACAAGGAGGCTATATAGCTCTATTTTTTTAAGTATAATACGTATAATATACATAATTATTGTTATTGGGGTACTCTTATTGTCCCTATCTTACTGTGCCTATCTTTATTAGGTTTACGATGTTTCCTGTAGTCCCGGGAACCTAGTGTTAAGACACTCTACTTATCACCCAATTCAGAAGGCAGTTGTGTTGGGGTTCTTTCTTTCTGTAAAATTCATTTTTGATTTAAGAAGGAAGTCATACAATTGTATGGTCCTCCGCCACGACGACCTAAAACAGAGAAAATTGGTCGGTTTGTGGAGAAGGTAGTGTCTTAACACTAGAGTCCTTTTAACTTCCCCGCTCTACCCCAGATACAGCGTGAACCAAACAAACTAAAAACAAACTTAATTATTAAACTAGCAAATTTATAATTTCCATTAAATATGTCGTTTTAACGTTTCAACGCGTTTATCATTTAAATCTCTAACGGCTGTATAAATAGCTATCATATTTTCTCAGAACATCTGTGCCGACTCGAGATCATTCCGGATTCTGACAACAGCATCATAAATTGTACACATATTATAATTAAATGGCCTATTATCTTTAATCTGAGACTGGCTACAATATGGTAGCTCGTGTGCGGTGTTAAGTTCCGCCAATCACGTTTTGTCTTTAAAACAAACAATATTAGAACATGGAGTATGTTAATTTTTTTTTTTAACTTCACGAGATACAGATCCCGCATATAAGATAGAAGGAACCTAGTATTAAGGCACTCCGTTCCCTTCGCCCTGTCTAATTAAGGAGACAATTTCTGCTGGGTTCGAAATAAAAAAAATATTAATTTTTCCGACTGTGTTTGTAATCTACTAAGATTAAAGGATATTGAAATTAACAAAAAGTCATATAATACTAAGGTCAGTTATCTTTTAGTAATATATTTTATACTTTAGATATCGCCTATATCTATTTAAGCATGTTGAGGTCGCCGTTTTACGGAGTATTTTTCTTAACATTTTTAAAGTGCTATTCTACACTTAAGAAAGAAAAATATTTAATAAGATAACGTATAAAAAATTGAAAGTAATGGAATTTGAACCCGAACCTCTTTGAAAATTCTTAATAAATATTTTTTTTAATTATTTCCTCGCTCTAGTAGCAATACAAAGCGTAGCGTTGAGTTTCGCCACTCAAAATACAATCTCTTTAAAATTGAATGGAATATACGGGATATATCTTAAAGTTAAATATATATATATATAATTGAGGCCAGTCGTGGCGCAGCGGCACGAGGTGTGACTGTAAAACCGATTGGTTGTGGGTTCGATCCCCACTCGACGAGATGAAATATTTACTTAAATTTATATTTCCATTTCTTCGCTCTAGTGTCGGGGTTAAGCGCGGCGTTGACTTCTGCCACTCAATACACAATGTCTCCAGAATTTGGCAGAAAATGGGGAACGGACTGTCTTAACACTAGGTTCCCTCTGCCTACCCTGCTGTGTGCGGGATACAGCGTGAAGCTGATTTAATTTGTTTTTTTTTTATATATATACATATTTTTTAGTTTTTTTTAGAACAAGAGACATCTGAATCCTTTAAAACTCGTCACTACATAAAGCTAGATTCTTTCATTGAATATTTAAATAGAAGTCAACCAGAACGACAACTCAAAGCTAATATATACCAAAAAATAGTAAAAAATTTCAACACTTTCCCGTCATTACTTTCCGTCTAAGAGCTCTAAGCGTTGTTGAAAAAAAATTGGTTAAGCGCGAGTCGGAATTGCCCACCGACGCTTCCGTACCAATTTCTAGGATAGTAGGTCAACGGGAAGTACACTGTAGACCTTATAAATGTTGACAAACCTAAGTTTGCGAACATATGCACTCTTTTTGTACGAAATATAAATTTATAGTAATCTTTTTTCTATTAAATACCCACAAATTTTCAGTTTTCTCAATTTTATCTTTATCTGTGCTATAAGACGTTCATCGTACCAAATTTCAAGGTTCTGAGTTTACGGGAAGTAACCCCGTAGGTTGCTTCCCGTGAACCCGTGATTCCCTTGCGAGTTTCGAAAATTTGCGGCATAAATGGCTGTATCTTTTCATTGCGTTGGCTTAGAAGTTCGATTTTATCGCTTCAAGGAACTGTAGACCTGAATATTTGATATAAATTTCAGCTTTATATCACCACGCGTTACCGAGAAAAAAGGTCTTGACATATGCATGGACAGGCGGACAACAAAGTGATCCTATAAGAGTTCCGTTTATTTTTTTCGAGGAACGTAACCCTAAAAAAGGGAAAAAACTAAGAAAAAACAAGAAAAAAGGCAAGAAAGAACTGCCACCCTTTAATTTAGTCACCCCTGTGGTCTGATTTAGCAAAATCTGTAAAGTTTAGGGTGCATTGTAAGCTAAAATTAAATTACTTGTTTTATGACGAAGTACCTACAATGTACATACCTCTTTAGGTAGGTACATATATTCTTTGAGTTGGAATATTTTTTTCTTAGTTGAATGTAATTATTTTGGGCTTCCGGTTTGTTTTTTTACTTCACGCTGGATACCACATGTATAAAAAATAGTAGGTATATTAACAAACATAAGGTGTTTTCAAGACATTGCGTGTTCAGTTATTTCTTTTATTACCAGGGCAAGAAAATTAACATAATCCTTTGAGTGTGAATCGAACACACTACCACCGTTTTGTTGTGCAAGCAACATCAGGTGGTCAATACTTGGATGGGTGACCCCTTGAGAACACCGTGTGACGTTGGCATTGTCCAATCCTATCTACAAACGCAAGCCTAATTTCGAGTCCCGCAGGGGACACCATTGATGCCACATATTTTTAAGCAGCTGCAGAGTGCTTGTAGTTTCTCGAGGATACAGTACCTTCTTACCTCCCCAGCCAGTCAATAAAATAAAAGTATTTCACCCCTTATCCCTAACGGGGTAACCAAAGCGCTGCAATCTCTACACACCTCTTTCGTCTCATCCACTGTCTTCAACCCACACATACATGACTTCCGGAGGAGGACTCCCTCTCTTTCTTTTACTTAATCTCCTCTAGAACCATCGGTATTTTATTCTCGAAGGTCCTCCGAGGTTTTCCCCTATCTCTTCAATATTCTGTATAAAGATATAATATATATTTAAATATATATTTATATTCTAAAAGACCTTCAATTAACTACAAGCATATTATCGTATTTTTATTATTCCACATACATATATGTACGTAATATGTAAATAGCATGATATTATCAAATAAAACATTGTTATGGCTCTAACAAGTAGCGTTATAAAACCAAACAGGTCTCTTTAGAACGTGATAGAACATTTCCTAGATTAAATAGCTTTAGAGTATTTTTTTTAGTTTCACATAGCGTGGTAGGTAAAGGGAACTTAGAAACCTAGTGTAAAGACACTCCGTTCCTATTAAAACATTTCCGTTCCCCACTATCAACCGAATTCTTGATGGATTACGTATGTTTCGAATGGCGGAACTCAACGCCAAAGTGGAAACGAAAATATTAAATATTTCATTCATCCAAGTCCTAATTGAACCCACAATCGTCACATTAACAGTCGAACACTTGTATACATTTTGTGTGTATATATATGAAATTTGTACCCATGTTCATTGCTTAAAGTCTCTTATATTCATTTATCTATATTTCTTTATTTACTATTACAAAGCAGATGAATTTGTTTGTTTGGACGCGCTTATCTCGGAAACTACTGATAAATATTTTTATGTTGGAGTATCTGTTTATAGAGGAAGACTATAAAAAGCTTACATTACATTGAGGCCAATTGTGGCGAGCTTCAGAAAAAAAAGTTTGGCAGAAAATGAGGAACAGAAGTATCTTATTGGGTATGGAGTGTCTCAACACTAGGTTTCCATGTGCCCTCTATGTGCCCTGCACTACTTTGTGCGTGATACAGCGTGAAGTTGAAAAATAAAAAAAAATGTTGTGTCGATGTAACTCATAGTTACTTCCCACATAAGAATATATGGAGTATCACACATAACTTTTAATTACTTCTATACCAGCATACAAACAAAGCCGTAGCCAAATCTAGTCTAAATATAAAAAAAATAATCAGCTTCACGGTGTTTCCCGCACACAGCAGGGTAGGCCGAAGCAACCAAGTGTTGAGACACTCCGTTCCCTGCTTTTCGCTGAGTTCTGGAGGCATTGTGCGTTGAGTGGCTCAACGCTACCCTTTGCCTTGACACCAGAGCGAAGAAATGAAAATATAAATGTATCATTTCCTCGAATGGTGATCGAACCCACAACCAATCGATTTTACAGTTACACTTTGCGCCCCTGCGCCAGTACTGGCCTCTAAATATAATCTCATAAAACCACAGACTAAAATATCTCGGCCAGATCTAGCGAGTGGAAACTTAATACTTTCGACCTGGCAATATTTCAGATAGCCTTAAATTCTAAGCTCGACTGTCATATGGGAACCTAACTCAGCTGTGTACCCGTCAGCTTACGTTGTTGGCATAATTCAAGATATATAGTTAGAGTAGTGTCATGCACAGGTTTTAAGTTACAGTGCTAAATTAAACTAAAATGTGTGATAACATTTTTGTTAATAATAAATAGTTTACGGTTTCTTTTAGTTCATGGTTCTGCATATAGTAGGTGGTGAGAGGAAACTCGGTGTTAAGACACTTCGTTGTCCACTTTTAGTTTAAATTTTCATAAAATTGCTTGTTGAGCAGCGGTACTCAACGCCGCGCCTCGTCATGATACCAAAGTTTGCCATCTTAGGTGGTATTTAATATGATGATGTAAAATTTACGTAGAAAAGGATTATAGTTAATGGATACCATGGTTCTGTATTCGATTCTTGTCAAAGAAGTCAAAATACACAAGTTCTACTATTTTTATTTAAATTTTCAATAGAAAACAAAAACAATATATTTTAGATTGTTTGCTACATACACCAAAAAATATCATCATACCCAAATATCAAATACAAACTATTTTGATAAACACAAATTAAACTCAAGGCAAATAGAAGAGTAGAAGAAGCGTTAAGACACTCCGTTCATTGCGCTTCAATTCCAGACACTGTGTGTAAAGTAGTGGCACTTAACTCTGAGATTGACTCTTTATGTTACCGGAAAAAAATTAAATAATTCTTTTCACCGAGTAGGAATTGAGCTCACACGTCTCGTTCGCAGACGAGAAAGCGATAAAAAAATATTCCATTTTCTCAAGTGGAAATCGAACCCACAATCTGTCGTGGTTACAGTCGCGCGCTTGTGCCCCTGTGCCTGACGACTGGTTTCAGTATAGAGGAAAACATCCAATTATTGGCACTTTAAGCGACATCTGTAAACGAAATATTGTCTACGGAAATTATATGCCTCTTTAAAAGAAGATAATAGTAAAAGGTATTTATTACCTTTTAAGTCAAGAATTTTTACACATTATTATGGCCGAAAATAGATATTTCATTACTTGTAAAAATAAAATATATATATATTTTTCTCCTATTTTATAAATTCGACCATATATTGTCATAAATAGGTCAAATTTACATTTACCAAACCAAATTTAGATCCAATATAAGTTGCCCTTTGAAAAGGAATAAATAATCATAGACAAATCTTTATTTTTTGGATTTATAGTATAGGCCGGTCGTGGCGCAGCGGCACAAAGTGTGACTGTAAAACCGACTGGTTGTGGGTTCGATCCCCACTCGAGGAGATGAAATATTTACTTAAATTTATATTTCCATTTCTTCGCTCTGGTGTCGAGGCAAAGTGTGGCGTTGAGTTCTGCCATTTAACACGCAATCCCTCCAGAATTCGGCAGAAAGTGCGGAACGGAGTGTCTTAACACTAGGTTCCCTTTGCCTACCCTGCTGTGTGCGGGATACAGCGCGAAGCTGATTTATAGTATATCAAAAATATAAATATATATATTATAAATACAGGATTATACCAAAAGTTATATAATATGTATGTATATATGTATATTTATACAAGCCCATAAACGAGTCATAACTAAAGAAGTTGCACGACCGACTCGCAAAGTTGGAGATGATCTATGCGGTAGTGTTAATTACGAACAGTAGTCTACTTAGAATATCGTGGAACGCTGGAAACTTTGGAATATTTTGTGTAAGGAGTTCAAATACCACTCAGGGGAATGTTTTAATTAATGATGTAGTCGATACTTTCAGTTATTATATTGAGTTTTAATATTTATTTATAGTAATCTTTCGAAATATATACATTTTTTAATTTCGGTATAATATAATTGGACCCACTGATTAAAGACAAAATTCAATCAGTGCGTCCTACCTGTCATGACCTACGGAGCTGAAACGTGGACCCTCACCGTAGGGCTGGTCCACCAGTTCAAGGTCGCTCAGCGTGCGATGGAACGCGCAATGCTCAGAGTTTCTCTGGCAGATAGAATCCGCAATGAAGCGATTCGCCAGAGAACCAAAGTCACTGACGTTGCACGGAGAATCAGCACGCTGAAATGGAACTGGGCCGGCCATGTCTCCAGACGTACCGACGGTCGATGGAGCCGATACGTGCTAGACTGGAGACCGCGCTTAGGCAAGCGTAGTGTAGGACGCCCTGCAGCACGATGGACAGACGATTTAAAGAAGGTGGCTGGAAACGGATGGATGCGAGAAGCCCAAGACCGGGATGGTTGGCGCTCGATGAGGGAGGCCTACGTTCAGCAGTGGACGGCGATAGGCTGATTAAAAAAATAATATAATTGTTGTTTCATGATTATTATTTTCATTTATTTCATATAGACTCGAACCCGCGCCACCTGGAAACCCACCAGGAGACCAGGAGGACCAGGGGACCAGCGCGCGTTCGAGTCCCGCTACGTTCAAATTCTTATACGTTTTCTAAATAAGTATTTATCACTCCTAAGTGCAGAATAACACTTTAAAAAATGTAAAAAAATATATCATAATTTCATTTCGGTGCTTTGATTAAATGTCTTGAATTTTCTCCGAGTCTTTCGGAATGTCCTGACTGACGCCTTTCATGCATGATGTTAATAATTAATTTTTAAATTTAAAAAAATAATTTTAGTATGCAAACATATACTTTAATCTGTAGTTAAATAAAAAATAAATCAGCTTCACGCTGTATCCCGCATACAGCAGGGTAGGCAGAGGGAACCTAGTGTTAAGACACTCCGTTCCCCACTTTCTGCCGAATTCTGAAGGCATTGCGTGTTGAGGGGCAGAACTCAACGCCGCGCTTAACCTCGACACCAGAGCGGAGAAATGGAAATATAAATTTAAGTAAATATTTCATCTCCTCGAGTGGGGATCGAACCCACAACCAGTCGATTTTGCAGTCACACCTCGTGCCGCTGCGCCACGACCGGCCTCAATCTAATCTGTAGTTTTTTTTTTCATTTTAACTGTATCCTATATATAGCACTTAAGACACTCCATTCCCATTAAGACACTTCTGTTTCCCACTTTCCGCTGAAAGTGAAGAAAACAAGAAAATGAAAATATTAATTATTTCATCTTCTTGAGTGAAATCGAACCAACAACCAGTTACGTTTACAGTGATTAGTACCATAATGCTACGATGTATTGTTGTTAACATTATATTTTTTCTTCTTTTCTCTTTTCTTCTTCTTACTGTTTTTTGTTCTGAAAGATCATCTTGAAGATCAGAAAATGCTGCCCTTTGACATATGACCAAAGCGAGGAAATAAAAAAATGCATTCCTCCAACTGGGAATCGAACTCAGAATTACCTCGTCTATACTCTATGCCGCTACACACAGCCAGTATTAAAATCTAAAATTCAACGTGAATTTTCCATACAAATATCTTCAGTACTACTTCTTTTCATTATCAAATATCATATAACATGTATAAACTTATTACTTTGCGCTTCAAACGGAATATCAAGATGTTTAAGTCCATCAGAGACAGTCTAAAGCCTGAGTTGAGTTCGAGTTTCAAGAACTTCTGAATTCATTTGTCTGTCTGGAAGTTTGGATAGTTATGTATCTAATAAAGTGTACATACTGTTGCTTAGTTAAGACAACATATTTTTCGTTTCACGCTGTATCCCGCAAACAGCAAGATTATTAGGGATAGGGAACCTAGTGTTAAGAAACTGTTAAGATTGTCCACTCAATTTTCGATTGGTCTCGTTGCTAGAGCGAAAAAAAATCTTATAAAATATAGAAAGGACTGCTTCAGCACTAGGTGATTAACTTTATTTATCGGTTATTTGTCGGATATATATATAGAAAAAATTATATTGCTAGAAACATTCTATAAAAAAATAGGAGAGGGCACAAGGTGTGTCAGGCACGTTTTGTGCCCTCGAGTCTTGAGATCTCTCTACGAGTCGTGAGTTCGATTCCCCATCGACGAAATTAAATATTTAATACTTTTATTTCTTCGCTCTGGTCTGATCCAGGCCAGTCGTGGCGCACAGCACAAAGTGAGACTATTAAATCGACCGGTTTTGGCTTCGATCCCCCCTGGAGGAAATAAAATATTTATTTACATTCATATTTTAATTTCTTCGCTCTGGTGTAGAGGCAAAGCGCGCGTTGAGTGCCGCTACTCGACATGCAATGCCTCCAGAACTCGGCGGAAAGTAGGGAACGGAGTGTCTTAACACTAGGTTCCCTCCATCTACCCTGCAGTGTGCGTGAAGCTTTAAAAAAAACCATATCTACTATTACCCATTCTTAAAGGCACTATGTCACGCCAGACCGAAGTGACTGACCCGACGGGGCCTATTCCACACTAGCCGTTCACCCCGACGCCGGCCAGACGACCTGTTACACAGTTCACTTGCTAGTCACTATACAGTATACACTGCGTTACCGTTTCACGCGTGGCCGATCTGATGATGGGATACAGTGATATCCTTTTGGATTATTGTGTTTATATGAAAAATGGATAGAGACTGGCGTGTCTGAATGTAAACACGACGGTTGTGGCTTCGATTTTCACTTAGAGGGAGTGTTTTTTTTTCCGTTTTAGGGTTCCATAATAATTAAGGAAAAAAGGAACACTTATAAGATCACTTTGTTGTCAGTCTGCACGTCTGTCAAGAGCATTTATCTCATGAACGCTTGGAGATATTGAGTTTAAATTCAAATCGTATACCTAGATCTACGGCCCCATGATTTTATGAAAAAAAATAATAATAATTTCTATATTTACTTTAAAAAAAGATACGGCCGTTTATATAACAAAAAACGCATATTTCGACACTATCAAAGGAATCAAAATGAATAGTTACTATCTGGTCAACCTAGAATTATGGAATTTGGCAACTAGCATCTACAGGTAGTCCTAGTTCAGGAAAAAATCAGAATCTTAAAAATAATAGCCTTAAAATGGATGTAAAATTTAGGATAATAGGAATTTAGGAGAATAGGAAATTTAGAATTTGAGGTATCAGATGAAAGGGCTCAGGCTAAGCTAAGCCTGAATTTCAAAAAAGCTCGAGACCTTCAATTTTTGTACGGAACCCTCGTTGGAGTATTAAAAAATAAAAATACTTCTGTACAATTTTCGAGATGATAAAATAATTTTCGAGCATATAACGTCTCAAAAATTGGGCAAAAGGTGGAGCATAGAGTGTCCCAACACCACGTTACTTCTGTCCAACCTGCGGAGTGATTTGTGCGTTTTGCAATTTCATAATCTCTATTATATAATAAAACAGTAAAAATATTTTGTCTGTACATTTAGTCATTTTGACTGAAATGGATAGATGGACACATAAAAAGAATAATAGAAAGCAAAAATATTTTTTTTTAATTTCTTGTCTGTCTGTCTGTCTGTACGTATGACCACGTAAATCTCCGAAAGTGCTGGACCGATTTACTTAAAACTTTCACCAGTTTTTTTTATTTTAACTCAGAAAACATTTAAAGTTTGTTTCATCAAAATCAGTTAATTAAAAAAAAGTTATCGTCATTTGAATAAACTCAAGGCATTAGTTTGCTTGCGAAAATTATATAGTAATCTATATCTATACTTATAATAAATGTTATGTAACTGTTGATAAAAATATTTCTTTTTAAAGCACTATTGTTTATAGTACAATTATAAAAGTATAGTACAATCATAAAAGGACGCCTGTCGTGGCACAGGGGCACAAAGTGTGACTGTAAAACCGACTGGTTGTGGGTTCGGTCCCTACTTGAGGAGATGAAATATTTACTTAAATTTATATTTCCATTTCTTCGCTCTGGTGTCGAGGTTAAGCGCGGCGTTCAGTTCTGCCACTCAACACACAATGCCTCCAGAATTCGGCAGAAAGTGGGGAACAGAATGTCTTAACCTACCCTGCTGTATGCGGGATACAGCGAGAAACTGAAAAAAGCAGCGATAAAGAACGACTTGATCTTCAAAGAAATATTAAGTAAATACATAAATTCTTCGGTTCGTTCGTTCGTTTGAAATAAATCTATATAAAAATATCTTAAAACAGCCTTTCTACGTGTACTCTGTAATAACTACATATTTACCAATTGTACATTCGGCCTAGTAATATATGTAACTAATTTAAAAACTACAGCAATAATTTTATATAGAATNTTCATAATGTATATTATATAATAAAACAGTAAAAATATTTTGTCTGTACATTTAGTCATTTTGACTGAAATGGATAGATGGACACATAAAAAGAATAGTAGAAAGCAAAAATATTTTTTTTGAATTTGTTGTCTGTCTGTCTGCCTGTACGTATGACCACGTAAATCTCCGAAAGTGCTGGACCGATTTACTTAAAACTTTCACCAGTTTTTTGTTTTAACTCAGAAAAGCATTTAAAGTTTGTTTCATCAAAATCAGTTAATTAAAAAAAGTTATCGTCATTTGAATAAACTCAAGGCATTAGTTTAATTACGATAATGTAGTAAAAAAATCATATTGGAAGATTACAGATTAAAATAATAAAAAATCATATTAGAAGTCATTATAGTTGTCAGTCAATTCTGTTTATTAAATGAATAATCATTTAGTTCAAAAGGGCGAAGCCGCGGGCGGACAGCTAGTAATTAATAATCCTTTCTACTTAATAAAAATCCAAAATTTCTTATACAATGTAGGTTATAATGTAGAAATTTTAGTTTAATGTATGTATTTGAAAAATCAGCATATTTTTTGTATGAAAGATAGAATATCTGACATACATTTATACACCCATATAATGTACTCGTATTAATGGATGACACGTTTTACATATCTCACTAAGCACGTTGGATATGGGTTCATATCCCTCGGGAAAGTTGTAGAGTTTATTCTTTTTTTTTAGATGAACGCTGTATCCAGCATATAACAAGGTAGGCAAAGGGGACGTGGGAACTTAATGTTATTTCCATCCCCCACTTTCCAACCAATTCTTGAGGCTTTGCGCGTCGAGTGGCCGAACAGACTAACGAAAATATTACTGACACTACGATCCTTCGAACTAGAGTATCTTCATCTTGTATTTGGGAAAAAACATGAAGTTTCGAAAAAAATAATCTTAATATGTTGTATAGTAGGTAGCTAATAAGCGTATCCTGCACATTAGTAGAGTGAGCAGAGGAAACCTGAGAAACCTAATATTAAGACACTCCGTTCTCATTAAGATACTTACGTTTCCCATTTTTCGAAGAATTATCGAGGTATTGCGTGTCAATTGGCAGAACCAACGCCACGCTTTCAATTAGGACGAGAAAACATTCAATTTTTTATCTCCCGAGTAGGAATCGAAGAAACAATCTTCGCGCTTACAGTTGCACCCTTTTGTCTCTGCGCTACAACGGCCTCAACACTATGTTAATGTCAATTAGAAAACAACTCTATATTAATGAAAGAATAGAAACTGCAGCAAAGGCTCTATATTATTTTCTTTCATTTACATAAAATACATGGCAGAATATGACGTCAGGTCGCATTTCACCAAACGTTAATTTTAGTGGAGAACAGCGTATCTTGACACTAGTTTCTCTTTATTTTTCTATATGCATCGTACAATGTGAAGCTGAAAAAAAAAACGAACCTACACCCACCACGCAAAAACAAAAACATATCAAATAACACAATTACATAAACGAATGAAAAATGGTATTAATCTAAAATTATCTTATAAAACTGCAGTTAGACGCACGTGTTTACAATCTTTTGTTCCGCACTCTATACGGTCGTAAATAAAAAGATGCGCCACAAAGAGACAAAGAGTGGTGGACGGCGCGGTGGTGGTGGTGACTCATGCGTTTTATTAATTATTCACTACAATTACGTAGTATTGTGTTTGGAGTTGTGGAGAGACGGATTAGGGTTAGGTTGCCGGATGATAGAAGCTTTTGAACATTTTTTAATATATTTTTTTTGTAAAAAAAATGTTTTTTGTGTTGCCAGAAAAAACTTAATTGTAATAATTAATCAGATTTTTTCAATTTTTTTATTGGTGAACTACATGTGTACATGAGCCCACCGGTACAACACGTAAGTTTCCGATATTTTCTGTTTTCATTGAAAATTCGGGAAAACCTCTTTAAGAACTCTCTTATACTCTCCGAGGACCCTGCAGGACAAATTTCAGTGTTCTATGTGGCATGATTTCCTTTCAGTCACTTAGTTACGGAAGAGTTTAAGATATGTTAAAGGCAATTGTAAATATATTATATAATATATAAATATATTTCGAAAAAATGGTTATTTTTGTAAGATTATCTATACTATTGTTATACAGTTAATAAATCCTTTTTTTAATGCTTTGTGGTTTTTTTCCATTTGCTCCTAAAAATTATCGTTAAATATAAATAGAAAAATGCTTAGTTATTTCATATCTATCTAAGTACGCGCGCACCGAAAATGCGGTTATCTCCGTGTAAATCTTTAACACACGAGAATACCGATACAAAAAATAGCTTGTATATTGCTCCAGAACTCTATCGGTCAGTGAAAGTCTCACGTGTCTTGAACTTGAATTTTATCTCTAGTGAATAGAGAACTCAGTACCCATAATATATCTCCCATCCTTTTGTCGGTGTAGTCAAGAGCGCCGCATTACTTAACATTTAACTTGGCTGTAATTTCACGTTTATGTCATTAATATCTTGCTTTTTTTAAAATGTTTTATTGCTAACGATCTTTGATATAACATTTATACTTCAGTTCAGTTCAGTTCTTCATTTATGGCGCTTCGAATGTGCCCCAGTTATACTTCTCATTTTACCTAGAATTGGGTTAAATTTTTTATGAGTGAGTTGATCTGTCACAAAAGCGACAATTTTAAAACATTAATATATCAGTACTCGTTTGCTTTAAATTGTTGATTTTTTTATATAATATATTTACATCACAAGCTCGTGTGTTTTATGAAACGTCCTAAATTTTATGCACATAAACTAATTGGTTAGCGAGTCCTCAAAAGTAGTCTAAAATAGTTTCCAGTTTTTTAACTTGGCTGCACACGCTAGCGTGTGTCTTGATTTCTAGTATAGTATATATTCACGTTGTATCCCGCATACAGCAGTGCAGGTAAAGATTTAAACAATAGATTCTAAAGTTAAGATGTTCCGTCCCCTATTTTCCCCAAATTTTGAGGTTTTCGAGGCATTGCGTGTAGTGTGGCGGAACTCAAAGCCGGGCTTTTGCCTCAATTCCAGAGCGAATAAATAAAAATATTAATAAATAATATTCCCTCAAGTGGGGATCGAATCTACAACCGTCGTGTTACCATCACACATTGTTGAAGAATTATTTTTCCTTATATGTATAAACATATACATATAAGCAAAAATAATTCTTCAACAATGTATACGGAACACATAACTTATTTTCCACGAGTTACGCACAAAGATCATCGCTATCGCTTACAGTAAAACTGCGTAAATGCGTTTAACACAAGCAGGCGCTATAACATACGTGATTCACCTTATTGTGTGGAAATGTTATAATTACTTGGTTTTCCGATGGTTTTTTTTTATTATTTTTGTATAATTTTCTCGCCAATTACCTATAGCTGTGGGTTGTATGAAGAATGATGGTTGCTTTTTGTATTAATTTTTGTGCTTACTATTTATTTGGCCCCGTGATGATTATTTTATTCTCCCGTAACCTGGGAACCTAATGTTCAAACACTTTCGTTCCATTTTCCGTCGAATTCTGGTGGTATTTCGTTGCCAGGGCGAGGAAATTGGAAATATTCCACCACTATGCCACGACACGACGTGACAGCTGCGGGTTCAATTCTCACTCGGGGCATTCCACCGAATGGAAGTTATTTCTACTACTATTATTACTATTCTGACAATACAACGTTAAGTTTCGTCACTCAACACGCAAGTGCTAAAGCAAAAAACGGAGAACGTGGAATCTTAACACTAAAGTCTCTCTGCCTATGCTATTATACAGTAAAAAAATTAAAAACAGATTATTTTTCACAATTGAATCTGCCTTAATGAACACTAAAACAACACATCCAAAATAAAAAAAATAAATCAGCTTCACGCTGTATCCCGCACACAGCAGGGTAGGCAGAGGGAACTTGGTGTTATGACACTCCGTTCCCCACTTTCTGCCGAATTCTGGAGGCATTGCGTGTTGAGTGGCAGAACTCAACGCCGCGCTTAACCTCGATACCAGAGCGAAGAAATGGAAATATGAATTTAAGTAAATATTTCATCTCCTTGAGTGGGGATCGAACACACAACCAGTCGGTTTTACAGTCACACCTCCGCCTGCCGCTGCGCCACGACGGACCTCAAAACATCCAAAAATTGTTTAAATAATTTACTTTATATGACAATGCGCTACACAACGTTACTAATATTTTGCGTCTCCACGTATTTCAGTTTTATTGGCCAATTAGTTAACTGAGATTTACTTTGTCGCGTGAGTTTACAGACTGATACTGAGCCAAAATATTCATTTAGATAATTTTGTCATATAAAAATATTTTTTTGTATATGTTTTTGTTTGTGGCTTTGCTCGCTTATTTATGGGAAATAAGTGCTTATATGTATGTACTAACATTATTAAGCCCGGTTTCGATAAGAAATTAGCGGGTAATGCTTAAGCGGAGCGGATTCCTTTTCATAATGTAGGTTTACATTTCCACCAAAAAAGATAACGAATAATTCAAATATTACGCCAACCGATTTCTATTTTTTTTTAATTGAAATTGTGTACCCTACACATCAAGGGTAATTTGATGAAAGTTTGGTTAGTTTCTGATTATAGGATCTAGTTGAAAATGAAGAATTTGTTTTTTTTGTTAAGAATTGTAATTATTTAGTTTCACGCTGTGGAATACAGAACACATGCCCCAGATATAGGAAGACGGTAGCTAGTGTGTGTTTTAACACACCGTCTCCTACGTTTCGGTAAATTTTGGGAACATTGAGGGTTGAACGGAACTCGACGCCGCACTTTATCTCTTTACCAGAGCGAGGAAATTCAAATATTTTTTTGAAAGAAGGGTAATCGAACGCACAACGTGTTTACATTCAGACGCTTATTATTTAATTCTCTCTAAGTAACCTAACATTTTTAACTTCACTCTGTTTCCCTTATATGGCAGTGAATGAAAAGGAGAACATAGTGATGGGGAACTATATTTGCTACTTTCCACCTAATATTGAAGATATTTCGCGTTGAGTGGCGGAACTCAACGCCGCGTTTAGTTTTAATACCAGAGTGAGGAAATGAAAAACATCATTCCCCTGAGTGGTAATCGAACCCACGTTTACAGTCGGATGCTATGCTGCTGCGCCATAACAACCTCAAAAGTGTTCATTTATTATTTATATATTTATTATACAATTCTAGATGAATCAAAACCGTTAAAAGTTATTTTTTCCGCAAAAACCGAACTTTGAAGCTTCTTGAAATTATTATCAGTGAAAGTAACTTTTTATCTCAACGAGGAATGGGGAGAATTTGAAAAAATTAAGAGTTGTTTCAGTTGGAGTATTTTTTTTTCTAAGTGTATACGGGCCTCATTTTTTTATAGAATAACGTAAAGTTTATTAGTTAAATAAGTTTGACATTTTAAGAATTGAAAATGTCGTGGAACAACATCTGACTGTTATAGCGACGGTTGTGGGTTCATCTCCGTTTGAAGATTTATATATTTTCTATTTCTTTCACTTCACTTTACATCAGGACGCATATAGATTACAGCGGGATATGAAGAGGGAACTGACCATTTAGATATTTTTATTTTCATTGCACAATTGAGGCCAGTCGTGGCGCAGAGGCACAAAGTGTGACTGTAAAATCGACTCGTTGTGGGTTCGACCCCATTCGAGGAAATGAAATATTTATTTAAATTTATATTTCCATTTCTTCGCTCTGGTGCCGACGCAAAGCATGGCGTTGTGTTTCGCCACTCAACACGCAATGCCTCCAGAATTGGGCAGAAAGTGGGGAACGGAGTGTCTTCACACTAGGTTCCCTCTGCCTACCCTGCTGTGGCGGGATTTTTGAGATATTGCCTATTAAGTGGTGGATCACACCACAACATTTTATCTAGTCACAGCAAAACAACAAAACATTCTCCAATAAGAAACCAAACCCACAACCATCGCCAAACAACCATAAACATCTCAACATACCAAATACCTACCAACTAACAATATGGACATAATACACATGGACCAGCCAATACCCAGTATTGATTTTGCTAGCTTCTAATTTATGCACGGCCGTGCCATTTTCATATAATTACGTATCAATTTGTGTCACGCGAATGCAGAAGTTCTACGTGGCTTAATTATATGACAGAGTACTTCTAATGTGTTATGGGAAACGACAGGTAGTTGATAATTTTGAAATAGTGGGTTGGAGAATCTGGAAAGACTGCAGTTTCAAAAATTTGGGGTACCTGATTCAAAAATTTGGGGTACCGTGACGCACGGCACGCTCACTGGTTGGGATTTTGACTTCCATTTGTGGGAACGTGTGTGTGTTAATTTTTTCTGGTAGTAAGACAACGCGCGACGTTGAATTTCGCCACTCAATGCGTAATGCCTTGAAAATTAGGCGGAAATTGAGAATGGAGTGGTTTTATACTAGGGCAACATTATTTTTTTGCCTATCCTGCTATATGTGGGATACAGTGTAAGCTTAGGCGTTATAGTTTCACCCATGTCATCAGCCGACCAGTGGCTAATATCTAGCGAATTGAATAAATTTCAGGATAAGGCAGAAAATAAAAAAAATGTTATATTTTATAAGTTTTCTTTTATTTCTTAATAAAAATAAAATAAAAACTTTACTTAACCTTTAAAATATCATCCAAATTATTTCAAATAGCAACAAACTTGCGAGTTGTGACCTAAGTTTAATATTAAGATATTAAGTATCTGGCTTCTTTAAAATGCACGTCACGTTAAATAAATAAAAATAATTATAATTTAATCAAAATACAGAGCTATACATAGAAAAAATAATTCATATTTTATACAAAAATCTTATACAATAACAGAAAAACATAAAAATTATGTATTAATTCGATTTAAATCTTGTTCAAGCATTAGTCTAATTAATTCTATATCTAAAGCGAAATACTCTTTAAGCTAGTCTAGTAGTAGTAGTGCTTTAAGTAGTTAAGTCCTAGTCTTTGCCAGAGTTCAAAATTGAAAGGAAAATTTAATTTAAAGTTGATTAACTATGGAATAAAATCACGTAACTTAACATTAGTACAAAATATTTTTTTTCTTAGCATCACGCTGAGACAGAAACAACCTGGGAACCTAGTTTTAAGACACTCCATTCTCATTAAGACAATTCTATCCCGCTTTCCGCCAAATTCTGTATACATTGCGTGTTGTGTGGCGGAACTCAACGCAGAACTTGGCCTCATTACCAGAGCGAGTTAATTACAAAAAAAAATCTCGAGTGGGAATCAAACCCACAACCCTTCACGTTTACATACGCACGCTTGTGCCCCAGTGCCACGACTGGCCCTGTAAAACCTAAAATCTTGGATATTCCAAGAAACATTTCACAAAAGAAATTATTCATTAATACAATACTATAGCGTAATTGAGCACTATTAGATGCTATTACTACAAAAATATTTCTTATATTAATGTCAGCGGAGATTCTCGCGTCGGCAGCCGGCAGCCGGCATCGCTGAACAAAAGACAAACACACAACACCCTCTTGTAAGGACAGAAAATAAAGAGAGATTAAAAGTACAGGCTACGAACGTCCGGACTAGGGTTGGACATTGAATGTTTAGTTGTTTTACAATTTACTCATGTTTTTTTAAATTTATTATGCAAAAATATAGTATTTTTTATGTACTGTTTGTTGATTCACGGAACACAATGCCGCGCTTTGTCGTGATGCCAAAGAGAGTAAATAAAATTCATTACCCACTATATAATAAAACAAAATATTCGTAATTTTTTCAAAAAAAATATAGAAAATAAAAAAATAATAAAACACATTCTAGCGAAATTTAAACCTATTTATAATTTCAATTTATGTCAATGTAGATATTTTTTATCCTGAACAAATTTGTATTTAATTTGTTCTAAAACAACAGCCACTTTAGCACCGCGTAATGTCTCAAAAGTTAGACTTAAAGCGTAAAACTGTTTTTGCGGGTTCTATACCTGAAAAGAGAAAAACTAAACCTTTTGTTCCCTTTTTTTTGTCTGCAAATTTAAGGGTAATCGGAGGGAATCTAAGAACATAGTGTTAATGTTCCGTCATCATTAAGACCATTGCGCTCCTAAGTTTCCGCCAACTTTTCGAAGAATTGCGTATTGAGTTAAGGAACTCAACGCCGCACTTTGCCTCATTACTAAAGCGAGGAAAAGAAATTAAGTATTTCATTTTCCGAGTGAAACGGAATCGTGGGAGTGAGAATCGAATCCACAACCTGTTGCGCTTACACACTTGAGCCTTTGCGGCGTGACGGCTGAAACCTGTCTCAACTTTTTTTTAATTCAATAAACAATTCAACACTATACCAGTGCCAACCCTAAACCAGAACAGAAGGCCGACGCGGCGCGTCTACATAGCACTCATTGAAACGTATTTGTCACCGTCCGAGAAGCGACGGCCTTTTGAAATCCCAATAATAACATTAGTGCTTTTCAATTTCTGCAACTCTAATATTCTTTGCACGTATTGTAATATTACTTGGAGTTGGACGTGGTCTTGTATGAACGGGATTCTTTGGATTGGATTAGGTTTTATATTAGAATTTTTCTAGATCAAATTTATTGTGGAGGCCAGTGGAGGCGCAAGGGCACAAGCTTGCGGCTGTAAACGATAAGTTTCGAGTTCGATTCCTAGTTGGGGAAATGAAATATTTAATATTTTTATTTCTTCGCTCTTGTAAGGAGGCAAAGCATGGCGCTAAGTTTCGATACTCAACACCCAAATACCTCCAGAACACGCTGGAAAGTGAGGAATGGGAGTGACTTATGGAAACGGAGTGGCTTAACATTAGATTCCCAGGTTGTCCCTGTTTATCTTGCTTAAATTAATATTATAAATATCTACATACGAGTATCTATGAAGAGGACACAGATTTATTCGCACTTTAGAATTTTTTTATGTATTGCATATAGCAGTATAGGAACGTATTGTTAAGACACTCCGTTCCCCACTTTCCGCCGAATTCTGAAGGCATTACGTGTTGAGTCGAGACCAGAGCTAAGAAATGGAAATATAAATTTAAGTAAATGTTTCATTTCGTCGAGTTGGGATCGAACCCACAACCAATCGGGCTTACAGTCAGACGTTGTGCCCCTGCGCCACGACTGGCCCCAATAAGTTCTAATATATTTATTCAAAACCCAACTATACATTAACATAACACAAAGTACCCACACCAAGTAAATTTCATGATCTCTTAATAGTTCCCCAATTCCGTAACAAGGCAGCCAAAGCTGCTAAATGTAAATACAGGTAATATTTGAATTATACAAATTCCAAGAGCTTTGAGAACTACAAGTTTAGACGGTGCGGACGGTTGAAGTTTGATTGTGAATAAATATGTATTATAGACGCAAAGGCTTAACTTTAGTTCGGTTATATATTAGTGTTCCTGAGATATTAGGTTTAGAATATTATTATTTTACTGTGCATATATAGAGTAGAAGATATTACCAAGCGTTTAATGGATTATACCGTGGGTGTCCATCACGTCGGAAAGAGCAAAGAATTGCCTGGGACTTGTAACCCAATATGTAGACTTGAGATTTATTTGTATAAAAGATAAAGGATATTTAAAAAAAAAGAGGCTGTTACGGTGCTGATTTGATTCTTCAAAGTAATTACTTCTTTAATATTTTCATTTTCTCGATTTGGTGACAAAGGAAAGCGCGGCGTTGAGTTCCGCGACTCTAAATTCAAGGCCTCGAGATTTCGGTGGAACGTGAGGAAGAAACTTCTTCTTGACACTATGTTCCCTCTGCTTACCCTCCATTCACGAGGTACAGCGTAAAGCTGAAAAAAAATATAATCACTTTGATAACAAGAAAAAGCGCACAATGTCTCGAAATTTGAATGGAAATTGAGGAACAGAATGTCTCAAGCTAGGTAAAAATAAAAAGTAGCTTAGTTGCCATTACAGTAAAATGTCAACAATACGGAATAAAATGGTTGCATACTATATTACTATAGTATATACTATATCGTTACGACTGCAGGCCATTAAATACACTCTCAGATTTTGTTTAGTTTTATTTTATTTAATCGTCCCAGTAGTGGTTCAGTTTTACGTAAAATAGGCTTTAGACATAAGTACTGTATTTTGTGAGGCCAGTCGTGGCGCAGGGGTACAAAGTGTGACTGTAAAACGACGGGTGGGTTCGATCCCCACTCGAGGAGATGAAATATTTACTTAGATTTATATTTCCATTTCTTCGCTCTGGTGTCGAGGTAAAGCGCGGCGTTGAGTTCTCCACACGCAATGCTTCCAGAATTCGGCAGAAAGTGGGGAACAGAGTGGCTTAACGCTGGGTTGCCTCTGCCTACCCTGCTGTGTGCGGGATACAGCGTGAAGCTGA
Organism: Heliconius hermathena; assembly: GCA_013403705.1. Lineage (NCBI taxonomy): Eukaryota > Metazoa > Arthropoda > Insecta > Lepidoptera > Nymphalidae > Heliconius > Heliconius hermathena. Next base: position 221,424 of record JAAIXJ010000279.1, on the reverse strand, counting down.
TTTTTTTTTTAAAAATCACACCAAAAAGCACACCAAATATATCATAGCACGGCTTGTGACGTCAAGTCTAAGTAATCTGTCAATTCTTTGTTTTTAATGTAAAATAAAATTGCCGTTTAATTTCGTGGCGGCAGGTATTTGTAGTTCTTTTTCTAAATAAATATTTATTAAAATTAAATCAAAAGTCAAATCAGTTGAGGCCAGTCGTGGCGCAAGGACACAAAGTGTGACTGTAAAATCAACTGGCTGTGGGTTCGATCCCCACTCGAAGAAATGAAATATTTATTTACATTTATATTTTTGAGTTGAGTTCCGCCACTCAACACGCAATGCCTACAGAACCCTCTGCCGATCCTGCTGTGTGCGGGATACAGCGTGAAGATACACTTAATATTAAGATTAATTCTTGTTTTATAATCTATAATGCAGTTTAACTTAGCTTCATGCTGTATCCCTTGCGAGGCATCCAGAGAGAATGGAGCGCCGAACGGTACGGCCTCTGCATACCTCTTTCGCCTCGTTGATCATCTTCACCCCCTTCATTTCTCTTATTAATAGGATTGATTCTACTAAATAATTAATAAAAATACATATTATAATTTTAATGATTTTTATTATGAGCCCATTGTAGCTTTATTACTATGAAGTTAAATCTAACAGACTGATTTTAACCTATTTGTATATCATCATGAATCTTAGTTGACAATATTATACAACAATATGGTATCATCGAGCTGATCTGATTATGGAGTCCAAAGGTGCGAGACGAAACCCTGGGATATCTAATTCCCGTCCCATCTCTTGGTACCTAGGACCTGATGTTGCTTTAGTTTTTTTTGTATCAATAATTTATATACATTATACAGTACATACATAAATGTATGTATATAAACGTATTTATATTCCCATGGTCAGATTTATCAAAGTGTATGCATCCATGATATTCGATCCACGCTTTGTACCCTTTCAGGATCATCTATTGATTTCACATACGAAACGATTTAACAGCCTCCTCGTATGTTAAAGTAAAATGGCCCTTGTTACAAAGGAAGAGGGTACAGGTTCCAATTAGGTGTGTTTTACAAAATTTCCACTAAATAGGTGTTGAAATTATTTGATTTTGCACCGTAGTATATGCATATTGTAAGCTGCGGCTTAGCTTTTGTTTTAATTTGTAAATGAAATGATAATTTGCTTGTATTCATTTTGTATGGTAATGTTTTTATAATGTTTCAACATGTAAATTTATTGTAATATAATATATAAGAACAAAGAATGTTTTTTTTTTGTATTTTCAAGATTTATCCCGTCTAAAGCAAGAGAGAAGGTAGGTAGAGAAAAGTTTGTGTTAAGAAACTCTAATCCCCTTACTAGGTAGAGAGAAACTAGTGTTAAGACACACCGTTCCTCACTTTTCGCCGAGTTCTGGAGGCATTGCGTGTGGAGTGGCGGAACTCAACGCCGTGCTTTGCCTCGACACAAGAGCGAAGAAATGAAAATATAAATGTAATTAAATATTTCATCTCCTCTAGTGGGGATCGAACCCATAACCAGTCCATTTTACAGTCACACTTTGTGCCCCTGCTCCACGACTGGCCTTATAATAATATAATAATAATAATATAATAATAATAATATAATAATAATTATATAATAATAATTATATAATAACTTTTAAATATTTACTAATAAACATGCATATATATAGCTATATTAATTCAAACTAAAAATAGAAATTCTTTAAAAAACCAACACGAACTAAACAAAAATCTATTTAAAAATGTATTCAAAATACATATTAAGCGTCCATTACGGCTCGTATGGGGATAAGCAACTAATTAAAAACAAACACAGACGTTTATTTACTCGCCTTTACAGTAAGGAGGTACTCTTATTAACTCATGCGGTTAGCTAGAGTGGGTAGTTGAATATATTATACAGTGTGTTTGTTTTTAGTGAATTGGTAATAGTAGTGGTTGGACTAGCTTTTTACGTTGAAAGGTTAGTGTTAAGTAGTTTGAACGGTTTACAGGTGTAGTGTGTTTGCTATGATGATTAACGCCGCGTTTTGTTTCATTTTTAGGATTCCGTATCTCAAAAGGAAAAAAACCGTCTGTTGTCCGTCCGTTCGTCCGTCATGACCCGTTTTCTTGAGAACGCGTGAGGATATCAAGCTGAAATTTATATCAAATACTGGTAGTTCTACTTTCCTTTGGAGTTGTGAAAAAAACTTCTAAGCTAATCAGAAGATACTATTTTTGTTTTTTTTCAACTACCACAAATTTTCGAAACTTCCAAGGGAATCAAAACCTACAGAATGCTTCCCGTGAACTCAGAACCTTGAAATTTGGTACAAAGCAACTCCTTATAGCACAGACAAATAAAAAATTATGAAAACTCAATACTTATAGGTATTTTACAGAAAAAGTCACTTGAAATGTATATATTTGAAGTTCATTTCATACAAAATGAGTGCATATGCATATGAAAGTAGACACACGCGCCTCTTAGAAACCGTGTAAGTCCAGTTTTCAAGAGGTGCGCGTTCATATCTCATTATGTTCAATTTTATATCCGTTTTCTAAACGTAAATGTGGAATAACACTGAAAAATATTAAAAACTTTTTTTAGCTTCACATTGTATCCTGTAGAAAGGAAAATATGAAATATTTCGTTTTAGTTCCTCGAGTGCGAATCGTACTCACAATATGTTGGTTTACACACGCTTATGCCACTGCGCCACGAATAGCCTCAGAACAGAAATCATCAAAAACTCAAATCAAAATTGCTCCACAATACCAAACAAACAATCCAACATATATTTACTATAGAACATTAGAATTTTACAACATAATAAATTTAATAATAAGCATCGCAAAATTCACGCGCGAACGACGGCGTGTAACTATAAATAGACGCGTAACGGCATTAAAACCACACTCTGTTTCGATAGTGGCTGTAGTAACGTTTGAATTGGACGTAAAACTGTGAACTGTGACACTGTAAACTGCGTAAAGCCTGTTATACACTGATGTTAGTAAGCTAAGCTGAGCTGATATTTCAATACACGAACAGTTATAAGTAAAATTTCAGATAATATTTAGTTTTTTTTTGTATATAGTGCCTACCCTTGCCAGAGAACCTAGTGTTAAGATACTCCGGCTTTCATTTTCTGTTCAATATTATATAAGTTTTGTGTTGTAAAATTATCCTTAGGGCCTTTAAGCTTTTAATATAGCGTCTATATAATATAAATATATGCTTACAAACGTAAAACAGCCATCGGTGTGCAGCGACGTTTCTAAGCGCGACGTTTGTGAGTTCGATTCATTAAAAGGGATGAATTACGTTTCATCGTTTCCTCGATCTGATAAAAAGACAAAGCACGGCGTTAAGTTCCACTCATAGATACTCAACAATGTCTCGACAACACAGTGCGTAGTCTTAACACTAGGCACTTATAAGCGGGATACAGCGTAAAAATGAAAAAAAAACTGATACTTACTCATATTTCACTCTGATAAGAAGATCCCAGGACCCCAGTTGTTATAGACAAAAATAGTCCAAAGCTAATTTAGTTTTAAAGTGTTTATAAAACTTTAAACTACGAACTACTATATCCACGTTAATATTCCCACTTTCGAAGCAGCCAAGGCACTAAACTAAACTTGGGCAGTTAAATTTTAACTGTCAGTTAAGTCAGGGCTGTAATATAAATTAAAGTAACGTTCTCTAGTTAGAACGATTAATTAGATAATTAGGATTGTTTTTTTTTATTTGACAAGAAATATCATAAATAAATTTGTAAACAAACATTTTTAAAAAGTTTTTAAAAAACAAAAGGTAACCGAGGGCGTCATGGCAGCGTATAAACGAGATAGTTGTGGGTTCGACTCCCTCTTACTGAAATAAATAATATCAATGTCCTCGCCAGCTCTAGAGGCGAGTCGTTGCGCAAGGGCACAAAATGTGCCTGTAAAACAACTGGTTGTGGGTTCGATCCCCACTCGAGGAGATGAAATATTTATATACATTTATATTTTCATTTCTTCGCTCTGGTGTCGAGGAGAAAGCGGGCGTTGAGTTTCGCCACTCAACACGCAATGCCTCCGGAAATTGGCGCAAAGTGGGGAACGGAGTGTCTTAACACTAGGTCCCCTCTGCCTACCCTGTTGTGTGCGGGATACAGGGTGAAGCTGTAAAAAAAATCCTCGCACTGGTAACGAGATAAAGCGGGTCGTTGAGTTCCGCCACTTATCACACAATATACCGAAAATTAACCGGAAGGTGGAAAATAGAATCTTAACACTAGGTCCGCCCCATCAACCCGCATGCGGGATACAGCGTGAAGCATAAAAAAAATAAAAGGTAATTTTATCACTCTCGATCCTAGGACTATTTGTCAGGCAAGTAGTTAGTAACGATTATAGGGACACTTAAGACAGATTTATTTTGACAATAAAAGTAAACACTGGTCTCTAGCAAGTGCCATTAGCGGAGGGGATTCCCTTTTTCGTAGGTCGGCTTTAAGTTATAAGAGTATCTTTTTCTTTTAGAGAGAAAAATAAAAAGCTTATTTATGCCTTTTTCTCGTAGAATAGAGAGAAACCAGTGCCAAGACACTCCGTTTTCCATGCCTAGCTCAGTTTACGAGATTTCGTCATGAGTGGCGGAATTCAACGCTGCGCTTTGCTTACCAGAGTAGGGAAATTAAAATAATTAATATATTTCGAGGCCAGTCGTGGTGTAGGAGTAAGCGAGTGACTCTGGTACTGCGGCAAAAGCGCGGCGTTGAGTTCTGCCACTTCGAAACGCAATCCTCTAAAACTGCCTCCAGAGTATCTTAACGCTAAACCCTCTTTGTATAAAAAAATATATTTAATATCTCCATGAAGAATAAAAAATTTTTTCAAAATCGCTTTAAACTTTTCTTTTGTGGACGTGCTGAGTAAGTTGATGGTAGGGTCAGGCAAGATATGTTTCCTATTTACGCCTTCAAACGCTTTGATTGTCAGTGGAAAGTGGGACCGGATGTTGAAAAGAAAGGAAATTGGGAGTGAAAGATTAATGCCTATACGTATATATATGTATGTGGCCGTCGTGGTGTAGTGGCACAGCGCCTGACTGTTAAAATGGTGGTTGTAGGTTTGACATTAGGTAACTTTGCGTATCCTGTAATTTGTGAAATGGCATGAAAATTAATAGGTCGGTAGAGATTATATTATATACTTACTTATTAAAAAAAGAAATCGGTTTTGCTTCCGTTAAAACCGATTCCGAGAAAACCGAACGACGGATTGACCTAAATGTAACTAACTCGTAATGTAGATTTTTGAAAATTGAAAATAGCAATTTTTGTTTAATGATCAAATCATCTCGACATCTAAGTTTTCAATTAAAAAAAATACAATAAAATTATTTTCAATATAAGTATTAAAAGTGAGCTTTTACATGTTTATAGTCGTATTTTATTTTTTTGTATTTAGTACACCCATATAAAAAAGTCAGTCGTGGTGCAGGGCCATAAGCGTGAGACTAAACGCGACAAGTTGTTGATTCGATTCCCACTCGAGGAAATGAAATATATATTTTTTTCGCTCTGGTGTCGAGGCATAGCGCGGCGTTGAGTTTCGCCACTCAGCACGCAATGCCTCCAGAATTCGGTGGAAAGTGGGGAACTGAGTGTCTTAACACGTGGGATACAGCGTGAAGCTGATTTTAATTTTTGTCTAGTTAAAATATAATAGATTTTTTATTGAGTATTGTATAGGTATGGGTCTTTACGGTGATTTTATCGGTTCACTGTATTATCAGTTTTTCTTCGGTTATACATCACTGTTTGATCAATAATGTAGTAAAATACAAAAAAAAATCTTTATATTACGTTAGTTCAGCGATAAATCGTAACGACTGCACACACAAAGACGAACTAACATAAAAAAACATTGCCTTTGCAACTAAAAAAAACTATTTACGCCTTTCTCAATGCCTTAATAAAATACTGTAATAATAATAAAAATCAAAAGCGTATAACAAATGCCTATAGCTATATTCTCCTTTTAGATGGATACGTTTAGAGTTTTTTTCATCGATCGCTATAAATGAAAATAGGCGAAAATTCACTGTGGAACGGTGGAGGCGAGTCGTAAAATACTTGGATTGGGGTGGACACACTTTCGTAGAACGTTGGCCAGTAAACCTGCTTTTTTGTGGCTTAGAAGATTAAAAACAGAGGCCAGTCGTAGTGTAAACGCTATAGGCTATCTGTTTGATTTACTCCGGAGAAAATAAAAATATTTAATATTTTCAATTTCTTCGATCTGGTGTTGAGGTAAAGCGCGGCGTTGAGTTCCGCTACTAAACACGCAATGTCTCCAGAATTCCCTCTGTTTACCTTGCTACATACGTGATACAACGTGAGGCTGGAAAAAAATATAAAAAATAAGATATATTTTTATAAGAATGTTTTTTTAGGGTAATGTACCTTTTAAGGAAAAAAGGAACCCTTAAGATAGCTTTGATGTCCGTCTGTCTGTCTGTCAAGAGCGTTTATTTCAAGAATGCTTGGAGATATCGAGATGAAATTCAAACCATATATTCTCCCTTGATTTCCTGAAAAAATCGTATTTCTAGATTTACTTCAAAAAAGATTGCCGTTTTTATCGCAAAAACGCGTATTTAGACGCTATTAAGGGAATAAAAATTAATAGAATATTTTAAGTTGACCTAGAATTATAAAATTTGGCAGTTAGCATCTACAGGTAGTACTAGTTCAGAAACTGTGGTTAACTCCTAAAAAATAATAGCCTTAAAGTGGTGCAAAATTTTGTATTGAAGCCGCTAGTTCAAGTAAGGTATCAGATGAAATGGCTCTGGCTAAGCTAAGCTAGAATTTCAAAAAGAGCTCGACACCTTTAATTTTTGTACGGAACCCTCGGTTGGCGAGCCCGACTAGCGCTGGACTGGTTTTTTTTTCATTAAAAATGAAAGTATTCATTCTAGATTTCCTTCGTTGATTCTATTACGCGGGATACACCGTGGACTATCCTACATATAGCACTTAGCAATTAAAATATGTCATATACTGTAATTTTAACAAAACATAGTATAAACCAACATTAAATAAAACAGTACTTTCATAAGCTTAACATTCATATTTATAATTTTTATATATTTTTTGATTTCATTATTAAAGCTTTAAGACAAACATAGAAGCATCTCGTTAACTCTTCCACCAGGAGCTATCAACCTTCAGTTCACCTTCAGAAGACGACGTAGAAGAGGAAGAAGAGATATTTTTTAAACTCACGCGTATTTTCAAACACATCCAATGGCCACAGTACTAAAACTTACAACTAGCATTTCCACAGGCCATTGACGTGACTATAAAAGTGCGCCGTAATAAAACGGGTCCCCTCAGCCGCTGCATACATCGCTAATCATTTGTATAATATCTAACAAAACTATCCTCTGAAGTATATGCTAGGAGAAGAACAAAAGACTGTGTACACGAAGGTTGTGGGTTTGATTCTCGTTCAGGGGATTCGTTTATTTTCATTTCTTCGTTCTAATAGCAAAATTATACGCGCCGTTGAATTCTGCTACTGCAACACGCAATGTCTCGAAATCGGGGCGAAATCTAGGGAACGGAGTGTCTTAACACTTACTACAATAAAGGATACAATATAAATCATGCATACATCGCTAGTCATTTGTATAATCTACACTTATAATAAATCTGTAGAAAAGTCGTTTCTGTACATTGAAAATATTTAAAAAGAATTAGCCAGGGTGTTAAAGGATAATTAACAGAATCCATTTCCAACTTTTTTGGAATTTTTGTCTGTTTCTCTGTTTGTCTGTTTATCTGTTTGTCTGTTTATGTAAACACGTATCACGTAAAAAGTACACAATAAATTTAAGCAACTTTTATACATAAAAATTACAAATAAATCAAAGTAGCTTTTAGTGTTTATTTCATTGTAATCGCTTCACTCTATCAAAAGATATAAGTATTTAAGTTTTCAAGAAGTTAATATTTGAGATATTAAAAAATCGATACAAGTAACGCTATCTATTGACAAAAATAGTAGGTACTAACGAATCTTGATACTCTCTTTCATACACGTAACGCTATCACTAATTGCGATGGGATCTTAAATAGATGGCGCTGTGCATAAAAGAAAATATAGTTTGGAAAGGTTACCGCTACACTCTATCAAAAAATAATGGACTTAAAGTTTTAAAGATATTTATATTTGAAAAAAAAAGAAACATACGCAATGATATCTATTGACTACACATGATACGTTACGTTTTTAAAGTACAATTGTTCATAGTACTAACTACAAAGTAAACTAAATTGAATTGTTGGTGAAGATTACCTTCGTAACAGTCTAGCTTAATTCGTAATTATTTAACACAGTGATAAAGAATGACTTAATATTCAAAGAAATATTTTGAATAGGTTCTTCAGTCCGTTCGTTCGTTTATGTTATTAATATTTTTTTAAGAAACGTATAAAAAAATAACTTTTGGGAGCAACCTCTAAAAAATTGTGTCTCAAGAAAAAAATGCTCTGACACTGTTTATAAAAATATCCCGCAGTATTATTTCATAACTTACAAGCGACACGTACCGACATTGCACTATTGCACCTGTATGTTGCATGTATGTATGTGCCAAGGGTATTTTAGGGTACATACCTCAAAATTCTTATAAGATAACTTTGTTGTTTGTCCGTCTGTCCGTCTGTCAAGACTATTTTGTACAAGATCGGTTAAAGGTTAGATACCTCAATGTTCAAGTCTATATTCCCTTAGAGCACAAAAAATCTATCTTCTAAATCATCGCAATCAAATGACGATGAAATATGAGGGTTTATGCTTCGTTTTTTGTCGCATTTTCTATCATAACTATAAGGTACTTCCCGTTGATATACAATTACGAAATTTGTTAAGAAGTTAAAATTTACGGCACGTATAAAGGAAAATTCCAAAATTATTTTTCAAAAATTGAATACTTATTGTATTTGTGTCACAGAAAAAAACCATTAGGTACAAATTTTAATCTGTACTTAATTTGATACAAAATGACAACTTAATTAGTTATTCTTTTGGTGTATCTCCATTCATGAAACTGGTACGAAACTCTCGGGGCATGAGTACGACTTGAACTTGACCGAAAATGTTGATTATTTTATAGATTATATAAAAATGCCTAAAAACGTGCTTTCTACGTATATTCTGTATATCAATTATATATTTAACTAATAATATATGTTACTAATTTAAAAACTGTACAGGAGCTAGATAAGTTATTTTGCAAATAATATCGTGAGTACTTATCCAAATCAATTAATTAATAGTTAAGGCTGTTTGTAATATCTATATTTCTTAAATGAATAATCATGTAATTCAAGCGGACAAAGCCGCGAATAAATAATAAAATTATCGTTGTAAAATAAAATACAATTTGTCAAGAACGACGCACGCACACATACACCTATCAAAGGGAAACCGCCGCATACGCCTCATTCCGAAATCGAGCCGTAGGTTTTGGCGGCAAAGTTCAAAGTTCTAAAATCTAAAGGTTTTAGTAGTATTTTTGTAGTAGTATGTGTTTACGTTATTGGTATCTAAGCGTAACTGCGTCACACGAAATATAGATATGATTAAACATCGTGAAATGAAAAAAAAACCTACGTCTACACTGTTGCTTAAATTCTTTAGGTATGGATTTAAAATATTTTACCTATATGCTATTTCCGTAAAAGGAGCGCTGACGCTTCTCTTCTCTTCTTTGTTAAAGGCCAAAGTTGTGGCTGTAACGCGACTGGTGTGGGTCCGATCCCCACTTGGAGGATTGAATTATAATTTAATAATATTTTCATTTCGTTTAATAATATTTTAATTTCGCACATCAGTCACACATTATACGCAATATCTTAATACTTAACATAATCTCATAATCTTACGCATAATCTTTACCCTGCTAAAGGCGGGATAAAGCGTGGATCTGGTTTTAACTTTGTGTGAACCGATTAAAATAAAGTCCAGTCCAGTTGAGGCCAGTCGTGGCGCAGCGGCACGAAGTGTGACTGTAAAACCGACTGGTTGTGGGTTCGATCCCCACTCGAGGAGATGAAATATTTACTTAAATTTATATTTCCATTTCTTCGCTCTGGTGTCGAGCGAACGAGAACACGAAAGAACGAGAACACGCAATGCCTCCAGAATTCGGCAGAAAGTGGGGAACGGAGTGTCTTAATACTAGGGTTCCTCTGCCTAACCTGCTGTGTGAGGGATACAGCGTGAAGCTGATTAAAATAAAACTAATATTAAATATTTAAGGGCAGATTGCCAAAATGCAAACAAAAAAAGGATTTAAATCGGTTAAGCCGTTTCTGAGATTATCGTGAACAAATTCACAGACAAACAGACAAACTGACCAAGTTCTATTACAATGTTAATTGTAATATCTTCCATGTACAGACACCGATGAGTTAGGATTTTATTGTAAGTATCGATAAGTTGTGTTTTTATTTCAAAAATTCAATTGAAGATTCTTATGGGAGGTACGAAAATGCGACCTAAAGTTTTAATAAATTTCTCATTAAAAATCTTCATTGCGTTGCAAACATACATTATAGGTATATCAAAACATGAACATAATTCAGTGTGTTAATTATATAATTTTGTGGTTTAAGCGGGCGAAGCCGCGAGCGGGTCGCTAGTATCTAATAAAACTATTTTTGTAGTAATAATACATGCTTGGAGGAAAACAAGAGGCCGTCCACAGCGGTTGTCGAAAAAAAAAGTATCTGATTATGAACACGACGGTTGTGGCTTCAATTCTCGTTCAGAGAAATAATTTATTTTCAGGTCTTCGTTCTGGCAACAAGACGTTGAGTTCTGCCACTCAACAGGCAATGCTTCCAGAATTCGGCAATAGTAGGAAACAGAACTGTCTTAATGGAAATGGAGTGTTTGAATCAGGTTCCCAAGTTGAAGATATAGCGATAAGATAAAAAAAAACAACAAAAAACGATAAGATAAGGATAAAAAAAAAGATTATTATTTAATCCCTTCTACTCGTGTTTAGTATACATATTTGGCATTGTATCTAACATTTTAAAAGATTTCAATACATATGCCTGACTCTCAGTAAGTTTACTAGAAATATTACTGTAATTTTTCTTCTCATTATACTAACTAGTAAGATTACTACAAATTTTAATCCCAGAACCATATCAACTGCCGCTTTTTGCTCGACGTAAGATTCAAACCCGTGAACCTTAGTAGGAAAGCTAAGGTAAACTAATCACTGCACCACCGAGGCATTTCAGTATTCTAGCACCCTTAAAGGTGCAATATTTGATGGCCCATATACAAGTTTTTATGGGTTCACGCGGTGTAATTATGTTATATTGTTTTCTAACGATCCTTCTGAAATGTTTATAGCTTTAACTCGCGTAGAATTTGGCTTTGGTGGTATTTGAATGTCTCATAAAACAATTTAATGTAATTTTACAAATGTGGATGTTTGTAGAGCTTAAAGTCTATATTATATAATGTCGGTGATAAGAGTCAACCTAAAATATACTTGAGGCCAGTCGTGGCGCAGGGGCACAAATATGACTGTACAATCGACTGGTTGTGGGTTCGATCCCCACTCAAGGAAATTAAATATTTATTTACATTTATATTTTCATTTCTTCGCTCTGGTGTCGAGACAAAGCGCGGCGTTGAGTTCTACCACTCAACACGCACACTCCGTTCCCCACTTTCTGCCGAATTCTGAAGGCATTGCGTGTTGAGTGGCAGAACTCAATACCGCGCTTAACCTCTACACCAGAGCGAAGAAATGTAAATATAAATTTAAATAAATATTTCATCTCCTCGAATGGAAATCGAACCCAGAACCAGTCGGTTTTACAGTCACACTATGTGCCAATGCGCCACGACTTGCCTCTAATAGCTACAAATCAAACTAAAATCAATTTAGATACATATTACAGTCAAACGTAGCTATTCCTTCCCCTAATAACAAATTATTAGATTATCTAAGGCTAGCGCGCTCTTGATTCACAAATGTATTACATTCTCAACCACCTCAAAGAGGCCGGTCGTGGCGCAGCGGTACGAGGCGTGACTGTAAAACCGACTGGTTGTGGGTTCGATCCCCCCTCGAGGAGATGAAATATTTACTTAAATTTATATTTCCATTTCTTCGCTCTGGTGTCGAGGTTAAGCGCGGCGTTGAGTTCTGCCACTCAACACGCAATGCCTCCAGAATTCGACAGAAAGTGGGGAACGGGAGTGTCTTAACACAAGGTTCCCTCTGCATACCCTGCTGTTTGCGGGATACAGCGTGAAGCTGATTTATTTATTTATTTTTTAGCTCGCTCTTGATTCACAAATGTATTACATTCTCAACCACCATAAAGGGCTGTGAGTTATTGAGTTCTCATTGAAACAAAATTAACAGAGCGATCAAATTTAATACTAACTTCGAAATCTTCGAAACCAGTGCTTTTAGAATTTATATATTAGTTAAACAATTTGCCTAAGTGAAAACTGGTTGTGGTAGCGAGATTAACAATATATATGGCCATGGGTAGAGAGAATTTAATCAATTTAGGTATAGCAATGTGATGTGGCTTAGTTTAGAGTAAGTTTGATTTAATAAATTAGAATAATATCACAATCCACAATTATATAGACTCTCTATATGATTGTGGCTTGTGTGATTTTAGGTATTATTATTTTTTAACAATTTTTAATGATTATTCCGGAAAGAAAAATATTTTTTTAGAAAACGTTTGAACGTAGCGGGATTTCAACCTCCTTTCCAGCCTCTTGGAAATGGTCCAAGCGCTCTGACCGCTAAGCCTTCATGGTATGGCTAAATTATTATAGGTACTCTTGTTATAATTTATTTTTGTTGTTAGCGTCTCTTTGTGGGAATAACACTTTAAAATTGTTAAAAAAATTTAATAAATAACATTCTCTGCAGCCAAATAATAATTTTAAGCAATTGTCTTGCGCCGCGTTGAGTTCCGCCACTTAACGAACGAAAGTGTGAAAACGAAAGTGTGAAACGGAGTGTCTTAAAACTAAGTTCCCCCTGCCAGCCCTGCTGCGACTGACATGTGCGGAATACAGCGTGAAGCTGATTTTTTTTATTATCTTTGGGTCGCGGCGCAGAGGCACAAAGTGTGACTGTAAAATCGACTGGTTGTGGGTTCGATCCCCACTCGAGGAAGTGAAATATTTATTTACATTTATATTTTAATTTCTTTGCTCTGGTGTCGAGGCAAAGCACGGCGTAGAGTTCCGCCACTCAGCACGCAATGCCTCCAGAATTCGGCGGAAAGTAGAGAACGGAGTGTCTTAACACTAGGTTCCCTCTGCCTACCCTGCTATGTGCGGTACACAGCGTTAAGCTGATTAAATTTCTTAATTTTAAGAAAAACTTAATTTTAACAAAAAAGTATATATTTAGTGTTTTTCTTTAACATCTCGACAGAACCTGCAACCTTTATCATATAAGAGAAAGCTGAATAAACATATTAAACTCTCTTACAACGTCTTATATTAAGAAACATAAAATTAACATCGTCTCGCGGCTTTAATTTCTTAATTAATGACTTTATTTCTTGTTGATTATCGACCAACTTGAAGCAGTTATCAGCAATTTACTTGATGCTAATAAACTTTTATATTGTATACATAAGTTATTTTTATTGTGGATTTTTTTACAAGTATAACGTTTTTATTTTCAATTTAATTATAAAATTATTATAAATAAGTTACATGATTTATTTCATATAACAAGGTAGGCAGAGGGGACGTTGACACATAATTCTGCTAAACTTTTAAGACATTATGCATTTAGTCGCGGATCTCAAATCCGCGACTCGTCTACTAGAGTAGAGAATAAAAGAAAATCAAAAATTCCCGTGTGGTTATTAAACTCACCACTGTCACGGTTATAGGTAATCGTAGTACGGTGGGATAGTCTGTAGCTATAAACGCAATGGTTGCCATTTCGATTCCCAGTTGAAGCAATAAGTTTTTTTGTTTCCCGATTTGCTAAAACAAAACGTGGCATTGAGTCCCACCAACAAGAATTAAAATTAGGCGGTGCATCGGACAACAGAGTGTCTGCCTTCTGATATGAAAGAGAAAGTGTGACACTGTCTTTTTAAGCTTCACGCTGTATCCCACATTTAGGAGGGTAGGCAAAGGGAATCTGGGAATCTAGTGGTGAAACACTCCGTTGCCATTAAAACACTTCCGTTCCCCATTTCCGTCGAATTCTAGTATCATTACGTGTACAGTGGCGGAACTCAACACCGCGGTTTGGCTAGTTACCAGAGCGAGCAAATGGAAATATTAAATATTTTATTTCCTCGCGAGAGAATCGAACCCACAACCTGTTGCATTTACAATCGCACGTTATTTTGCCTGCTCCTCAACAGGATAGCTTATTTCTTTATAAATTTGCGTTACTTATTAAGAATACAAGTATATTTTTATTTAATTTGCCTTTACCTTTTTCTTTCCTCGATATGGTTTTACATTATTCAAAACATACATTACTCTTATATATAAAGTACCTACCGTTCGAAATTTTGACAATTATAAATTCTTTTCTTACCTAATTGGTATTTATGATCTGTTGTATATTAAATAAATTCAACGATAACATTACTTTGCAATTTTTTAACAAAATTAATTTAAGAGTAATTTTTGCCTTTTTAATTTCGTGATAATGATTTTCAAGAATTTTTTTTTGGATATTATATGTTTTTATGTTTTGCTAGAACTACAAATTCATACTTAAAACTTTACCTACTCGATATTAAATTAAATTAATTTCTACTGATATAAATATTTAAGAATATCACAAGCAATTTACATTTAGAGACCAATCGTGGCGCAGGGGCATAACGGTGCGTCTTTAACTCGACAAGTTGAAAATTCAATTCCCATTGTAGTAAATGAAATATTTAATATTTTAATTTTCTCGCTGTTGCAACGAAGTAAATTACTGCATTGAGTTCCACCACTTAACACGCAATGCCTCCAGAATCGACGGGAAGTAGGGAACGCAGGTGTCTTAATTCGAGTGCAGTGTTTTACACTAGTTTCCCAGGTTCCCTCTGCATACCCTACCATGTCCTGGGTACAACCCGACGCCAACAAAATGCTTAAGTTAAATCACAAAACCTATATATACAATTTTATTAAAATTATGAACTCGAATACAAAACAATAACAATAGAAAAATACATAAACCTGAAAATTGCTTTTCAGCTTACACTGATAGAACTCGCAGGGATATCCTAGTACAAACACCACAGAGTATTGATTCAACGGTGTCAATGAATACCCCACCAATAAGATGCTTCTGTGCCATAATCCCAAGTTTATTATATCGAATTTGTGTAACAGCCCCGGGCATGACAGACTCAAATATAGCTTATGGGTGTGTTTCACTTACGTTCATTTTGGTACTAAAACTATAAATATTTATATGTATTTGTATCTAAAACTCTTTATTTACTGAGTGATTTTGACTGACAATTCGGCATACGTCGCATGAAACTCTGAATTTTGGCATGTACATATAGTCCTTGGGGACTGTAGGAGAGCTTTAAGAGAGAAAGAAATCGATAGTTCTCGCAAATGAATTTTTGCGGCTAGTAGACGAATGTAGGACCATATCATCATCATCAGCCTGTACTAGTCCACTGCTGGACATAGGCCTCTCCAATAGCACGCCACTGAGCTCTATCTTGAGCTCTTCGCATCCAGCCGCAGCCAGCCACTTTGCGAATATCGTCACCCCATCTAGTTGGAGGACGTCCCACGACCACGTCCCACGTCCTATGACCATATGTATGACCATAATTATTATATATAATTTTCAATCTAAAATTGTTAGTTAAACGGGGCGGCAGGTTGTGCTTTCAATTCGCACTCGAGGAAATAAAATATTAAACATTTTCCTAAATTAAAAAGTAAATTTTGTCGCTATCGTAATGAGTTGACGCGCAGCGTCTAGTTCCGCTAATGCCCCCAAAATTCGGTAGATTTGAAGTGACTTAATGGGAACGGAGTGTCTTAACACTGGGCTCCAAAGCTCTTCAGCAAGTCTCTTTGCTAACTATGCTATGTGCGAGATATATCGAAACAAACATTTCAACAGATTGCAAAACGAATATTTATTACATCTTCAAAAGTGACAAGTGCAACACACCCGACTCATCACGGCTCAAGCTATCGAATAGGCAACTAATTTCACAGTCGCGTTGCCCTTTAAAGGCTTTGAATTTGATATTGGTGTGTCATATGGGGTTCCACAACGTACGAGTACCTGTGTCTTTAATCATCACTTTTCCACGTGACAGGATGCCGGGGAAATCCCTAAAATAATGCTGCGTTATGAAAGATAAAAGGAGAGTAATATGTATACATATATGTAGGTAGATTGTAGTGCTTTTTTAATTATTATCATTTGTAATTTTTTTTTCAATAAACCTAGGGGAGTAACTTAAAAATAGTGCTCTTTTTAATTTAGGCAGGAAGAGTTAAAAAAATATTATAGTTGCCGTATACGTGTATAGCAGCAGATGAAAGAAGAGAACAAAGACAAAGAACTGGATAGTAAGTACGTGATTTTTCTTAAAAATCGATATCCACAATCATCATTTACAAACAAGCATTTTATTTCCTTTTATTCGTCACACAAAAGGTACGATTATTAAAGGTTCGGGGCGACTGTTGTAGGTTCGATTCATATTCGTTTTTTATTCCCATCAAAATGCGGCGTTAAGCTCCACCACTCAAGAACTAATATCTCGAAAAGAGTAAGAGTAAAAGAAAACCATAATAAATTCAAAATACAATATTAATAGCAAATTAAGAAACAAAACAAAATCTCATAAGAAATATATAGTCAAATTAACAGAATGTGAAACAAAGGGTGACTAAACAACTCGGGGATTAACCCATCAGCGGGCATCACCTCGTTAGGCCTAAAGACGCTGAAAGGCGACACGCTAAGAAAATACATAATTCACGATCAAAATAGTTGCCTAATTTTGAATGTTTCAGCTTATTTTGTTGCAATTATGAATATGTGTGTTTTTGTAAAAAAGGGTATAAGGTCTTTTTTTTTATTTTTGAAATATGCCGTATTTTATAAGATAGATAAAGAAAATCTGTTAAGGTATTACTCTTTTTAATTCTTTCTTTATTTTTAAACTGAGTATGTCAATCCCTTAGGGGAGACCTTTGTGGCGCAGTGGGACAACGTCTATTTGTAAACGTGACGGCCGTGCGGCTCAATTCCCACCTAAAGGCAATGATTATATTTTAAATTATTTTCATTTCACCGCTCTGGCATACATTCCGGAACCTAACAAGCAAAGTCAAAATTGGGCATAAAGTAAGGAGTAGAGTGCCTTCACGTGAACCCGCTCCGTATTTTACATATATTTTTAAAATAATTATTTTTTAATACATTTTCGTACGTCGTGGTACGTATCGAGTATTTCGTACACAAAATTTAAAAGGCTTTGTGACGTAGTCAGACAGCGTCCAACTAACTGTAAACCCGATTGTCTTGGATTTGATTGTAATTCCAAGAAACGACTATTACTAACGATATTTAAATTACTTTAATTTCCTTAATTTGGTAATAATTTTGACAAAGCGCAGTATCAAGTCTCGACANCTCGACACCAGAGCGAAGAAATGGAAATATAAATTTAAGTAAATATTTCATCTCCTCGAGTGGGGATCGAACCCACAACCAGTCGGTTTTGCAGTCACACCTCGTGCCGCTGCGCCACGACCGGCTTCTACATACATTTTTAAAATAATTATTTTCTAATACATTTTCGTACGTCGTGGTACGTATCGAGTATTTCGTACACAAAATTTAAAAGGCTTTGTGACGTAGTGAGACAGTGTCCAACTGTAAACCCGATTGTCTTGGATTTGATTGTAATTCCAAGAAACGACTATATTTAAATTACTTTAATTTCCTTATTTTGATAAGACAAAGCGCAGTATCAAGTCTCGACACTCTACAATTGATTACTGTTTTGAAAAGTAGGTGAAAATAAGGGCACAAAAATATAACTTAATTCTATACAAAACAATTTAAACTTGTAGCTGCCACTTAATATCACATCCAAGTGTTACCGGGAATACTTAACGTGTAGAGACTAAAATGAAAATATTAAATATTTCAGTTCCTCGAATGGGAAACGAACCCACAACCTGTCACGTTTATAGTCGCACGCCTGTACTCCTGCGCTATGGGTATGTCTTGAATATTATATAATTCCTAATTTTTACAACATTTTGACTTACACCCACATTTTCTAACGATGAATAAATCAGGTCACATTGTGATATATTAACTGCTCATAATGGTGATAATGTTTCATCGCCTTCTAATTTATTTATTTATTACTTACTGGCTAAAATTATTGGAGGTACCACCTGTTTTGTTGAAAATGTCTGATATTATATTGTGATGTTTACGGGTTCAAATCAAATCTAAAAATATTGGTATGGCAGTACAGTACATATAGTATATTTAAATGTCCTTTTTTTTTGAGAATACAAAGCGCGGCGTTGAGTTTCGCCACTCAACATGCAATGTCTTAAAAGTAGAACAGAGTGTCTTAGCACTAGTGTCCCTCTATTTACCCACTGCATGCGGAATATAGTATTAATCTAAAAATAAATAAATTAAATAATTAAAAACACGACTTAAACTACAATTAAACAAAGCAAACGTCCATACATTACTATGAAAAACGACTAAAACACACTATAATTAAAACGTTCTGCGGGAAAGTTGTTGCCCTATTCGAATAGATCGTTAACTCTGTACTGGAAATTAATATTAGAAAACAACTAATTACACATTTTATTGGCTTTATTATCTTCATTACATGCAATGGACAAATGATTTTGATCTAATTTCTTTAGTATAATGTTTGTTTTACGGCTTTGCTTATAGAATAAAAATGAAAATCAAATTAAATCAGCTTCACGCTGCATCCCGCGCACATCCAGCAGGCTAGACAGAGGGTACATAGTGATAAGACACTCCGTTCCCCACTTTCCGCAGAATTTTTCGAGGTATTACGTGTTAAGTGGCGGAACTCAACAATTTCTTTACTATAACGTTTGTTTTACGGCTTCGCTTATAGAATAAAAATTAAAATTAAATTAAATCAGCTTCACGCTGTATCCCGCACACAGCAGGGTAGGCAGAGAGAACATAGTGATAAGACACTCCGTTCCTGTACCATATTACTCTAAACGCGACGGTTGTGGATTCGATTTCCACTCGAGGAATTGAAATATTGGTAACTAGGGAACACATAACTATGAGTTCCGCCACTCAACACGGAAAGTAGGGAACATGGGAAAGAAGTGATTCAAAGGGAACGAAATGACTACTACGAGGTTCCAAGTTAAAAATATAGGTATATTAAAAAAATACAAAACAAAACACTATAATAAACAAACAAACAAACACAACAAATTATATCCCCATACAATGTTCAAAAACAGCTATTAAAACATTTTATTAGCTAAGTAAAAACAGAATCTCGACCCGATTCTTGTAGGGTATTTAATGAAGGTGCAAAAATGAAGTGACCAATCAAGGGCCCGTTATGTTGCTACTTGACCATGGCGCCGTGTCTGTCTGTGTTCAAGAGCGTATATACTATATTATTCCATAAATACGACAGTTGTCAGTTCGATTCCCATTCGTTGAAAAAATATATTTACGATTTTTTTATATCCCCGCTTTGGTATACAAAACGGAGTGTTGGGGTCCATATTTGGAGAAGCAATATCTCGAAATTATAACGGAAAATGGATAACAGAGTGTCTTAACACTGTCAATTCTTGTATTTTATGAAGGTTCAAATATGAAGTAACCAATCGAGGGCCCGTTGTATTGCTACTAGAAGATGGATCCTTGTCTGTCTGTGTTCGAGACCGTAATGTTCATTACTTTATTTATCGACAGTTTTCGGTTCGATTCCTGCTTGAGGAAATAATTAAATTGACATTTTTTGCAATTTTTAGTTCAGCATTTCAAGTCTCGAAATTCGGCGGAAAATGTAAAACAGAGTGTCTTAACTCTAGGTTTCCGCTGCCTACCCTTTTACGATGAATTTTAAGCTACTTTTTAAATAAGGTCACCATCGTCGGTCGTAAATGTGATCGTTTAATTCACAATCCAACAAGTAAAGATTTAAAATGTAACAACAAGAGTTATGTATCTATCACTGAATTAAATTTCCTATCACTGATCAAGTGTCTTATCACTTTGATAGTAATCGAGTGAAGATAATGCTAAGACCTCCCGTTCCATAATTTCCGCCAAATTCTGGAGGCATTACGTGTTGAGTGGCGGAACTCAACGCCGCGCTTTCCCTCTACATCCAATCCAATATTTTTAGAAATTGAACACACAACCAGTCGCGTTTACTGACCGTAACACGCATGTGCCATGACTGACATAATTTTACTTTGTTTTAATTTATTTATACGAACTCGGATGAATGAAGAAATTATTTCCATTTTTCCGTTCTGATAGACAAAACGACGTCTTATAAATTGAATAAAAAGCGGAGGATGGAGTGTTTTAAAACTAAATTAATTCTGGTTCCACTGCTATACAGAATATAGCGTGATAGACTAGACTCATCATAGATTATTGAGTATCATAGAAATTGAGTGATTTATCACTAACTTCTATTCAGAAAGTTTTAAGCTTACGGGCGGTAGAGTAATGAAGTTGAAAATGAACACTAACCAATCAAGGACCCGTTATGTAGCTAGATGGCGCCGCAGATCAGTGTAATGTGTGTCTGTACTTAAGGATCTTGATGTGGTATAATTAACATGTATGCTATACATTACTTTTTTTTACTGTACGCTGTATCCTCATAGCAGAGTAGGTAGAGGTAACCTGGGAACCTAGTGTTTAGACACTCCGTTCCCATTAGGACATTTATTTTCGCCACTTTTCCCCGAAATCTGAGGCATAGGGTGTTAAGTGCCAGAACTGACTTTCGCGGTTTGTCTTGCTATAATTTTTTTTGTTGAGCTAAGCGAAGCGAAGCTCTTACAGGTCAAAAGTATGTTTCGTTGTAATCCTTCTAGACCGTTAAACCTACAACTCTTAAATTTTGCAGGAACGTTGTGGACAACATGGTGATCCCACCTGTCCTGATGATCCTAGTATTTTGGCAAATAAAATTTATGATTCTGTCATCGATATATTAATTAATATAATATATTAAAAAATACAGCAATGTATTTGAATCGGCACTTCACAAACAGGGCTAAAGTATGCTAACTCCAGTTGCCGTTAAGTCATTGCAGTATATGGTGCTTGCAGGTCACCTATATCTTGTACAATTCGCTTTTTATTAAGTTTGCGTTTTTTAAAGAAGAAAAAGATACTAATTATTACTATACTATTATCGGCTGGTGACCTACCTGTAAAGCCGTCGTAGCGCAGGAGTGCAAGCTTGTGACTGTAGCGCTACGTTTGTAGGTTCCCTACTTGGAGGAATTTATTATTATTTGTTAACATTTTTTTTTTCACTCTGACACCTAGGCAACGTTTTCAGCCACTCAACATCCAATGCCTCTATCAATTCGACAGAAAGTAAGAAACGAAGTGTCTTAACACTAGGTTCCACTTAAATACTCAACTGTATGAAGTATACATCATGAAGTTGATTAAGATTAAGATTATTTCCTACGAGCGGATTCGCACCCTCGAACGATATGATTATATACTCTCAAGCTCTTCTGTATGAATGGCGGAACTTAACGCCAAATTCCGTCATTCTAAGTGGGGAACAGAACTGTCGTAATGTAATCGTTGCTAAAAAACAATAGGAACGAAGAGAACGGCGACTTAACACTAGGTTCTCAGGTTCCCTCAACTAATAAAAAAAATCATCCCAACCTAAGCTAATAAATCGTATTAAGCATTAATGCATGTTTGGACAAAACGAATGAAAATTCAAGAATATAGTTTCATTAGAATATGATAGCTATACCGCTATTTTTTACATAAGCAGCTGTAATTTTTGGGCCGCAAATGTGAGTTCCGCCACTGACACACTCATATTTTAATATTTTAATTTCCTCGCTGTTGCAACGAGGTAAAGCGCGGCGATGAGTTCCACCACTCAACACGCAATGCCTCCAGAATCGATGGAAAGTAAGCAACGCAAGTGTAAATAAATATTTCACTTCCTCAAGTGGGGATCGAACTCACAACCAGTCGATTTTACAGTCACACTTTGTGCGTCTGCGCCACCACCGGCCTCATGGTTAAAAAGCGTCCAAAATTATACCAAATAAAAAAATTACAACCACTTCATCTTTTACCTATTTCAAAATTCAATTTTAATTTCAACAAACAATTTAAATTACAAGCTAAAAAAGAATAAAAGTAAAATAAAATCTTATTTCAATCGTACATACTGAACCGGTATTGAAATAAGTAAATCAAGGTAGTCTAGTATAAACACATATATTATATATTTTTAATATTAATAATTTTGTTTTTTCTTTAAAAATGTTATCTGATTGTAATTATTCAGCAGGATAAGCCGCCACACGCCCAGGCTCTCCAAATGTACCAACTTTCGTCTCAATTCGTGCTTTATCTTTGTATTGAAATCGAAAATAATAAAAAATCGTTTTATACAAACATAAACATTAATTCAATTTTAATATAATATGAAATGTGTTCATTAAATACCAGGTTTTGTCTACCTGGAATTATGAATAATATATTTTAAAAAAGTAAAAAGCAAGCTTTTTCTACACCAAGTGACTAACACAAGTGCCCAGATCTATAAATTGTGTAAGCCTTAACTCTGGCTTCTACTAACCTCTTAAGAGTTCCAATATTCAGGTCCTGGTTCCATCATCACACCAGCTCATTGGTTCCATAATATTAACATCATAATATTGTATAGTCACCTAGTTACGTGTAACTGACACATTAAAAATGGTTCAATTTAAATTTCATAGATAATATTACATAGGCTATGTAACAAATTAACTTGAAACTTTCGACCTAATAAAGAAATGTTGAAAATATTTATTTATACGGTGGCCATCGTGGCTCAGTGGCATAGCGTTTGACTCACTGTTCAGTGGCATACTACACACGACTATTCTGTATTCGATTTCCACTCGGGAGAACAACACATTATTTTCATTTCCCCACTGTGGTAATAAGACAAATTTCGGCGTTAAACTCCGCCTACCCTGCTATATGCTGACATATACTGAAAAATATGCAAATTTGTACAGCCCTAAAAGAAAACGTTTTTTTTAAATTACCAATTACTTGTGTTTTTTTTTTCAATTTGGCCAAATGGTTGGAACTCTGAAGATCTTGTTAAGTGTTCCTGCTACAGATCGTTATCTAAATGAAAATTCTTATATTATCACTCTTATTTCTCATATTTCTTTAGAAACTAATTAGAAATTCTAGTTTCATACACATCTTATTTTTATTTCCAAGTTTTTATTTTAGTATTAAATCTTCGTATTTTAGGCGAAGAGAACATAGTTTTAAGACAGTCTGTTCCCGACTTCCCACTCCAGAGTATCTTTAAACTGCGGTACCTCTACATACTCTACGATATGCGGGATAATGCGTGAAATAAAAAAAAATGCTACGTAAAAATATAAGCCAAAAACCAATAGAAAGGTCTTATTGCCTATAATCTTTAACACGTCGAGACAAATCGATGGAATCAGCGCGTTTAGTTCGCGTCAGTACTTTGTACGTTTCTAGCATCTCAATACTGATATGTTATGTATGACTTTTGTAGCACTTTCCTAAATATATATACGTGGGCTTTTACTATAGAAATTCAAATTAAAGTTAAAATGTTAGTAAAACAAAAGTTTTAAGGAAAGCGCTATGGCTTTTGGTTCAATTCTCGGTTGGGGAATGAATGATCTTTTTATTTATTTCCCCCTTTGGTCGACAAAGTGTAGTGTTAAGCTACTCCTCACTCCATCACAACGCAATTTCTCTAGATCTAGTGTGGATATGTATATGGATATGTTCCCTCTGCCTCCCGTCCCCTAAACCAAAAAGTCGTCGTAGTGAGTCACTCAACACGCAATGCCTTAAGAATTCGGTGGAAAGTGGGAAACGGAGTGTCTAATTATCTTCATCTCTTTCTTCTGGTGTTTATGTCCGCTGTGTACGGGATACAGGTCAAGGTTTCCCAAGAAACAATATTTTTTAGATTACCTATAATATTCATAATGTATATATGAACTACGTAAGCTTATTTGATCGAAATTTTAATTTACTTTGATTTTACTTTATAGGATTTGAACCTATACCTTAATCCTATAATACTTCAAAACACCACAAATTATTTCAAATAAAATTATCTAAAGTAATCTTTTAAACTTAAAGCCGCCTTAAGAGATTCAAAAAGCGTATTCCTGACACGTACTCCAATGACAGGTGCAGTGGTAAAAAGCAAAATTGATTTTGAAGTGAGGGTACCAGGACTACATATGTAGGTATGGTGGTGTATATTTTTTACTTGAAGTAGGCTTGAATTGAGCTTGTCACTACTTCAAATAAAATTTTATTTTAATATCATTATCGTGTGGGTTTAGTTGTAAAAACAGACAATGTTTCTAAAATAAAAAGAAAGTACAGCATCAGCACTTAAAACTTAGTTTAACTCTGTATCTCATTCATAGCAGTGTAACCTCGCAGAGGGAACCTTACTCTTATTAAAATACTATGTTCAAATTAAGACCGTACTATGTTCAAATTAAGACATTACCGTTCTCCTCATTTACTATAGAATTCTGGAATCTTTGCTAGTTGAATGACGGAACACAACACCGCGTTTATTTAAAAAAATGCGCAAAAGAGTACCTAAATAAAAAATAAACTTTTTCCACCTTTTTCCACATCCAACCAAAATCGGATATGGCACGAGATTAAAACCACTTATTGCGGTTTCCACTCACACCGTGGTTTGCTAACTTTTTAAACTCTACTGTAATATAGTACATTGGCTTAGGTGCGATATGTGTACAGTCTATTTGCGGTCTGTAACTGTAACGAAGTTTCGAATCCTGCTGTTTGGATACTTGCTTTTATTTTTAGGGTTCCGTACTTTTTAAGGCAAAAAGGAACCCTTATAAGATGTACCCATGTAGTGCTTGCATTTCTTCTGGGACAGAGTACCCTCTTCCCTACCCACCCGGTGTCGCTGTAAAAGCCAATAGGGCTAACAAAGCATTAACCTCAAGTTCAAAGAAAAAAAAATCTGTCTATTTGTCAAAAGCCTTTGTCTCACAAACGCTTTGAGATATCGTGTTGAAGTTCAAACCATATACAGATCTACGGCCTCATGTTTTCCTGAAAAAAACCTATTTCTACATTCACCTAAGAAAAAAGATGTGGGCGTTATCGCAAAAATAATATCACAAAAAAACCGTATTTCTACACTATAAAGGGAATCAAAATTTATAGGGTACTTCCGGTTGAACTAGAATTATGAAATTTGAAAGAAAGCACTACTATCAGTTCAGGAAAAATCTGAAAACTATACATTTGTGGCAAATTCTAAAAAATAGCCTTAAAAAGGGCAAAATTTGATATTAAAGCCGCTAGTTCAAATGAGGTATCTAGACACTCCAATACCTACTATGTCGCTTAATATTCGAGACATCCTGACTCAAGGCCGCACTTTGTCTTGAGGAAATGAAAATAACTCATTCCCCTCAATTGAAAATGGAACCATCACATTAAGCGCATCGTTTATAATAGTAAATTATTAAGTAAAACATCACAAAAACATTCACATTGTGATATGATTCCAGTCACTATGACAGCACACATTGCGCAATGTTATTGCACAATAATATATCACACATCAGACAATATCTTCGAAGTCTATACACTTTTCTATCCATTTCAATTCCCTCATTAAGCACAATAAAATTTCCTAGATCAATTCGGCTTCACTATACGCCTTAAGTATTTTACAAATGCTATCCTTTCCATACTATTTTTAAGGATATAAAGTTGAAAATTCAGGATAGGATTGCTAAAAAACTTGGTAGAGTATGGAGGCTGTCCATTCATTGTGGATAGCATAGATTGATGGGCGGAGTTGGCGAAGGTATGTGGTTCACCGCAATGTTGGAGTCTTTTTAGTGTGGACGATGTTTGGGGCTTGTTTATATCATGGATAATCTTGAATAGGGTAATTTGATGTTCTACAAATGATGGTAGTGGTGATTCATGGTTTTTGGTCTATTTTTTATATACTTTTTATATATATTTTTTATATATTTTGCAAAATGTAGTTGGACGAGATGGAGAATGTGTTCTGATTTTCTTAATCTTTGGATCTTTTTAATTTTGAATCGAAACTCAACACTGTGCTTCATTTATCGGAGCAAAATAATAATAAGTATAAAATAACTATTCCACAGTAAGCATCCAACCCACAACCATCACGTTTATAGATTAGACACTGTCTCACTGCGCCATGATGGCCTCAAGTATATTTTTAAAATTTTAATGTCGTACAGTCTAAACATCTTTATCGTTAAGACACATCGCGACGCAAAGCCAACTGATATATGGATTGAACTAAAAATCCCAAAGAAAAGTCGCTTGCAATCCCAAGCATTATTTTAAAGCATTTTATTTATAGCTTTGAATGAATAATTATGATGACTGAAAATGAATTCTTGGGCGTTGTTGTGAACATTTTTCATATAAATATGTAAATTTATTTTATAAAAAAAAAAACTAGTCATGTCATCCCCTGTAAAAGTTGTTTCCACAGTCTTCAAGACGTAAATTGGAATATTTTATTATGAAGATATTAAATATTTCACTTTCTTGAACCTACAGTCTGTCGCATACAATCATAAGTTTGGTGCTCATGCGCTACAATTAGTGTCAGAAATAGTTATTTTTACAATATTTATTTATATATTTTATTAAATACTTACATAAAAAGACACTTACCCAATACGTAAAATTGACAAGTAATGATTGACAATTTTGATATAAAGACGGTACATCACCACAGGTTATCTGTTGCAGGCAAATCTTACTATAAATAAAAAATTGCATTCCTGCGCTTATAATAATATAATAATTCACATAAATAAATCAATATATCAAAAATATAAATAGATATTTAAATATCAACTAAGGTCAACATATATGAAGATTTATCTTGCAATTATTAAAAAATATTTTTCCTCTGCATCGTGATGGAAGTTATATTCTTTTTACCTTCACACTGTACCTCGCACATAACAAGGTAAACAAAGGAAACCGGAGAATGTAGTGTTAAGACATTCTGTTGTCATTAAGACACTTTTGTTCCGCACGTCCCGCCGAATTCTGCAAACATCGTGTGCTAAATAACGGAACTCAACGGCACGTTTTACCTAGTTTCCATAGCGAGGAAATGGAAATATTAAATATTTTATATCCTCGAGTGGAACCCACGACCTGCCGCATTTACCACGCTTTTGAACCTGCACCACGACTATTCTCTACGCAGTTACATAATATTTTAAATATATCGCAAATAATATAGAATCGTATGTGTCGTAAGGTATAAAACACAGACAGTTAGTGCAGCTCATGAGGGCAAGTTAACTTGATATATGGAGCGTATTCGAAGTAGCGTAGGTGAGTCGCTTGTTGCGAACTCGGTCGTGGTCGTCACGACTTAACCCTGATCTTTTAGATATTCTCTGTTTTGCTCTCCGCGTGGGTGAGATTGTGGGAAATCACTCTGTCTTATTCTTTTTGAGTCACCAGAGTTATAAAGAAAAAATGTGGTACTGTTATTATCTTCGTTTTTAAATCTGCACTAAACTATTAATATTAAAAGGGCTGAAGATATTTTTAAGCCAATTTTAAAGATAAATTAGTTCCAAATATTATTTACAGCTCCACTTTATCTTGTATAGTCGTAGTTGGGTAGGCAGAAGAAATTTAGTGTTTAGACGCCCCATTCCTCGCGTACCACCTAATTCTCGAGATATTGCGTGTTAAGAAATGGAACTCAACGCCGAGTCTTCTCTTCTAAGCAGAAATTAAAATTATTAATTACCTTGAGTCATAATCGAAGCCACAACCTTTGTGTTTATAGCCAGACTCTGTGCTGCTTCACCACAACGGCCTCGCCCACAAAAATACGATATGAAAAACACGAAACATTACATAATTAAACTCCTGAACTGCATAAAAACAAATAAAAAAATAACAAAAAAAGACTACAAACCGTACATTTTGGCACTATCACAAAAATTGGTCACAATTCTCTATTACAATATTAACACTTCCTATATAAAACTGGCTACAATTTTACTATTTACATTCAAATTAATAACCTGTGGCTCTTATTATTTGGGGGTTAAAGGTTATTTTTAATTGATATTTGGTTCAAGAGTTGGTTTGTTGGTGTAAGTTGTAGAATTGCCAGCAGAGATGGTCACTCGGGGCCAGTTGCTCTCTACAAATTCAGCTATGCATATATGGTGGCGATTTTAGCGTATTGGTCTTTATACATTGCTTGTTTTATTCGTTATTAAAAAAAAAGACCAAAGTGTTCAGATATATGATATATAAGCTAGAATTAGCCCAGGGTGAACAATGGGAACCTTAAGTTAAGACACTCCGATCCTATACTATCCTCCACTTCCGTTCTCGTAATTATAACGTAATTTAAATGTTGATGTAATTTAATTAAGTTACGTAAATTGCCTTTTTAGATTTATTTAAATTAATTCATTGTTTTTTTATGTATTATTCAGTTTTATGTATTATTCTACCCTGCTGTGTACGGGATACAGCGTGAAGCTGATTGATTCCGAAAATTCGTAATCAATCCAAAATTGTATTTTGTCTAATAACGAGTAACCTATCTCTAACTTTTTATTTTTTACACTCCAACAATAATAGTCTAAAAAATTGTGTTGGATAGTCCATTTATCAAGGAAGGCTATCACATGACGTTAGTCGTCAAAATCAAATAATTTTATCCATAATAAGGAATTTCATGCTCAATTTTTTGAAACATTCATTTTTTGATTCTTCATTATTTGAACATCTCAATGAAATCTCAATGTGTCGTATCCATACACAACTGCTTATTATTTAACTAGACCGCGCGGGCGAAGCCGCGTGTATAATTTCATTGACAGTAAGTCAGCAATGTATATATTTCAGCAGAAACACCTCACCTCGACCCACCCCCTGCACTCGAGGTGTCAATTTTTGCCAATTCCCAGCGCCATATTGAAAGAATGCCATTCGGAATTTTTTTCAATGGTCATTTTCAACGAAGTTACGTTTTTTTGTATGGAAAAATCCAGAAAAGTGTATCTTGTTGCATTGTTTCGATGTTGAAAAAAAAACATCTGATCGCATATCGTTAAATTTCGCTGAACACTCCGCTAAGCATTTCGGAATACTTTTAATTGGTACGGTATGTAGACTTATATGAATGGCGGGTTATAATTAAAATATTGTATTTTTGTGTTTCTTTTAAATTTCATTCTGTGTATTGTTTTTTGGATACAAAAATTGTGTGAACAGTATTTGTGTAAGTGTGAAAACAGAACTACGTATTATGTTTTTCCTTATTTTTTTTTTATCTTTTTTAGCTTCACGCTGTATCCTGCATAGAGCATTATAGCCAAAGGGTGGTAGGAACTTGACAGCCCAGTATTAAGAAACTTCTTACCCATACAAATCGAGGAACTACGTGTTGACTAGCGGAATTCAACGCCGCGCTTTGCCTCTATACCAGAGTGAGGAATAGAAAATATAAAATGTTTCACTCCTCAATTAGTAATAGAGTCCACAACAATGACGTTGTGCCTTTGCGCCACCACTTCCTCTGTCTAACATACCAACCGTACGACGAAATATGTAAAAAAACACGAATTAAAACAAACATACAAGTAACTATATATTATTTCTGACAATTTAACCCAAATGATAGTTACTTAATGACGCGGCCGCAGAATGTTACAACTTAAACTGCCCAAGTTTTACCGTGCCCGGTAAGTTTTGATTAAAACAGCCCCACAGTTGCCCATAGTTGCCCTATGGCTTTACACACCATAAACATTACTTGACATTAATTTCATAGACGATTTCGTGACTAAATAGGAATATTTTTAACATTTTTAAAGTATTTTTACACTTTAAAAATGGAAAACCAGTTCGGGTTCCGGTACGTTCAAATTTTTATACGTTTTCTAAATAAGTATTTTTCTTTCCTAAGTGTTGAATAACACTTCAAAAATGTTAAAAATATTTAATAAATAGCATTTCCTCTTGCGAGACGATAATTCTTAGTAATTATCTTTGGGTAGCGGAAATTTGTAAAAATTTCCCTACACAGTTTCTAACAACATAAAGAAGTCGTAATAAGAATATAAAAATTTCGACGAAACTTTATGAGAACGTACGGTTTAGTGGTCAGAGCGCCTGGTCGGTTTCCAGGAGGCGCGAGTTCAAATCCCGGTACGTTCAATTTTTTATACGTTTTCTAAATAAGAAATAGGAATATGTATAGGTCTTAGGTTCAAATACAATTTGTAAAATAGTTTATTGCTGCACACTTTTTCGATATATCAATGGATTGCCGATTTGATTGATTGATTTTGGCTATGTTTAATTTTATTCTAATTTTATTATATGGTATAAAATATGCTAGGAGTTATAAATGATATGAATCTAAACTTTAATAATTTACTAGTAACTTCTAAAGAATTCCACTATTCAGGATTTGTTTATATCATTAGACCAACTCTGTGATACCATTTTTAGGGTTCAAAAGGTAAAAACGAAACCCTTTTACGATCACTTTGTTGTCCGTGTGTCTGTCTGTCAAGAGCATTTATCTTGACATAATGTGATATTGAGCTGAAATATATATCAAATATTCGGATCTATATATATCTAAGCTTGCAACTGCTATGTTTCAAGCTAGAAGCTTCATTTTTTTATTCAGAGATACGAGCATTTACGAATCGATTTTGCTGCATTTTGTATGAAATTTGCCACGTAAAAACCTATAGGATATTTCCCGTGGCCCTACAGTTATGAAATTTGGTACAAAAAGTAAGAACATACAAAGAAAGAAAAAAAATCTACAATTAAAAACTTATGGATATTT
The DNA here is from genome assembly GCA_013403705.1 of Heliconius hermathena. NCBI lineage: Eukaryota > Metazoa > Arthropoda > Insecta > Lepidoptera > Nymphalidae > Heliconius > Heliconius hermathena. The sequence continues at coordinate 190,121 of JAAIXJ010000279.1, read as the reverse complement.
TATAGAAAAAAGTAATTTTAAACTTTTTTTGTAGTTAATTTCATACCAAAATGAGTGCATGGGCATATGCACAATTCCTCACAGGCAGCCCATAGTGCTTGCTTTTCTTCAGGGACAGAGTACCCTCTTCCATCCCCACCAGTGTCGCTGTAAAAGCCAGTAGGGCTAACAGCAATAACCTCAAGATCGAAAAAAAATGAACAAACATAAGTTTTTCCTACAGTCCTGAAAATTAGTACAGAAGCGTCGCTCGGTGAGTCCGACTCGTACTTAACCGGTTTTGTTTATATTAACTACTATTAACTTACATATAACTGCCACGTTTCATGATAATAGGTACTACAATTAGGTGGATCAAATTCTATTTCTTAAATTTAAAAAACATGATAAAAACCATTTTAATATTAAAAACTAACAAGTTTTAATAGAAATTATCAAGATACAACGTAACAGCCGTGACCAACCAGGAACATATGCGGGGCCTTGGAGGATGACGAGACGTATGATTCACTTACGGCTAGAGTTACAGGATTATTTTTAAAATCTATGTGTAGTCAGGACATCATCATTAAAAATGTTATTTTTCTAATAATTTGCAAGTTTTTATACCTATATTTTATCCATATATTATACTAGAAGGCGAGCGCGGCTTCGTCCGCTTATTAGGAGTGAATTCTAAAAAAACCACGAAACACGTGTTCAATAAAATATTTTTAACAATCTGAATTTAATTTTTTATAAAAATCAGTGGCAATTTAAAGATTTTTCCATATAAACTTTCAACCCCTTATTTGAACCCTTAGGGGGTGAATTCTTAAAAA
>JAAIXJ010000279.1:82240-188046 GCA_013403705.1 Heliconius hermathena | reverse complement strand
TATGTATCTGCGCAATTTTTGCTGGAAATCAGATTGAGAATACCAAACGAATGGCGGAGCACAGTCAACGTGCAAGCTATAAGGCATAATACGCACCATCGTTTCATTAGCTTGCCAAAATATTCTGGAGAAGAATGCAAGAAAGAGCCGATTGGCTGTAGTGGGAGGCCCAATTAAACTTTAGAACTGAAAAAGCATATGGATGCAATATTTTCACTCCACGTGCAGATTGAAAAGATTGAACAAAGACCCAATGTTGGCTGTAACGTTAACATTTTTTTGTGGTTTTGTGGACTTAATAATGCATTTTACTGAATTGTGAGAATTAAATAATGCGAGATACTATCCCGCTACAAGGTGAGTGGCCTCTTGTTCCAATCTATAAAGTCTCTTTAAAGAGATCACTCAGCTTGTGTGGGTGCACGATCTGGCATGTCGCCTTGGTTTGACATCAAATCGAGAGTTAAACAAGGCTGCGTTTTGTTATGTTGGTTGTTCTATCTGCATTTGGACAGGTGTCTCTAAGGCATGTAAACAGTGACATGAGAAATAAAGCCTTAGCTGCATTGATGATGGTGAAACGTCAGCATAGCAACACACATTGTAGTTCTGTTATCGACGCTGTATATGCTTCTAAAACGTGGATATTACAGAAAAATAATAAAATAAAGGTAACTGCTGTAGAGATGTGATCTCTTCGTTCGACATGCCTGTCTTGCCAAGCCATTTTGCTGATCCAATCCGCATATTAAACAAAGTAGGTTAGTAGGTTATATAACCGTGCCCAAACCGAGAACGTCGAAAGAACGAGTGATGAAAAAATGGCAAAAAAATTGAGAAAGGAAGAGCAGCAGTTCGTAAGACAATCAGATGAAAACCTCGGTTGACCTACGAAAACATATCATCGATGATACTGGAAAAAGACCCCCTTGAGAGCATATGTGAAGAGGATGATGTCAGTGGACAAGGTAAAAGATGTAAAAAATAACGGTTTATTCTTTGAGATTTTACTTTCAAAGTGACAGTGTGGATATAGCCTAAATTTTCCTCTTAATCACGAAGGTTTCAAATTAGTCACTGTCCGACATATTAAATTGCACAAAATTTAGTTTTTTAATATCTATTTAGCATTTTACAGTATTTATTTTGTGATTATTAATATTTTGTTATTGCCATGAATTGCTCACGCTGATTTTTTTTTTATTTTGTGATAAGTTTAATTAGCAATTAATACTTTTCTACTGTGAATTGTCCAAGAAGTGACGAACAAGAATTTATTTCGCTAATTGTTTCGTAACGTGATAAAATTAACCTATTTTTTATTATTTTGGGAAAGAATACAAACATATCTGTTAGATAATAGAAATCGATTTTGTTTTAATACCTGTTTTTGTTAAATCTGGTAGATCATAGTCTGTGACGTAAAGGAATACTTTTCGCGCTATGTTGAAAGAAAACTGGAATATTTTTAATATTTATGGTGTAATTTCAATTTCAATAGTATATTTAGGTAGATAATAATATACTCTTTAATATCAGAGTAAATATAAGCAATTTTATGATATGCCAAAATAATATTTCTTATTTGTCACAGGGTCGTTTTTTTCTGAAATACACAGATATATATATCAGTATAGGTCCAGAGTAAAATTTACGGTTCTCTTAGATCCAAATTTTGTATTTACGGCATTTTTTTCATTATATATATATGTGTGTATATATATATATATATATATATATATATATATATATATATATATATATATATATAAAGATAAAGCAGGACGTTGACTTGTCTTCTATATACAGGATACAGCGTGAAACTAAAATAACCTGTCTTATACAGATTTTTATATAGAATTTAAGCGATAACACAGTACAATCAATACAAAATAAAGAATATAGAGACTTATTCCTACAATATTTCTAACCCAAACTGATCTTAACAACATAAACCTACAAAAAAAAATTCAACAAATATACACAATATTATACAGATAATTATAAGTAAAAGAAAATTCAACATAACATTTAGTAAACTTCAACAAAATAACGCTATCAAAGTTTTAAATAGATTACACAGTTAGTCAGCGGTGAGTCAGTGGCTCGTTATATTTGTGTATAACAAAGTGACATGTCACTTTAACACGCACCGTGTTTAACGACTGATTTAAATTTAATGTTGAATCTGGATTTAGATGTGAGAAAATTGTTTATTTGATACTATATATATAGGAATCGATCCATATTTGTTTCCAGTTGTTTATGCGAGATAGAAGATTTTAGTCGTAATAAAATAAAATATTTAATTTCCACCTGGAGTCGAGGTATTGCGTGTTGAGTGGCGGAATTCAACACCGCGCTTTGTCCTCTTACCGTAACGAGAATATGAAAATAACTCCGTCCCTCGAGTGGTAATCGTACCCACATCCGACGCATGTGCAGTCAGATGCTGTACCACTGCACTACGATGGCTCTAAAATTATTAACTATATTCTAGTTTCATATTCCAACATTTATTATTTAAAAAAATGTTTAGTTGTTTCACAGTTGCTTCACATCTGTGTAAGTAAACCGTAACTGCGCGCACACTGCAAGCGTATTTTTTCCCATATAAACTTCAATCCCGATCTTAAATCTTGAAATCTCTGTGTTTTTTACCATCGTACAAATTTTATTGCTTAAGTTTCAGCCAATTCAATAAAACAGTTGTATAACATAACAATTATAGCAATTAGCAAATTTGCCGAACTAAGTACTTTGTATTGATTTAACTTTTTTATTTATGGACCGATTGTAATAAAACAAGCTCTATATGTTAATAAAAACTTGCCTAAATTCGATAGTGAAAGCCGCATTAAAATCGGTTTATCCAATTCTGAGATTAACGTGAACATACGCACGGAGAAAAAGAGAAACAAAAACTTTGAAAACCATTACTTTGGGTTCTGTTACATTGATAAAGGTCCTCAATAACATTTTTTCTTAGTTATTTTCCAAGCACAGACACCGATTCGTTACGATTGTATTATAAGTATTGATATTTTTGACAACACTACTCGCAATATTTGAGCGACAAGTAAGTAGTGTCATTAAACGTAGTGTTAAAATGCTCCGTTCCCAATTTCCCGCCGAACTGAGAGGCGGCACTCAACGCCACGCTTTGCCTCGACACCATCGCGAAGAAAATGTAATTATTATTAACTTTTCATTTTAGTTGAAAAACCTACAAACTGTTATAGTTATAAAACGCATAAATTAAAAAATCCCTTTGATTCTTGCTGTAAAATCCATTTACCAAAAAGAATATGTAGTTTTTTTATTAACAACATTATTTAGTTTTCAAGTGAAAGCCTCCTTCAACTGTTATAGTTATTATATAATAGTAAAAATCAATAGATTTCACAGTTTCATATTAATTATTTAAGTCCAAAGCATTCCATTTAATTTCGCTTAATAACTCACTAATGAGTCATTACGCGCATCCACCTGGCTTGGTGCTATCGATCATTCTTTATGCAAAGCTGACGTGTACTAGCCACAAAATAATTTTATTTATCAGTGGATTCACACTGTATCCCGCATATGGTAGGGTGGACAGAGGGAACTTAGTGTTAAGACACAATGCTCCCCATTTTCCGCCCAATTGCGTGTTGAGGGGAAATGGAAATACTTAATTCCTCTGATTGGGCACCGAACCCACGACGACGGTTGAGATTTTTTTAGCTTTAAGCTGTATCCCACATATAATAGTGAATGCAAGGGAAATTATTTAGTTTCCTTAACACCTGTTAAGACACTTCGTTCGCGTTAATTTTCGAGATATTACGTGTTAAGTTACAGTAATTAACGCCGCGCTTTGTCTTCCGACTTTAAATTATTAAAAAATATGCAATGTTTTCATAAAAAAAAAGTAAAATAAGTAACAAATTAAAACTCTGGATGAAAGTTATTAATAATTCAATACAAGCATTCAAAAGCTTTTAAAATGGATAAATAAGTGATATACGAGGTTGTCAGTAGAAAACAGTGCTAACTAACATTTTGATATTTTTACAAATTTATTAAAAAATATATTGTTTAGGTATTTATTTATTATGCAAGAAAATAATTATGCAAGATAATCTATATATATTTTTTTAATATTTCATCCTTTTGCAGAATTAGATTAGATTTGAAAAAAAAAATATCATGTAATATAGAAAAAGTTCTAATTCTGCGACTAGAATAATTCCTCACCTATGGCGTAAAAATGAATATTGTTTATGAATTTATTTAAATAACACATATTATCGGTTACTTTATATCGGTGGCTTTATATCTTATTCTATTTGTATGACTTCCTGCATATAGCAGAATCCTCCGTTCTTGAGTTTCTGCTGAATTTTCGAGTTATTACTTATTGAGCGGCTGAACTCAATGCCTCGTTTTATTTCATAACCAAAGCGAGGAAAAAATTATTCATTCCTCCGAGAGGAAATTGTACCCACAACCTTCGCGTTCAAGTTAGACTTCTTCAAATATTATATTAAATGTTTAATTCACTTGTATTTATCAAAAAGAAAAAGTATTTATAAAAATAATAATTGAGGCCAGTCGTGATACAAGGGGATAAAATGTGTGACTTTAAACGTGACTAGTTGTGGCTTTGTAGTTTGTGGGGACCCCCACTTGAGCCAGAATTCGGCAGTAAATGGGTAACGGAGTGTCTTAACATTACCTTACCTACGCTGCTATGAGTGAGATGCAGCGTGAAGCCGATTTCTATTATTAAAGAAAAAATATGCTTTGGGTTAGACCTATTTTACATGGATGGCAACGTATTTCCCATTGATTACAGATTTGTTCAGCAAAATTATATCAAAAATGAAATATAGCCTGAACCATAACCAAATACACTTGTATTGCTGACCGCACGTCATTAATTACTAAAACTAAAGTATAGTACACATTACGAGAGGTAGCGGACGCGATGTTCATAGATGTGGTCACTGGTTCATTATTATGGCTGTTTACTTTGTGTACATTTTTTAAAGTTTTTTAAGTTTAAAGTAGAAATTTTTCGGGGAAACGAAAATTTTATTAAATAAAAAGCGGGCAGAGTGTTTTAACACAAGGTTCCCTCTGTCCAGTCTGCTACACACGGAATAAAATATACATATACGTAGTCGTAGCCGGGCTTGAGGACTACGTTGCGGAGCAGAGCGGGCACATTAAGGACTACACACACTGTCGAGTCGACATTGTCGAACTCACAAGACTAAACTGCATACTTGTATTTTGGACCTTTAAATAGTCGGGCGGTAAAAACCAAGCGACCAGAAAGAGTTTAAATTAAATCCCTCAGTTCCAGGAAGCCGAATTACTTATTACAAATACAAAACTATTTGTTAGTGGAAATATAAGCCTATTTTATTTAAAAAGAGACTATTCCGCATAAGCATTTCCCGCTCATTTCTCTTTCACGGTGGAAACCGGCCTTAAACTCTTCCATTATTTAGTGACTGACAGACAACGCACAGACGAAACTAGTTAGAAACTTTACAGTTTGCATGTAGGTAGATTATATAGTGTAGGTGAACATTAAGAGAGAGAGAATTTCTCAAAATTCTTTCGGGAACAAGAAAAATCTAGATTTAAGGTCAGTTTCCATCGTTGTAGGCAAATGAGCGGATAACGATCAGGTGGAACGGACTCCTCTTAAATTGAATAACCTTGTATTTGTATTTTGTAATTACTTCGCTTCGCTACCTATATCTCATTTACGCCGCGAGTTTAACGTAGTCCTTAATAGAAAAAAAGGATTTATGTATTAAAATCCATACAAAATAGTTATAGGCGACAACTATAACAGAATAAAAAATGACAAAATTTATATAAATTAAACTGCGGCGTTGAGTTCTGCCACTCAACACGCAATGCCTCCACAATTCGGCAGAAAGTGGGGAACGGAGTGTCTTAACACTAGGTTCCCTCTGCCTACCCTGCTATGTGCGGGATACAGCGTGAAGCTGATTTATAAATTTATATAATACCCCTTGATATATGTATATGTTTGTCCATAGCTTTGACGGTTTCCTTTAACTAAAACAATTAACTGACTCAACAAGAATGTAGGTACTTTAAGTACCTCCCTCACGTACAGGACTTACCAATAACAACACAAATTCTGGTTTTTAGCATCGTTTTCCTTATTTATTTGAAGAATTTTAAGTGATATAAGATTTAAGCAATATTACAAGTGATTCAAAATTATTGTGAAATTCAAGATTTGATTTGATATGATCATATACATATTAAGTTAATAGCTTTCTTTTCTATATTTAAAGCCGAGGCCAGTCGTGGCGCTGGGGCACAAAGTGTGACTGTAAATGCAACTGGTTGTGGGTTCGATCCCCACTCGAGAAGTGAAATATTTATTTCTCTTTATATTTCCATTTTCTTAGGTATCGAGGCAAAAGCCGCCACTACACAGGCAATTTCTTTAGAATTCTGCTGAAAGTGGGGAACGGACACTGGGGAACGGAGTGTCTTAACATTGGAATCCCTCTGCTTACCCTGCTGTATGCAGGATACAGCGTGAAGTGGATTTGATTTTTAATTTTATACAGCCTTCATAATTTTTCCTGTATTGAACTTTTTCTTTTTTATTTCTTGACACCGTATCCTGCATATAGCAGGGTAAGCAGATCAAACATAGTTTTAAGACACTCCGTTCCCCACTTTCCGCCGAATTCTCGAGGCATTACTCGGAACTCAAAGCCGCGCTTTGCCTGGTTACCAGAGTGAAAAAATAAATATATTAAATATTTAATTTCCTCAAGTGGGAACTGAACCCATAACCGTTGCGTTTATAGTCGCACACTGGTGCCCCTGCGCCACGGCGCCCTTATTCATATATCGATTTAGTCTATTTAAATTCTTTGAACTGATCCAATAAAGTGCCTTCAAATTAGTTGTACTAGTTAGTATCGAACCGTAATTATTGAGTGCACGGCACTTGTAATTTGTAAGGAATATTTAAAGAAGATAGCAATTATAGACAGAAAATACACTACAAATTGACTTTTATGTGGTATAATTCTCCTTTTTTCAACTATCTGGTTTATTTATTTATTATTTTCTTTTTTTATTTAATGTATGAACACACTATTTCATGTATAAAAGCTCAGTAGTAGGAAAGTCATCTACCTATTTAAACATGTTTTAAACTGTTATACCACACTTAGGATAGAAAAAATAATTATTTAGAAAACGTTTAAAAATTTGAACGTAGCGGGACTCGAACCCCGCTACGTTCGGATTCGTTCGGGTTACGGGTTCGAGTCTCGATACGTTCAAATTTTTATACGTTTTCTAAATAAGTACTAATCTACCTTGCTGTATGCACGATGCAGTGTGAAACGGAAAAATATATTTAGATTCACGCTTTTTACTTTGAACATAGAAATAAGAAAACGTTGTTCTTCAATTTCCGCCCAAATTCGAGACACGTCGTATTGATTGGCGGAACTCAACGCCGCACCTTATCTTACTAGAGTGGCGAAATAAAAATTATTAAATTTTTCAAGAACTGAACAAAAAATAAACATATTGTATGTATTCATTAGTCATTTTTAGGAATTGTTAGTAAGAAACTAATGACGATATACGATTGCGTACTTTCCAATCCGTCCAATTAGTTCTGTACCGAGTATTGCCCAATTAATATTCGAAAATGGAGAAATGAAATATTTTTTTTCTTTTTCTTGTCTTTTTCTTTTTATGTTATGGAAAATTGAATTCTAAAATCAAATTTAGTCTTTTGTAATCTTTCCTTTAGAAATTCGCAGGAAACTCTGGTAAATTAGTTGATATGGAGCAGCATGACGCTTTTTCCCGCATAAGAGGATAAGCAAACTAGTACTTATATATTACGTTCCCTATATTCCGCTAGGTATTCTTAAACATTACGTATCAAAAATGGCATATTTTTTGAGCAATGAAAGCCTTCTTACTGAATTCGGCTTCATGGGGAATAGAGTGTTTAGCATTAGGCTCCCAGGTTCCATCTGCCTCTGTCACCCTGCCATGTGCACAGCATAAATTAAAAAAATCGTTTTAATTATATCATATCTCATATTCTAAACCATAGAAAGCTCAATTTGACGTTGCAACTGTATTGTGCGATGCATCATTTAAAAAATAACTGTAAATTGTTGTAATTAACAAAAAACCAGACTACTGAAAAATATTCAACTAATAAATTTCCACCTTTCAGCTTGATATTTTTAAGTCAAATTTCAATCACACATTATTTTAGGCCAGTCGTGGCGCAGGGACTCAAAGGGTGGCTGAAAGCGCGATAGATTGTGGGTTCGATTCTCACTCGAGGAAATTAAATATTTAATATTCTCATTTGTTCGCTCTGATGTAAAGGCAAAACGCAGCGTTAACTTTAGTTACTCAACACACAATGTTTCCAGCATTCGGTGGAAAACGGAGAACAGAGTGTCTTAATGCTAGATTTCCTCTGCCTACCCTATCCTGTTGTGTGCGGGATACAGCGTGACGCTAAAAAAATACATAATAATATAAATTCGAAGTAGTTGACCTTTTAAAATGCAATTCAGATAATGCGAGACACATGTTTCTACATTCTAGTCACTCTTTCGATGGTCCGCCTCTGCAGCATTTGAAACCGCCGTTATACTTACATACTCTACCGAAGGCATTCCATGTGGTAATCAAACCCACAACCGTCGCGTTTATGTTCACACTGTGCTACAATGGCCACAACACAACGTTTTTATAGACTTATTGGTAATGTAAAATTTTTATATTACACAAAATTATTTAAGGCTATAATTAGAACATTTAACTGCATTTCGCCAAATTTCGAAATCGCCAACACACAATGTTTTGGACATAAAGGAGTAAATAAAGGAGTAAGTTCTAAATAAGTATTTTTCTTTCCTAAGTGTGGAATGACTCTTTAAAAATGTTCAAAAATATTTAATAAAAGCATTCTCTCTTGCCAAACGATAATTCTTAGTAATTATCTTTGGGATAATTGCGGAAATTTGTAAAAATCTCCCTACAGAGATGCTAACAACATAAATAAGTTGTAACAAGCGTATAAAAATTTCGACGTAGCATGATAAGAACGTATGGCTTAGTGGTTAGAGCGCCTGGTCGGTTTCCAAGGGGTGCGCGTTCGAGTCCCGCTACGTTCAATTCTTTATACGTTTTCTAAATAAGTATTTTTCTTTCGTAAGTGTGGAATGACACTTTAAAAATGTTCAAAAATAAATAAAGGAATATCTCAATACTAGGTTCCCTGTACGTACCCCTAAGTAGAGTTACGCTTATACGGCGATAAGCTAAAAACTTAATATTATTCTTAATTAATTTAATAACCAATTCTAATTTAAAAATGATATCCAAAGTACTTATACAAAAACATAAAATGAATCATGAAACTGAAAAGCTCTACACTCTAAACCGTACACCATTCGTTACACGGTCAATATTTGCACAAGTGTCTGTCTGTGTACGTAAAGTTCAACGTACACTGATCGATCATATTTTTATTTAGCTAGTGTAAAAGGAAGTATATTTTATATTTATATATATATTATATTTATTATGTTGTAATGTTGAATGAATGTTTGTTTGTTACAATGCTATAATATCAGGAACTACTTACTCGTTTGATTTTTTTTTTAGTTTTACACTGTATCCCGTACATGACAAGGTAGGCAATAGGAACCTAGTGATCTAGTATTGATCCACTTAGTTTCCGTTAAAACATTTCCGTTCCAATTTCAGTTCTGTTTCAATTTCAGTTCAGGGGTGGCGGTACTCAAAGCCGAGCTCGTTACCAGTGCGAAGAAATGAAAATAAAAAATATTTAATTTTCTCCAATGGGAATCGAACCCACAGCCCGTCACACTTACAGTCGCATGCTTAAAATATGCGGCGCTCAGTTACACAAATCGAGCTTATGGTGCACTGTAAAAAAATACAAAAATCTATTTTTTGCCATTGGGTTCTGTTCTGTAACTTTTTAGCTCCGATGAAGTGAAATTTAAGCTCTATAACAATATCATAAAAAAACGGTGTTTCGAGTTCGATTCCCACTCGAGGCTCCCTCTATCTATTCTGTGAAAATAAAAAACAAAAGACCACGCAAACGGAATTGCAGGCGGCCCTCAGTATATCAAATACATTCATAAATACTTTGCACAATTAATACAAGTGTAAGAGTCACTTACACTTGATTATTTCTGGTACAAAAGTGTCAGGTTATTCATCATCGCCAGTTCTTTGTGTTCAAATCAGGTCGTATCACTGATAAGGGCATTATAAAAAGGTAGTTAGCGGTAAGTATCTATATATAAAATTGACACAAAGGATTCTTTTTGTTTGGACGTCGTCACGGTGCAGGTGTTTTCATAATTGTGGTTATTTATATAGATATTGACTTGTTTTTTTTTATTTTACGTTGTATACAGCACATCGCAGGGTAGGCAGAGGGAACCTGGGACCTTTTCGCCAAATTTTGGAGGTTTTATCTATTGAGTGGCGAAACTAAACGCCGCGCTTTGCAACGTTATCAGAACAAGGAAATGAAAATATTATATATTATTGCATTTCCTCGAGTGAGAAGCGAACTCAGAACCTGTCGCATTTACGCACGCTTATAACAATACACATCAACCACCTATATCATTTTTAATGACGCAATATAATCTGGTTGAAAGAACATACGATGGAAAATGATGCACGAAATTTTCTTATTTATGTTCATATGAAAATAAATACAAAATAAAAATAAAAATTATATATATATTTTTTAATATGTTGATGAATATATTTAAAAAACATTCACTACTCGAACAATGGGGGGAAAAATTGAGTGGAAAGTAAAATGCGGAGAGTTCCTCTGCCTACCTTGTTATGCGTTAAAAAGCATAAAGCTGTTTATCTTATCTTAATTTTTTATGACGTAGTTAGTTAGCCATCTGTGTTTATACCACAAAACTTGACCACGTTCAACCTGAAATCGAATTTACCACTAGTACCTATGTATAACAAAATATTTAACAACTGAGACACGATGTTTTTTACATAATAAAAAAAATATTTTTTATATAAACTAAAACTAAAAAAATTAAATAAAAATAAAACTAAAAAAAGAAAAAAAATATCTTCCAAGTATATCAAATGAGTCGTAAAATAGGTAGATACTTTTTCCAACAACGCCAAGAGGGCGTGAAATTGCGCTGATTTTAAAAACAATTTCTCCATAAAGCTGCTTTATTTCGTTCATTTTTTTTTACTTATAATTTGTAAATATTTATGTATGAAGGCCAGTCGTGGGCAGGAACACAAGCGTGTGAGTATAAACGGGACGGGTTGTGGGATTAATTCCCACGCGAGGTAAGTAAATATCAAATGTTTTTATTTTTCTAGAAAGTTTTTAGAGTGGGGAACAGAGTGTCTTAACATTAGGTACCCTCTGCCTGTGTATGTGTGCGGGATAAAGCGGGAAGGTGATTTAATTTAATATTTTTTTATTTTTCTCGCTGTGGTAAGGGTGCAAAGCGCGATGTTAATTTTCGCCACTCAACACGCAATACCTCCAGAATTCGGTGGAAAGTGAGAACGGAAGACTCCCAATGGGAGCGGAGTATGTTATCACTAGGTTCCCTATGCCAACCCTGCAATATTACAGCGTGAATTCAAAAAATATATGTATACAAATTTATATTGAATAACAATTTATTTTAGTAAGTAATAAGTTAACTTAAATTTTGATAATCTAAAGATGGTATTTATTACTAAGATAGCGTTCCTCACTCATTCAGTTTTCTACAATAGAGACTCGTTTAATTATCGTTGTTAAGTATTCAAACAATCGAAAATCCACTAAGTCGAATATATGAGCAAAAGCTATTTTCGTAGCGTACGAAATAAAATAGTAAAAAGTAAAAAATCTAACATTGAATATCCTCGAACCAGAATCAAACCCACAACCTATAATATTTACAGTTATACGCTTAAACCCCTGAGCCATTTCATTCAAAATATCGTTATAATCTTGATACTTAAAACAATTCTTTAAAAAAACTACCTTTTATTATAGTTTCCCCTCTAAATTCATATAATAGTACAAAAACGTAACAAAAGGTGACTAATTCATCAAGATTATTCAGATCAAAGTGATCGTAACACCGATTTAGTGTAAACGCCACCTCATTCGTTATTTGTAACGAAATTATATTAACTTGTTAATTCTTTTGTGTAACGCCGTTACTTTAATAAGAACAATTTCTTATCTGATTATTGAGGGGTAGAAAATAGGGGAGGCCATTGTGGAACAGTGGCACACTCTTTGAATCTATATGGCATGATTGTAGCTTCAATTCCGGCCTCGTGAAAGAAATCATTATTGGTTTTCCTCCTTTTCCTAGCTCAGCCAAGTCAAAGGACCAGTTTGAGTTTCGTCACATAATGTATAGAAATTTTGTAAAATGTGGCACATGGTTTTCTTAACAGAGAAAAGAGAGATTTTATTGAGATTTGGAAAAAAACGGAGTGTTTTAACACAAAAAAATGGAATGGAAAGGCTGAATTAAGTAAAAAAATCTTTTTTTTCGATTTAACAAATCTTTTTATAATGATAATATTTATGTATAATATTCTATAAACGAGTCACGAACCCGCTACCACCACGTTACCAAAACTACTTATATATATTAAACCATAATAGATAAGCAAGAATAATCTAAAATAACAAATTTTCCACGTGCACTAACATACACTAACGAGGGCTTCACTCTGAATCGTCGAGCATGGAATAAGTGTATTAATCATTCACACGGTCACACGAAAACAGTGTTGTTACACTGACGGCCATTTTTAAATGTACACAATAAAAAATAAAATAAATATATCAGCTTCACGCTGTATCCCGCACACTGCAGGGTACGCAGAGGGAAGCTAGTGTTAAGACACTCCGTTCCCCACTTTCTGCCGAATTCTGGCGGCATTGCGTGTTGAGTGGCAGAACTCAACGCCGCGCTTTGCCTCGACACCAGAGCGAAGAAATGGAAATATAAATTAAATAAATATTTCATCTCCTCGAGTGGGGATCGAACCCACATGTACACAATAAAATTAGATATTTTTATGAAAAATAAAAATAAAAAGATTACTTAGGCTTAGTTTCGAAACCAATAATTAAAATTTTAAAATTTAGTAAAATAAAAATGAAATAAAATGTATGTAGGATTTTGTTAGTTTTAAATAAAAAATAGATGTTTTTCTGATAGACTACAAGTTCATAATGTGAGTTTTGTGGTTTACCAAAATGAAATACCCAGATCGTCCTTATAGTAAATTGTAATATTACATATAGCCGTATATGGTAATAAAAAAAAAAGTATGACACATTCTAGATGCTGGGGGTAGCCCTATCCGCAGGCACACTGGGTTACATCGAAACGATTACCATGATGTAATATAGCTTATAGTTACTAACACAAAATACTTAAGACCAGTCGTGGCGCAGGGGCACAAAGTGTGACTGTAAAATCGACTGGTTTTGGATTCAATCTCCACACGAGGAAATGAAATATTTACTTACATTTATATTTTCTTCGCTCTGGTGTCGAGGCAAAGCGCGGCGTTAAGTTCCGCCACTCAACACGCAATGCCTCCAGAACTCGGCGGAAAGTGGGGAACGGTGTGTCTTAACACTAGGTTCCCTCTGCCTACCCTGATGTGTGCGGGATACAGCGTGAAGCTAATTTAATTTGATTTAATTTTGATGTAACACAAACCAATTTATCAATTCCCACCAGTAGTTCATGAGACAACAGTGTTCAACCATATATTTTTATCAGCTTTATAATCCAAAATATTACAAAAGTAAACGAGAACTTTTAACCGTAAAGACTATTTTCCTTAAATAATGAATAAAAAATAAACACTTTAAAATGGTTGTATGTATTTTAAAATAACAATACGTTTCGATATAAGCCCATCCTCAACCGTGACAAATGTTCCGTTTTCCTCGATTAAAGCCTTTCACTGCTTCCTAGAAGGTCGGTTATGAATCAGTATCGTATGACATGGCATCATCACTACTGATTTAATATTAAAAACAATTTTGTAGACATATAAATCCAAGTATAATTAATTAAAAAGTAATTAAGAAGATGTCACAATAATTTAAAATAATATTTATTACATTTTTTTTTTTGGTTTCACGCTGCATCTCGCACTTAGCACGGTAGGCAA
Source organism: Heliconius hermathena (assembly GCA_013403705.1). Lineage (NCBI taxonomy): Eukaryota > Metazoa > Arthropoda > Insecta > Lepidoptera > Nymphalidae > Heliconius > Heliconius hermathena. The sequence continues at coordinate 173,757 of JAAIXJ010000279.1, read as the reverse complement.
AAGGAACCTGAGAACGTATTGTTAAGATACTCTGTTCCCCATTAAGACACTTCCATTCCCACTTTCCACCCAATTATTGAGGCTATGCATGTTAAGTAGCGGATGTCAACGCCTCGCTTTGCCTCGTTACGAGGGTGAAGAAATTAAAATATAAAATATTTCACGTCCTCGAGTGGAAATCGAACCGCATACATTACCACACTTGTGCCTCTGCGTCACAATGGTCTCAAATTATTCAGTTTTATAATATTTCATTAATTATGATTTATAAAAAGCTAACTCCAAATTAGGAGATTTATCACGCTATACTAATGGATTTAAACTTTAAGCTTTTCTACTCAACATATATAAGGAAACTTTCTTAAAATATTGTAAATAAAAAATAGATCTGTATCGAAAAAAAATCTTCAGTTATATTATATAGAGGCCTTTGTGGCACAGGGATACAAGAGTGTGACTGTAACGCAACGGTTGTGGGTTCGAATTCCCACTCGAGAAAATGAATTATTTATCAATTCATTTTCATTTTTTCACTCTGGCAACCAGACAAAAGCCAGGCGTTGAGTTCCACCACTCAACACGCAATCCCTCGAAAAATCCAGCCGAAAATGGGGAACGGAGTGTCTTATTACTCCGAACGGAGTGTCTTATTACTCCGAATTTTACCATACTAAATCCCCTTTGCCCACTCTATGCTAGATATATCGTGAAACCATTTTCGCGAATGCGAATTATATTACATATAATTATCTATTTTTAAGAGAAAACTTTGTCTCAATTTCATTCATTCGATTCCCAATTTTATAATTTTTTATTACAAAAAAACCCTTTTATTTAACCATACCATTTTTTGGCCAGCAGTGTAATGCTCTGTATAAAACACAATTTTTACATGAAACTACTAATTTATGTGTGCTTGCAGGGGAACGTATCAAATATATTAAAATTATGTTTTAAATTGAATGGCATCCGAGAATGTTTTTCATGAAATATTCTCAAAATTTCTTTAACACATTTAAAATTTACAAACTATATACTGAAAACTATATATTTATACGTATATATTAGATATTAAATATGAAATATTTATAAGAATATTATATTATGTGAGTTCCCCTGAGGGTTCAACTTAGCGTACACATAAAAAATAATGACTTGACTGTGACTTATAATTGGTATACTATACTAAAACATACATATATTTAGCTTTTATCAAATCAGTATTACTATTAAATAAAGAGACAGACATAAACAAAAAATTAAAATATAATCCTTATATTTTTCATCCAATTTCTTAAATTTCGAATTTAACGTATACTTGGAAACAGAGTCTAAGAAATAAAGACTCTCCTGAACTACAGTCACACACAATATTCCTTATATCGCAAGGTAGACAGACAAAAGGCATTTAATGCTAAAACACACCTTTCTCCATGTATTGCGAAATTTTCAAGACATTGCGTGTTGAGAGGCGGAACTCAAGCCTGCGGTTTATCATACCAATGGAAGAAAATGAAAATAAAAAAAATAAAAATAATCCTACTATTGGAAATCGAACCCACAAGCATCGCGCTACAGTGTCCTCAAAAATGATGTACTAAACATATATCGAAATTAATTTGAACATGAATTTAATCAGTAATTTTTCATAGAAGCTTCAGAATTTCAAAGGCTCTCTAGTTCTAGAAAGACAGAGCGAAAGGAACTAAGTACCTTTAGTCTTTGTAAGTGGGCTTACTATTGGGTACCCGAGTGCGCGTTAACAACTGCATTGGTAAACCTACGGTTGGACTGTGCGCTATAATTATACGAAAAATTTCATGTTTTTTATGTATTAATATTTTTGTTCTTTAATTTTTATTCTTATATTTAGCATCTTGGTAGGTTTGGGAAATCTATCAAGATGCCAATTTAAACTCTATATTTTTAGATATTGCGTGTTTTTTTATGGAAAAAGACAAGGCACTTGAGTCGGTACGGGTCACCTGATAGTAAGTGATCACCGCCGCCCACGACCCCGTATAACACCAGAAGAGCTATAGGTGCGTTGCCATCCTTTGTGTGTTTGAACCAAAGCGAAAAATTAACTTCATATACCTACATACATAATAAACAAAATTATTTCGGCAGCTAGAATGTGAACCTAGTAACATAAACTAAGAAAACAATCTATTCACATTCTACGCAGCTATTAATTAGATATTAGGAAATATTAATCAAAAATTATATTTATAAACATATACAAATTATACGGGCCAGTCATGGCGCAGAGTCACATACAACTGTAAACGCGACAAGTTATGGGTTCGATCCCCGATCAAGGAAATGAAGTCGCTCTGGTAACAAGGCGCGGCGTTGAGCTCTACGATTCAACAAGCAAAACCTCCAGAATTCCGAGAAAACTAGAGAACGGAAGTGAAAGTTCTGCTCTACTTAAACTGCTATAAAAAACAGTTAAACCAATCAAATATCCTCAAAAACCGTACATACTCGAGCACCAACTTAAGCTTGTTCGGCACGGAGTATATCGTAGACATAAGAGGATTATAATATTGAGCCCCTCCTCTTACTAAGTCTGGCTAATGCAAAATTGTTTAATAAACATTTCCCACCAGGATGTAAGCTGTGAACGTTGAGATCAGACGATTTCTATTTCCTTTGATAAGCGCTAACGATTTTCCTTTGCTTTACTGAATTGGATATTCTGTTAGCTTTTCCTGTTTTCTTTTGTGGAATCGCAAATGGCAGGGTGAGCTGAGGAACTTAGTGTTAAGACACTCTGTTCCCATTGAGATATATCCGTTCTCCAGTTTCTGCCAAATTCTAGAGGAATTGCGTGTTGAATGGCGAATAATATGTGTTTCATTTCCTCGAAATCGAGGAAATGAAACACATATTATAAAACATAATTCATTCCGCTGACTGAGAATTGAACCCACAACCTATGTGCCATGACCGGCCTCACTTAGCTTTTCTGTGTTATCAATTGTAGCAAGATCTTGATACATCATGTACACATGCCTAACTTAAAATAAAACAGAACCTAGAAGGAACCTAGTGTTAAAGCACTTCGTTTCTCATTTCCATTTTTTGTATTTCCTGCTCTTACTCGAGAGAGTGTTTGTTTTCATTTTTCTCATTTCCAAGATCTGATAAACCGAAGTGCAGTGTTTAGTTCCACTACACAAAAAAAATGTATATACTCAGTAGAAAGCAGATTGATGTATGTGTGAAAAACATCTAAATTTCATACATAATTTACATACATACCTAATCAATATCAAACCCGCGTACTTCACCTTATCGGTCCCAGACTGCGCGAACATACTTAAACATTAATGAGCTTACCGTTCGAGATTATCATTATTTTGTATTTACAAAGCTCTTTCCCGTTAAAACCGTATAATTCCTAAAGAAGATTACAGATGGAAAAACTACGGAGGAAATGGAAGGAAAATATATTGTTTTTCCTGGAAAAAAGTATTAAAGAAAGTAAATAGTTTTGTAGGTTTTAATGTGTTATTTTCATTTTATTTTCTTCTCTTCCAATTAAATTATATATTGTTTAACATTTATTTATTTTCATTTTTCATAGAATAAAATCTATATTACTCAACGGCGGACTTTTGCCTTGGTGCCAGAGCGAATAAATGAAAATATTAATAAGTAATAACTAATTCCTCGAATGGGGATGGAACCACCAACCGTCGCGTTACAGTCACGCCTTTGTACTCCTGGTAATGCCGGTCTCGTTTTGTATTTAGATATAATTTAGATATGTTTTTTTCAGCTTCAAGCACAGGGAACCTAACACCTCCCCTACACTACTTAACCCACGTACAACAACATGCCAAATTGTAACTTTAGTTTCATATGTGCGTTGTCTGTCAGTCACCTATATATTTAAAAAGGGTGCCAACATGGCTACATATTTGCTTTTACTCGGTACGTATAGTAGATTTTTTGATTTTGTTTTTTTCTTGTCTTATTTTTTTTTCTAATACAGCGTGCAGCTAATAAACCTAATATACAAGTTAATATGTGCAAGTACAAAGACATAACTCAAACATTAGACGTTGAAGAAAACCATACCAACAATTACGAGCTTGTATCACCTTAAAAAGTTGATATTATACAACTACCCTTTCATAAGTTCTAAAAAAATGTCCCCTAATTCCTAATCGTTGAGGAGTTGGGGCTTCTATCACCAGCATCAGCACAGTAATATCAACAGATGATGCCTATAAGAAGGAAATATATTATTACTAGAGGGCACGCGCGGCTTCGCCCGCTTATTAGGAGTGAATTCTAAAAAAATCACGTTCAATAAAATATTTTTAACAGTCTGAATTTAAATTTTTATAAAAATCGGTGGCAATTTAAAGATTTTTCCATATAAACTTTCAACCCCTTATTTGAACCCTTAGGGGGTGAATTCTTAAAAACCATGAAACACGTGTTCAATGAAATATTTTTAAGAGTCTGAATTTCAAATTTTATAAAAATCGGTACAGATTAAATTTTTTTTCCATACAAACTTTCAACCCCTATTTCATCCCTTTAGGGTTAAAATTTTTCAAATTCCCTTCTTAGTGGATGTCCAGAATATGAAAATAAACATCTGCCCAAATTTCACGTTTCTACCATCAGCGGTTACGGCTCTGCGTGCGTCTTACCTCAGTCAGTCAGCACAAGTCCTTTTATATATATAGATTGTAATAAATTATCAAAAACAAATAGTAGGTGCCTATAAGAGTCTAGTGTTTCCCTCAAACTCCAAAGAATTCCATTATCACATCTTAACTTAGTGATAATGGAACCAATGGATCCACAGATAACAAAAAAAGTGGACGGACAAACATAAAAAAAATAGAACCTATCTTTTAGGAAAAAAAATGTCAGTTAAAAAAAACCATCTCTCATACCAGCAAAATAGCGACAAAGTGAACAAAACCCATTATATAGTAACGCAATAAGTACTCGAGGGTATTTCTAAAGTGCATAATTTAAAGTAAACTAGAAAGAATGAAGACGCCAAAGCAAAAGCACTCTGTTTACATTTCTTTGTGATTCTTAATAATATTTTAAAAGGTTTTCTCAATAGTCATAATAATGTAAGTCAAGAAAGTCATTTTGTGATAAGATAGAAGAGTTCTTTCACCTCGTAAAGTGGAATATTGTGCAAGATTTAATCAAACACATAGAAGAGTAGACTGAGGGACCTCGGAATCCAGTGCCGGGACCCTCCGTTTCCTATTAAGATACTCCGTTACCGTTAATATACACCCTTAACGCCGAATTCGGTGGAACTAAACGCCGCGCTTTGTTTCGTAACCATAGCGAGGAAATGAATATATTGAACATATGGACTCATCGTTCCGCGAGTGGGTATCCGAACCCATAACCGTGCGCTAAGACTACCTCTATATAAATATTTTAGAGTAAATATATAATAAAACCAATTGCCCATTGTTCGCTTCAATCACTCGCTTCGCTCATTGGTATGTTAAAAATACTCTTTTAAGAACGTTGTACTTTTCTTAAAATCAAAAATATAGAACTCTCAGAAGATTTAAAAGATATTTTACAGTGTTGGAAAATACTATTTTATGGTTAACCACTATCTTTTCTATTTTTATGTTAAAACCAGCACGCTCGCGGCTTCGCCCGCCGGAAGTATATAATTATTAAATTATTAATCTGCATTACTTTCGGTTTCTTATAATAATGTCAATTTGGAAACAATGTCTATAAATGGCTAAATCAATAATTTGTTTATAAAGGCTAAATCAATAATTTGTTTATTTATTTATCTAAGGTTTGGTAGTGGCTATTATATTATAAGAAAAAAAGATCAGCTTCACGCTGTATCCCGCACACAGCAGGGTAGGCAGAGGGAACCTAGTGTTAAGACACTCCGTACAAGTTTCCTCGAAAAATAAAATTACAAATATACCGCTGGTACAAAAAAAAGCCAACGGCCATGTCTTATTGCATACTAACGATAAAAAAATCTTTAAAATAAAAAAAAGACAAATTTGAAATAACAATTTCATTTTAATTCTCCCTAAAAATAAAGTAAAAAGAATAATAAAAAAAAAACAAATAATTAGAGTGGTTTGTAAAATCAATCGCAGTCGCGTGCCGGTCACCGGCTGCTTGACGTGACGTTTAGCGATAATGGCCTGAAGACTGTACACTTACTTTAAAACTTCGAAAAGAAAAAAAAATAATAATGACATTTAGATACAAAAAACTAGCCAAGTGTGTGTCGGATTCCCAAAGGAAATAATTTTTTTGTTGCATGGGAGCCCCCTAAAATATTTATTATATTCAAATTTTTAGTAACAGAACTCAACACGCAATGCCTCCAGAAATTGGCAGAAAGTGGGGAACGGAGTGTCTTAACACTAGATTCTCTCTGTCTACCCTGCTGTATGCGGGATACAGCATGAAGCTGAAAAAAAAATTTAGTATTGGTTTTGATAGCGACTTTTCTACGACTATATTTCTATGCACCATCATAAAATTTCAATTTTCTTACTACGCAGACTTACTACGTATGTTGGATAGACGGAGAGATGGGCTGACAGCGAAGTCTTAGTAATAAGATCCCGTTTTATCCTTTGGGTAAAATGGGCTAAAATATTGGGCTAAAAACGATACAAAAAAAAATTGATAACATGTAGGTATAGGTATATTCAAGACATCTTGCTAATAAAAACTTTTTAAAAATATATCTATCGATCTGCTTTCCTATTCTTTTCTTCAGATAACCGCCGCGCTTTTGCCTTAGCACCAGAGCGAAGAAATTAAAATATTAATAAATAATAATGAACTCCGAGTAGGAATCGAACCCACAACCCTCTCGTTCCAGACACAAGAATGTGCTCCTGCACCACGAAAGCCAGAAATCAGTCTATATTTTATTTCCTTTCTTAAAACTAAATAAAACTTCCTATTTTAATACGTTTTCTTTTCAATGTAAAGGGTCCTCAACCACAGCGATGTAACACGTACCTACACCATTACTCACATGTAAGCATGGCGTGGTCTGACTTTTTAATTTTTCCACTGCGAATATGATAACAAAATATGGTTTTAAAGGTAGGTTATGGATATAAGTTTTAGTATACTTTAGTGGACGGAGTTGAGGCCAGTCGTGGCGCAGCGGCACGAGGTGTGACTGTAAAACTGTGGTTGTGAGTTCGATCCACACTCGAGGAGATGAAATATTTACTTACATTTATATTTCCATTTCTTCGCTCTGGTGTCGAGTTTATGCGCGGCGTTGAGTTCTGCCACTCAACACGCAATGCCTCCATAATTCAGCAGAAAGTGGGGAACGGAGTGTCTTAACATTAGGTTCCCTCTGCCTTCCCTGCTGTGTGCGGGATACAGCGTGAAGCTGATTTAATTGACGGAGTGACTTATAACGCACAGCACTTAAAAGTGCTGATTAAGCACTAATTACTTTGCCAATGGTATTTTGTATGGAGTGTGTTCTCCACACACGAAGGAGCTTGTGTGTTAAAAAAACTAACGCTTAAAAATAAATCCAGTTAAAATAATGCCTTCAGTTAAAAAATCTAACTTACACGGAACGTTAAGCACGTTGCATATAAGTTAGATAATATTGAATATAGATTCTTCCTAGAATTTCCCAAAAAAATCCATTTTTTAAGCTTCACGCTGTATCCCGTATCTTGCAGGGTAGACAGAGGTGACATGGGAACCTCCTAGCGTGAACCTCCAATCCCATTAAGCCATCCGTTCCCCTCTATTCACCGAATTAGACGGCAGCATTAGATGTGTAGTGGTAAATCTTAACACCACACTTTGCATCGATACCAAAGAGAGGAATGGAAAATTTTAAATAATTCATTTGTTTGAAAGGGGAATCGAACCCACAACCGTCACGTTTACAGTCGCACGCTTGTGCCCCTGCGCTACGACGGCCTCGTAATATAAATTGAATTTCATATACATTTCACAAACTTTACTAAATTACGTGTAGGTACAGAAAAAAATATGTAGTATTATATACTTATTAGCTTAATGGATATTTTATTCATTTCTCTATGGAGATTTAATTTAGTTGTTGCTAGGAGACGGATGCGTATGGAAAAATAATTGAATATGCGCCTGCTCTATAGATTATTTCCAGCTTCACGCTTTTTCCCGCATAACACTGTAGACGGAAAATCTAAGGCCAAGTGTTAACTTTATTCTCAGCTTTTCCCAAATCCTAGATACCACGTGTCTAGTGGCGAAACTCAACGCCGCTCTTTATTTTATGAGCGCAAGGAGTAGAATACATTTTCAATATAATCCTTAAAGTCACTGACACTCGAACCCATGATTTTTACGTATACACTCAAATACATCGTTAGTGTATATCACTATCACAATGTTTTTAATAGTGACACAACACTACATATTCATTTATCTATCCTGTAGGCTGTAAGTGACACTAAATATGTACTACTACCGTTTACCTTTTATTGTATACAATGTCCATATACGTGTTTAGCTCCACGTTGGTATGACGAGGCGTATAAATAATAAATCGCTGTGGTTACCCACGTTGCACCTAAAACCGTTTAGAATAGCGGACTTTTATTTAGAAAATATTTAAATTTAATTGAAGCCACTCGTGGCGTAGAAACGTGCGTGTGATCGTAAATGTGACAGGTTGTGAGTTCGACTCTCACTCGAGGAATTGGAGAGAAAAATTGGAGGAAATTTCCTCGTTCCAGTATAAAGGTAAAGCGTGGTGTTGAGTTGCGCAACTCAACCCATGCCTCCACAATTTGGCGGAAAGTGGAGGATGGGATTGTCTTAATAGGAACGGAGTGTTTTGACACTAGATTATTTATTTTCAGCGAATCAAATGACATCTAGTATTCGCGGTACCTTTATATTTTTTTATTTCCCGATGAACCTCACATTTAGAGGAAATCTAGTGTTAAGACACTCCGTCTCCCATTTTCCAATTATTCTTTGAGACATTGCATATTGAGAAGCGCAACTCAATGTTGCGTTTTGTCTTGTTACCAGATCAAAGAAATAAAAACAAATCATTCCCCCGAGTAAGAATCGAACTTATAACCATCGCATTTACAGCCATATATTATTAGGCCTTTGTAGTTTACGTTTAAAAAACATTCTAAATAGTATCGTGTTGATATAAACGATACTCAACAAAGTAAACTTACAAATTGACTTAAAATACGGCCGACTAGCCATTGCGGTTGCAGTATTTGTTTTGCAAACATATATACATATATATATAGAAATATAAATATTTTCAAATGTCTCTATATATCTTTTTTTAGCTTCACGCTTTATCCCGCACAAAGCAGGGTAGACAGAGTGAACCTAGTGTTAAGACACCCTGTTCCCCACAGTAGCAAAGGTAGAGGGAACTTGGGAAAACTAATGCTAAGACATTTCGTTCCCCATAATTCTTGAGGCATTGGGTGTTAAGTGGCGGATTTCAACGCAGCGCTTTGCCTCGATACCAGGGCGAAGAAATGGAAATATAAATTAAAATAAATATTTTATCTCCTCAAGTGGAGATCGAACCCACAACCAGTCGGTTTTACAGTCACGACTGGCCTCAAATTCAGTTTTCATGACAAAAATAATAAAATATATTACTATTTTTTTTTACTAAAATAATAAATTGGACATATAAATAAAGTTATTAGTATAAAGTTATTATTATTCACAAAAGTAATTATAATTTTTGAACTAAATATAAAAGGTTGGAAAGATAAGAACGGCAATTTGTATACAACAGTATTACTAATTCTCTACGGTATAGATAGAGGTTTAGAATAAACTAGTTGATTCTTGATACTTTTCTTATAATAGTAGTATTTTTTTTTCAGATTTTTTTATAGTTTCACGTATAACAGAGTAGAGAAAATCTAATGTGAAACTCTCCGTATCCACTACTTTTAGAGAATCTGCATTTCGGGAGCAAACAAATACAGCCTTTTTAAAAACCTCGTATGTCTATATCTATACTTATAACTATATATAGCTCAAAGCTAAGATATACGGGAAAAAGTATTTGGGGGCATGATTTTTTTAAAATTTTATGTTTGTCTGTGTACGCTAATCTCAGAAACGGCTTATCCGATTTAAATGCAGCTTCCAATATTGTATTTTGGTAAACTTCCCTTAATATTTAGTGTAAAAATGTTATGTCAATATGAAATATTACATGCGACACACACAACAAGAAGTATTTTATTGAATTAAGTTAAAACTTCAGGTTTCAATATATGGATATTGCCTTTAAAAGTATAATGTTATTAGATAACAAAAGTTATTCAGAAAAAAAAACTGTGAAGATCAAGCGGGCGAAGCCGCGAGCGGACCGCTAGTAATAAATGTTTTCAAACTTACCAACATCTCTACCAACTCTATATTATATTCAAATGTAGTGGACAGACTAAAGATAAGTATTTTTCACGTCCAGTCACACCTATTGCAATTAACCAAATGAACCTTATATCACCAAAGTAGTAAAAGTCCAGTTTAATTTATCTAAAACTTAATTCACAAACGTTTTAATCTTTTAAATTAACAAATCTATATTTTAAAAGTTAATTGCTTGGTGCTTTCAAAAGTTATTTATTATTATTGCTAAAGTTACTTTTAGTAATTGTTAATTAAATATCTAATATAAGAAGGCAGAGGGAGGTCGTATCGCGGAGGCACAAGCGTGCGAATGTAAACGCAACAGGTCGTGGCTTCGATTCTCATTCGAAGCAATGAAATATTTAATATGTTCATTTCCTCATTCCAGTAAAGAGGCAGAGTCACTCAACACACAATGTCAGGGACAGGGACAGTGTTCCCATCCACGTGCGGGATAAAGCGTGAAGATGTGAATCACTTAACACACAACAGAGAGAGAGAATGTTATAGAACGGAATATTTTAATATTATGCTCCCTCTACCTACCCTGCAAATCACGTAAAGTTAAAAAAATCAAACGAAAAAACGTTTCTTCTTGCACAAAAAGTATATCTGGCATCATAATAATTAATTTAGGAGAAGAGAACATTGAAATATTCCATTTATATACTTTACTAGTGGGCGCGCGCAGCTTCGCCCGCTTATTTGAACCCTTAGGGGGGAATTATAAAAAAGACCACAAAGCACGTGTTCAATAAAATATTTTTAGCAGTCAGAATTTAAATTTTAATAATAATCTGTGGCGATTTAAAGATTTTTTTATATAAACTTTCAACCCCTTATTTGTACCCTTAGGGGGTGAATTCTAAAAAACTATGAAATGAAACACGTAACGAAACACGTGTTCAATGAAATATTTTTAAGAGTCTGAATTTCAAATTTTATAAAAATCGGTGCTGATTTAAAAAAAATCCATACAAACTTTCAACCCCTATTTCATCCCTTTAGGGTTAAAATTTTTCAAAATCCCTTCTTAGTGGATGTCCAGATTATGAAAATAAACATCTGTCCAAATTTCACGTTTCTACGCATAGCGGTTTCGGCTGTGCGTGCGTCTTACCTCAGTCAGTCAGGTACATGTCCTTTTATATATATAGATTATAACGAATTTGAATCTAATACCACTGTATGTACCAACTTCTCCCTCAGCACAAATAAAAAATAGTAATTTATTAGCTATTCTTTTAAAATAATATTCAATCAGCCAATGTTTTCTATATATTGTGAGCACAATGCAATGCTTATATCGAAAACAGACAAAATTGTTATTATACTGCGCCTGAACGAAAATGATTGCAATTTCAATATTAGTAATGTTGCTTTATATACTTATAATATATTTTGGGACAAAAGTGAAGAAGACTATTTGTAAACGTGATAGTTTTTAATTCGATTCCCATTCGGAGGAAAGAATATATTTAAAAAATAATTTAATTTGCCTTGCTCTGGTAGATAAAGCACGGCGTTGATTTCCGCCACTTAGCACGAAATGTCTCGAAAAATCAGCAGAAAGTGAGGGGCGGAAAGTTTTAACACTAGTTTCCCTTTGCCAGCTATACTATTCAGAGAAAAACCGTGAAGGTATTTTGAGGCTGTCATGGCGCAGTGAAATAGCGCCTTCCTGAAAAACGATGGTTGTGGGTTAGGTCCCCACTCAAATAATGAAAGAGTAGCCATATCCTCGCTGGTAGACAATAGCAACATATTTGTATCAAATAATCCATAATTAGGGCGGCGAGTTTAAAACGAAGTGTGTTGACACCATTTTCTGTATGCTAAGCGGATAAAGCGTGAAGCTGCAGTGTTAGTTGCAGCACCCAACGCTGTTCAATGTATTGGAAATTAATATAAACTACAAATATATAGTGATGAAAGTTTTGCCACTCATATTATTTGTCTCTATTCACGACGCTAAATTGCGATACACGATGGATATTATATTTTTTTTTATTTTCACGTAGATAGGTAGAGAGAACTTAGTGTCAAGAAACTCCGTTCTCCAATTCTCATATGAACCCAAGACTTTGCGTGTTGACGGCACTTAACGCCGCGCTTTTATTTCTTTATTTAATTTATATTGCTTAAGTTTATAAACCAAGTATCTAAATAGTTTCTAATAGTGATTATGTTAAAGAGTAGCAAATCGATTTAAAGTAGACGGTTGGGTAATTTAAAAACGTAGCTTTTACCAATAGTTTGCAGACGGAGTAGCGTCAGCAAACATGTCCCATTGGCTACTGCATGGATTTATCAGTGGTTTTGTGTAGTGAAGGCAGAAAAATACAATTTTATAATTCATATTTGTATACATATATGTATTGACCTACATATGTTATAATCTAGAATTATTTATTTACTAATTTTAGTATATAAAATAATAATATTTGTTCGTATTTATATCAATAATCTTTGAAAATCTTCATTTTCCTTTATTATTTATTAGGAGAAGTCACTCCGCACATATAATAATAATAATAATATAATATAATTATAAAGCAAAACAGCTTCACGCTACGTCCCCGCATAGTAGACAAAAGCTGAAAAAACCTAGTATAAAGACATTCTTGTCCTTACTATCTGCAGAATTATTGAAGAATAGCGTTTTATGTGGCGGGACTTTAAACTCTAACTCTAAATGAAACTAAATTAAGTATTACCGTTCCCCCTAGTGCGAATCGAACTTACAATTGTCACGTTTACAGTCCTAGCCTGTCCCACTACGCAACGAATGCCTTATTTAAATAATTAAAAGAATATATAGAGGCCAGTTATAGCGCAGCGGTACGAGGTGTGACTGTAAAACCGACTGGTTGTGGGTTCGATCCCCACTCGAGGAGATGAAATATTTACTTGAATTTATATTTCCATTTTTTCGCTCTGGTGTCGAGGTTAAGCGCGGCGTTGAGTTCCGCCACTTAACACGCAATGCCTCCAGAATTCGGCAGAAAGTGGGGAACGGAGTGTCTTAACACTAGGTTCCCTCTGCCTACCCTGCTGTGTGCGGGATACAGCGTGAAGCTGATTTAATATAATTAGTCAGCAAGCGTTCACTTTACTTATAGCACATATTATGTTTATATACAACTACAACACAACATACAACATAATAAGCAAAATTAAAACTAAAAATAAAAAAATAAATAATAAGACATTTTCATGCTACCAGTACATCGAGCTCGACGGAGACCAGATTCCCTTTCGGGCAGGAAATTGAGTGAATGTTTTCCAATTTAATCGCATCTACGTTGATACTTCAATGTCTCTGCCTTTACTGGCTTGTACGGGACGTGGTGAGAATGCGACAGTGAGACACTGCACTGTATACAAGGAATATATATGTTTATTGAATATTATCTATAGAAGTGATTGACTGTAAGCAATGGTTGTGGATTCGATTCTCATGCGGGAGGATGAATTGTTTTTTAATTGTAGTCTTCTAAAGAATCGCGGCGTTGAGTTTCGCTCGAAATCTCAAAAATTAGGTACGTAGGAAGAGGAGTGTCTTATCACTGAATCCTTCTGCCTACTCTGCTTTATGCGGGATGTAGCGAGAAGCCAAAAAAAAGAACGAAAATGTTAGAGGCCATCGTGGCGTAGTGGGACTGCTAGACTGTAAAAATAGCTAGTGGTTACATTTCTGTTTTCATTTCATAATATTTAAATGTTTTTTTTTTAGGTTTCTTAATTGTTAAACCAGGCCACCAACCAACCAGACTGGCGTCTCTGCCCCACAACTGGCCTTTCTGCGCCACAACTGGCCTTGTGGCGTAGAGGCGCAAAGTGAGCTTAACCGCGACCGGTTGTAAGTTCGATCCCCACTTTAAGATATAAAATATTTATTTAATTTTATATTTTCATTTCTTCGCTCTGGTGTCGAAGCAAAGGTGTTGAGTTCCGGCACTCAACACGTAATGCCTCCAGAATTCGGCGGAATATGGGGAACGGAATGGCTTAACACTACGTTCCCTCTGCCTACTTTTTTGTGTGCGGGATACAGCATAGAGCTGATTTGATTTTGATTTTATTAGTTGTTAAGTAAATATAAATTCGGCAGTTAATACTGATTATACATACACTCCATTCTTACAGGCACGTTCAAAACGCCATAATCAAAGAACAACATAAACTCTTAATTCTTTACTTTCCGCCTAGTTTTCGAGCCATTGCGTATTAAATGATGGAACTCAACGGCTCAATTCTGGATAGAGGAAAAAAATAAAATAGAACCGAATAAATATTTTGTTTCGAAGAGTTCCGCCACTACACACAATTCCTCGAAAAGTCAAAGTCAAAGTCAAATAATTTTATTCAAAATAAGAAGTTACATGCTTCATTTTTTGAACGTCAAATAATTTACCACCAGTTCACTAAAATTAATGCCTCAGACCTGAGAAGAACCGGCGCAAGAAAGTCAGCGGGGCTTACTTTTTTAAAATCAATTATACAAAATCACATTTCAACGTTTCTGACAATGATACTTTGAAACAGATTGGAGCGAGCATTTCATTCTCAAGGCGTGTTATCATTTATAGCGCAGGCGATACGCTAAACTTTTTAACTTAAATTTTGCTTGCAAGTTTCATTTTACCAACGCTCTTCATATAAAACAAACATTTTTCATCTTTAAAATAACAGTTTTGAATTCATCATTTTGTGGATATTATTTTACATAATTATTTCTGCATGAAATATGGAGAAGGGCTTTACAGAAACTTGAATATTTAATTTGCGGTGCATTTTATAATAATATCGTTGTAGTAAAATATTATAGCTCTAATGGGAAAGCATGATGGGTGTGAGTTCGATTCCTACCCTGGGGAATCATTTATTGTCGTTTCCTTACTTAGCAAGAAGAAGAAGAAACTAAACATTGTTTTTTATTTCGTTACCAACAAAAGAAAAAACAGTGTTTGGCTTTGTCACTCAACTCAACTATCTCAAAAATTAGGACGTATGTTAGGAACGGACTGTCTTAACACTGGGTTCCCTCTGCGTACTGCGTACTTACCAGAACTGCGAGATAAAACGTGAACTCATATTTAAAGTCCATTATTAGGAATTTAATTTCCATAGAGACTGTTTGTGTGAATCATGAAAGTAAGAACCAGACTTGTATGAATAAATTAGAAGAAATGCGATCCACGAATTCAACTAATTTGAAGTAAAACACGTAAAAATTTGAAATCTATGGAGCTGCTAAAATTATATTGAGATTTTATATTTTATTACATTTATTTTTTATATTGTATATACTCTACATATTCATGTCTAATAGAAATTTAATTGTTATACTTATTATTGAATAGAAAATAATTAAAAATATACAGCTTCACGCTTTTACTCTAATATCAGAATAGGCAGAAGAAATTTAGTGTTAAGACACTTCACTCCACTGTTCAGATAAGTTCCGAGGCATTGTGTTCTGAGAGGCGAAACTTGACGACAACCTTTCCAAATATAAAAAAATATTACAAATATTACGTTCCTCAAAAACCTTCATTTTTATCATTACAGCAAGCGAGTTGGATATGACAAGCGAAGTGTAGGTTTCTCTATTTTTTATTAAATTGCCTTTTTTTCACCTCCACATTGTATCCCGCACATAGAAGGGTAGGCAGAGGGAACCTAGAAATCTAGTGTTCAGATACTCCATTCCCATTAAAACATTCCCCATTCATTCCATTCCCTGCTTTCCGCTTTAATTCTGGAGGCATTACGTGTTTAGTGGCGGAATTGTGTGTTCAGAGAGGCCAGTCGTGGCGCAGGGGCACAAAGTGTGACTGTAAAATCGACTGGTTGTGGGTTCGATCCCCACTCGAGGAGATGAAATATTTATTTACATTTATATTGTCATTTATTCGCTTCGAGGTAAAGCGCGACGTTGAGTTCCACCACTCAACACGCAATGCCTCCAAAACTCGGCGGAAAGTGGGGAACGGAGTGTCTTAAAACTAAGTTCCCTCTGCCTACCCTGCCGTGTGCGGGATGCAGCGTGAAGCTGATTTATTTAATTTTTTTACTTGAATAGAAATCGAACCCACAACACGCTTGCACCCCTGCGCCACGTCTAATCTTTTATTATTTCTTAAAAATAATTTCCAAATTCTAACCACACCGTAATATCAACCCCCAGAGAGTACGCCAGATATATAGTAATGAAAGTAGAAAGCAGGCGCAGTTTGAACAATATTTCAAGAGAACTATCCTTGTATTTCACGTGCTCCGACTTCTAGTGTTTGCTTGTTGAAAGATTGTGGGAGTGCACTTGAAATAACCGAACAATTTTAAATAAATTTTGCCGTTGTATGTACATACAAATAATTTTTTGATATTTTTGACGTTTTCAGTTTTAAGTTAATGGTTGATCTATACTAAGATTATAAAGATAAAGTGGTTTTTTAAACATTTTTAAAGTGCTATTCCACACTTAAGAAATAAAAATACTTATTTAGAAAACGTATAAAAATTTGAACGTAGCGGGACTCGAACCCGCGCCTGGTCGGTGTTCAATATTTTATACGTTTTCTAAATAAGTATAAAGTGGTGTTTGTAGATATATTCGATCAAACTCGGTCCGATTCCTGCTCGTGGGAATGAAATATTTAATATTTATATTTCTTCACGCTTGTGCCGAAGCAAAACGCGCCGCTCAAAACGCAATGCCTCAAATACTCGGCGGAAAGTGAGAAACGGACGTGTCTTAACAAAGTAAAGAGTGTCTTAACTTTTAATACTAGGTTCCGAAGTTCCAGTTGCTTTCTCTGCGAGACACAGCGTGAAATATATTGGCTTATCAAAATGTTTTCTAAAATATTAAATTATTCTCATATTGTTATCTTATTGAGTGTAAATTCACCATGTTTAATTATTTTATGGTATCTCGTACACAGCAGTGTAGGCAGAGGGAACTTGGGAACCTAATGTTAAAACACTCCATTCCCATTATAACACTTCCGTTCCCCACTTTCCGCCGATTTTCTGAATAGGTACTCATCGCCTCAACGCATTTACCTGATTACCAAAGTGAAAAAATGAAAATAATAAAAATATTTTACACACTATGCCCCTGTCCCACGAAGACCTTGGCCTTACTACTAGCTTTTATTCTCGGTTTCACACGTGTGGTCAAAGAGAAACACTAATAGAAACACAAAAAATCTTTGAATTAGAACAGCAAGTTCCTGAGATCAGCGAGTTCAACCAAACAAACTCTCCATAATAATAATAGCTATACACGTCACAGACTAATATTTCTAGAATTCTCATATCCTAGAAAACAATCATATTTACTATAGTACAAGTGGAAGTACATAAAGCCTGTTATAAATTATTTCGCTATGATTTAAGCAATGTTAGCACCTCGCGCTAACATTTTTATACCTCCACACATTATCTTGGGTCCGGTACAGGCGGATGCAACTTTGTATTATGTAGAAAATAAAAAATGGTTCCGGTGGTTGTTGGTTCAATTTCTCCGTGGGTAAATTAAAATAAATTGTATTTAAAGTAAATTTAAATTGAGACCGTCGTGCCGCAGTGGCACAAGTATGTAATTCTGTAAAAGTGACGATTGTGGGTTCAAATCCCAATCGAGGGAATAAGATATTATATATTTTCATTTCCTTTTCCTGTAACGAGGCAAAGCGCAGCGTTGAGTTCCGCCACTCAACACACAATGCTTTGAGAATCCGGTGGAAAATGGATAACGAAAGTGTTTAAATGGAAACGTGAATCTAAAAAAAAGTCATTTTGAAGTCATATTTGCTCAGTTCTAATCAGCATCTAATTGTAGGTAAAGGATTGCATTCGATTTACAGAATGAAATATGAGAACTGAATGATTCTGAGTTCGAATCCGACTAGGGGAAAAGATAACATTTTTTTTCAGATCTGTTAGAGACAACTATTGGTTAAGTACTTAAGCAAGGCGAGCGAGTTGAGTTCCGCTACTTATCACGCAATGTTTCGAAAATTGGACGAAAAGTGAAAAACGTGCCTTCCTACTAAGGCACTATAAGGCAATTTAAACCATATATATAAAAATAAAATAAAAAAGAATAACTTTTAAAGCAGTTTTCTTCCTCACTATCTAAACGAATATATTTGCCATATTTCGCGTTCTCGGACATACATACATTACGGTAGCGCATAATAACACGATAACTAACGTCCTAACCGTAATCTAAGAACAAATCTGAATAACTAAAGAAATTTGGAGAAAATTTATGTTCACATTGTGTTTGTTACAACTGTTATTATTTCAACATTCATATTTTTTAACTTCACGCTGTATCCCGCATACATAGAGGAAACCTAGTGTTAAGTCACTTTATATCCTATGCACCTTTCAATTTTATAGATGTTGCGTGTTGAGTGGCGGAACTCAACAACCCACTTTTTCTTGCTACCAGAGAGAAAAAAATATTGAATCCTATAAAAAAAAACTTATCCCGCACATAGCAGAGTAGGCTAAGGTGCTGTTGTTGTTGTTGTTTGTTTTACGGTAACAACGAGGAAATAATTATGACAGTCTTAAAAATTCATCCCCCGTCACGCGCTTGTGCGTCACGATGGCTTTATAAATAACTCGTTTCCCCGAGCTGAAACTAAACTTGTAATTACAGCGATTACTGTCATATGGTGCGCCGCTGTGCCACGACGACCTTTATTTCAACATTCATTGAGTAATAAAATTATATTTTTTGTAACATGAATTAATGAGGCCAATCGTGGCGCAGGGGCACAAAGTGTGACTGTAAATCGACTGGTTGTGGGTTCGATCTCCACTCGAGGAGATGAAATATTTAGTTAAATTTATATTTGCGTTTCTTCGCTTTGGTATCAAGGCAAAGCGCGGCGTTGAGTTCTGCCACTCAACACGCAATGCCTCCAGAATTCGGCAGAAAGTGAGGAACGGTGTGTCTTAAAGGTATATTTTTTTTTCTTTCTGGTAACAAGAAGCGCGGTGTTGAGTTCCGCCACTCAACACGCAACATCTAGAAAATTGAGCGGTGCATAGGATACGAAGTGACTTAACACTAGGTTCCCTCTGCCTACCCTGCTGTGTGCGGGATACAGGCGCTTAACCTCGACACCAGAGCGAAGAATTAAAGTATAAATTTAAGTAAATATTTCATCTCTTCGAGTGGGGATCGAACCCACAACCAGTCGTTTTTACAGTCACAGTTTTTACAGTCACCTCGTGCCGCTGCGCCACGACTGGCCTCAAAAAGCTATGAGAGAGTTTCTATAGAGAAACGTCAAATGACAAACAGATAAACATATCGTTTGAAAATCTACAGATAAAAAAATAATTCTAAATCCTTTAAGTGGACATAAATCGTCTAAACAAGTCACAAGTCCACAGAAGGCACGTCCACTGAAATAAAGCATTGTAACATCATCGGAATATTAATTTTTGCCTTTGCAAGCGTTTTGTGATGAATTTTATTATCAACGTCGTTTCCCATTGAATCCAAATTGAGTCATTAGTTGAAAATTGATAACACACTCGGGTGGGGGACGGTGGGGGACGGAGGGGGACTGTGGGGGATGGTGGGCCAGTTGGAATGATTTAGGGTTTGGACGTTTTTCATTAAAATTGTTAGTTACATTTACTTATGTTTTGTAATAGTCAAATAAATCTATCGAGGTACAAGCGCTGGAGAATGCGTGTAAATGGGACAGTTTGTGAGTTCGCTTCCCACTCGAGAAAATTAAAAAAATAATATTTTCATTTGCTCGCTCTGATAACAAGGAAAACGTTGAGTACTGTTACTCAACACGTGCGTTTAAAATTCGACGGATTGACGAAATGTTAACGGGAACAGAGTGTCTTAACACTATGTTTTCAGGTTCCCTCTTCCTACCCTGCTAAGTACGTGACACACTGTGAAGCTAAAAAAAGGGATATTATCAGTACGGTATCCAAATGTTATTGTTTGTACTTACGTTTACGTTTTTTGGTTCAGATTTTATCTCTAGCCAATAGCCAAGGAGAGCGAAGTGCGATACGCTAGGTCTCTGCTTATCTCTTACGCCTCGTCCACTGTCATACCATGCCATCTTCAAACATGCCTCCAGAGGTTGCTAGTGCATTTTACGAGACCCTTTCTTTCCACCGATACTGTGTTCTCGAAAGTCAACCGAACTTACCTCCTGCCTCTCTTACCACTTAAACTGGCTTCGCAAATCTTTTATCCCATTTTTTATCACTCATTCCACTTACATGCGTTATTAAAACGACCTTTCGGCAGTTCTCCACAATACATCCCATACATATCCCATAAGGTATTGATTTCCAACAGGCATGTAGGACAGAGATATCAATTATCGTGGACCGGCATTTACCTAAATTATGAGCCATTACCCGCGTAATTGGGGTCCCCTCTGGATTATGTTACATTTGATGTACCTAAAGCTCGAATATATGATGTGTTTAGGATCTATTTGTAAGTTCCATAAGCGCTTTTGTTATGAAATATTGGGATAGTTTTCTATGTAATATCTTTTTTCGCGGAGTAAGGGAAACAGAAGGAACCTAGTGATAAGCTTTGCGTGTGAGTGGCGGAACATAGCGCTGCATTTTATCTTACTATTGAAGCGAGGAAATGACAATAATTTATTCTTCCGAAACGGAATCGAATCCACAACCGTCACGTTTCCAGTCAGACCCTATGCCGCTGCCACTTAGGGTTCCGTACCTCAAAAGGTAAAAACGGAACCCTTATAGGATCATTTTGTTGTGCGTCTGTCCGCCTGTTAAGACCAAGTATGTCGAGATTACATGAAAATATCAAATTATCAAATGTGTATGGTTCCTCGGAACATAAAAAAACCTAGAAAGATATTCCTGCTTTTTGTACCAAATCGGATACTTTCTGTGAACCTATGAAATTTAGCACGAGTGCGCACTTAAATTACGGAAATTCAAAGTAAAAACTTTGAGGAGTAAAAATTGATAGAAATGTTACAAAAAAAAATATATGTCAATTTCATACAAAATGAGCGCATACGAACGTAAAATTAAGTTTGTCAACTTTCACGAGTTGTACTTCTCGTTGCATACAATCCTGAACTTGAAATGGAAATCTCAGTGAATGTGACCGGTTCATAATACACTAACAGTTTTTTTTTAAATTTTTGAATCAGAAATCTTTTTTTACTTTATCAGTATTGGGTGAAATTTCAAAAGGTCTTTTAATAATGTACCAGCTTTTACACGTGATCGACTCGAAATAAGTACGAGTTTATGTAATGATAGATTCCTCATTAAATTCCTTGATAAATGGATCAGTAAACCAGTAGTTCTTGAGATTCTCTCGTGCAACCAAACGAACTCTTCTGCTTTATTATATTATTTTGAATGTTTTATACCATTGATGACGGAACACAACACTGCATTGTACCTACTTTTGGTAGGTATTAGGTCCTTGAATAAGTTATCGCTGTTTTTTTGTTTTTGTTTAAAAAAAAATAATTTAAAATATAATGCTTACAATGACATTACTCAAAATATTGTCTATCATTAGAGACCACTCTCTTCCATCTCTCTGGTAGCAATTGAATCCCCCGTCGGAAAAACGACTCATCTTTCGAGGCAATCCAGGAATCAAGCCATTTTTCGGCTTCTTCAAAAGAATGGAAGCGCTGCTCGCTTAAACCGTGCGCCATCGACCGAAACAAGTGGTAATCGGAGGGGGCTATGTCCGGTGAATACGGCGGGTGGGGTAGAACTTCCCATTGAAGTGTTTCCAGGTAAGTTTTGACTGGTTTTGCCACATGTGGCCGAGCATTATCATGTAATAAAATCACTTTGTCGTGTCTCTGCTCGTATAGTGGCCGCTTTTCTTTCAGAGCGCGACTCAAACGCATCAACTGAAGTCGATAGCGAGCTCCCGTGATAGTTTCATTAGGTTTAAGCAGCTCATAATAAATTACGCCCTGCTGATCCCACCAAATGCAGAGAAGAAGCTTAGAACCATGGATATTTGGTTTTGGCGACGATGTTGATGCGTGACCCGGCATGCCCCACGATTTTTTTCGCTTTGGATTGTCGTAGTGAATCCACTTTTCATCCCCAGTGACGATACGGTGCAGAAAACCTTTTCTCTTTTGCCGTTGAAGCAACAATTCACACATGAGAAAACGTCGTTCTACGTCTCTCGGCTTCAACTCATACGGCACCCAATGCCCTTGCTTTTGGATCATTCCTAACGCTTTTAAACGTTTTGAAACTGTTGACGCATCTACTTGTAACGTTTTCCCGAGCTCTACTAACGTCTGACATGGATCTTCTTCAAGCAATGCCTCCAATTCTGTCTTCAAATTTTGTCGGTGCTCCAGAACGCTCTTTGTCTTCAAGGTCAAAATCATTACTTTTGAAGCGCCTAAACCAGTCTCTGCACGTTGTATTCGACAAAGCATTGTCTCAACGAGAATTCTGTGTGCTTCTGCTGCAGATTTTTTCTGAATAAAGCAGTGCAATAAAATTCCCCGCAAAAACACTTTATTTGGCACAAAAGTACACATTTTCACCAAGGGAAAATAAATATGTAGTTGACACTGTAGTAAACACTATTCTACTATAATTTGAGGTTACATATAGTACTACTTTGGTGATCCGTTACCGTACGAAATTCCATGCACAGAGTGCCGCAACGCCATCTTTCAAAAAACAGCAGCAACTTATTCAAGGTCCTAATACAATCCAGAGTTGTGTTCCGTCATCAACCAACCCGTATATATACGAGATATTTTTAGATTTTTTTATGAAATATAACGAACAATTTGTGGCAATATATTTATCTAACTACCTTGTAAAATATAGTAAATACTTAAAATAGTATATATTTTTTACATTTTTTAAAGTATTTTTATTTATACTAGCAAAATAAATTATTAATAGTTTAAATTTCTTACTAAATTATAGCCAAATTATATAAAATTTTGTACACAAATTGTAGCTTATGTGTTATTTTAATCTCTATATATAATAAGACAGTAAAAATATTTTGTCTGTACATTTAGTAATTTTGACTGAAATGGATAGAGGGGCACTTAAAAAGAATAATAGAAAGCAAAAATATTTTTTTTGAATTTCTTGTCTGTCTGTCGATATATATGTCGACATTTTCCAATGAAAGTACTGAACCGATTTACTTAAAGTTTCACCAATTGCTTTGTTTTAACTCAATTTAACTACTAAAGTTTGGTTCATCAAAGTCGGTTCATTAAAAAAAAAGTTATCGTCACTTGAATGAACTCAAGGCATTAGTTTGCCTGCGAATGTAGTATAGCAATCGCGCTGGTAAGATTCCTGGCTAAAAAATGACATTCGAAACGTCTTGGTTATATGACTGTTGATAAAAATATATATTTTTATTATACAATATATAAAATATTGTACAATAATGTAAACAGAGAATTCTTAGTGGGGATTACTTTCATAAATCATAATAGTTAAGTTTAAATCGGAATTAATTCAACACAGAGATAAAGAACGATTTGATCTTCAAAGAGATATCAAGCAAATACATAGATTTTTTGGTTCGTTCGTTCGTTTGAAATAAATCTATATAAAAATGCCTAAAAACATCCTTTCTACGTGTACTCTGTAATAACTACATATTTACCAATTGTACATTTAACTAATAATATGTGTGACTAATTTAAAAACTGTACAGGAGTTAATATGCAAACATTACTATTATTTGGGGCCAGTCGTGGCGCAGCGGCACGAGGTGTGACTGTAAAACCGACTGGTTGTGGGTTCGATCCCCACTCGAGGAGATGAAATATTTACTTAAATTTATATTTCCATTTCTTCGCTCTGGTGTCGAGATAAGCGCGGCGTTGAGTTTCACTCAACACGCAATGCCTGCATAATTCGGCAGAAAGCGGGGAAAGGAGTATCTTAACACTAGGTGCCCTCTGCCTGCCCTGCTGTGTGCGGGATACAGCGTGATTTTATTACAGTTATTTTACAAAGAATATTATGAATCCTTACCCAAATCAATAATTTAACATTTAAGGCTGTTTCTGAAGCAGTACATTAAATTATTAAGTGACATGACAGAGCTTTTAAAAAACATAACATGACATGATAGAGCTTTAAAAAACATAACATAGGTAAAAGGAACGTAATGTTACAAAAATATATACATATAATAAATAATTAGTTTTATGTATATTTTTTGAATATCAAATATCAACATTGGTCGTATTTTTTAGTTCGAAACAATCAAAAATTCTTATAGAAATTACGATAATCTCGTAAAAACATCATATTAGAATATTACAGATTAAAGTAATTAAAAAATCATATTAGAAGTAATTATAGTTGTCAATCAATTCAGTTTATTAAATCAATAATCATGTATTTTAAGCGGGCGAAGCCGTGGGCGGGCCGCTAGTGTATAAATAATCGATATAACTGTAAAATTCCATCTAAATCCATTTAGTAGCTTTTGTGTGAAAGTGGAACAAACACCCATACTTACAAAACTTTTACAGTCTAGTGTTAATCAAAATCAAATCAACTTCACGCTGCATCCCGCACACAGTAAAGTAGGCAGAGGAAACCTAGTGTTAAGACACACGTTCCCCACTTTCCGCCGAGTTCTGGAGGCATTGCGTGTTGGGTGGCGGAACTTAACGCTGCGCTTAACCTCGATACCAGAGCGAGGAAATGAAAATATAAATGTAAGTAAATATTTCCATTTCCTCGAGTGGGAATCTTACTATTGAATAAATTAAATCAGCCTCACGCTGTATCCCGCAGACAGCAGGATAGGCAGAGGAACCTAGTGTCAAGACACTCCGTTCCTCACTTTCTGCCGAATTCTGGAGGCATTGCGTGTTGAGTGGCAGAACTCAACGCCGCGCTTAGCCTTGACACATGGAAATATAAATTTAAGTAAATATTTCATCTCCTCGAGTGGGGATCGAACCCACAACCGGTTGGTTTTACAGTCACACTTCGTGCCGCTCCTCCACGACTGGCCTCATCTTACTATTGAATTGATTTAAATTATAATATACATATACACTACAACTAGTTATAGAGATATTTAGTAGTAGTATTGAATTACCACGAAGATCAATTATCATAGGGCTGTATTACCTAAATTATGAGACATTAGCTTTGTAATTGGAATCTACATCTACGCTGGATTAGGAAGCCTTTGACGCGGCCCGCAGGAATGTACGGTATGCTACTTTGAAACGCGAGAGTGGAGATGCTTGGACGGTGTTGGAGATTTAGTTTTTGTAGTGTTCGATAATAATTAGTTGATTGTTAGGGTTATGGAACCCTAAATATCCACTAATTATTATAAAAAAAAGGTATGAATCTTTTTAGGAAAAATGGAACCCTTATAAGATCACTACGTGGTCCGTCCGTCTGTCTAAAAATCGAATGTAGAAAACCGAATAATTCGTTATTATTTTTATGCGTTATTATTTAGTTTCGTACCACTATCTAGAAAAACAGAAATAAGTCAGTCATGTTTGTTGTATGGCTCAAATACAATTCCTTTAAATATTGTTTTTTTTTGTATTTATTGTTATATAGCAAAAATATATAATCTGTAAAAATTCAACTGTTTAACTATGGTTCATAAGTCAATACGACATGAGGTGACAGACAGACAGACAGACGGACGAATGGACTACAAAGTTTAGTAATAATATTAGTCCCCATTTACCCTTTGAGTACGGAACCCTAAAAAGAGTAATTTAACTTAACTTCTATTTACTACCTAATTATGAACGACTTTCCCCACAACATAGTTACAATAATATACAACACATCACAAACAACACTACCTACATATATATATAAATAGAAGGCAGGAAATTGACCACCCGTCGAGCCGGCATCGGCTAGCAATACCCATTTACAAGGCAACTTGTGGAGTTTCCATATTTTCTCTTTGTTATTTCACTTTTAGTCGTATATTGGTAAATTGACTTTTAGAATTAGATAGCAGTAACATATAATCATGGTAAAGTAGGCTGACTTTATTTGAGAGGTTCGATTCCCACTTAGGGGAATCCTAAAAATTTGAGTTGAAATATTTTAGTATTAGCTTTATTAGAGCACTTTGTGTTTTTAATATATGCTGAAAGTACAAATCAAATATTAACCAACATCCAACCCAACGTCAGCTCTTGCCAGTGGCTCTTGTAATAAGGACGTGGTCCGCAAGAGATTGTTTTTGTCTGTCACTTTAGTTAATGAATGTATGAATGAGTGACTGTATAGAATGAACGAACGTAAATTACGGTCGAGGAGCCGAAGCCGTCAGAAAGTTTGGTATTTAGAAATTTGTTATTGTTCATATAGAAAGAAAATAATTAGCTTCACGCTGTATCCCGCGTATAGCAGGGTAGATAGAGGAAACCTAGTGTTAAGACACTCCATTCCCCACTTTCTGCCGAATTCTGGAGGCATTGCGTGTTGAGTGGCAGAACTCAAAGCCGCGCTTTGCCTCGAAACCAGAGCGAAGAAATGGAAATATAAATTTAAGTAAATATTTCATCTCCTCAAGTGGGGATCGAACCCACAACCAGTCGGTATTACAGTCACACTCTGTGCCCCTGTGCCACGAGTGACTTCGAAAAAGAAGAAAATAATTAAAACTAAGAAAAATCTAAAAATCAAATCTTCAGAGTCACATACGAGCACAACCAACTTTATAGCGGCCACGACTCATCAACCGTACTAACATAAAAGCCGAGCTTATAAACGCATAGGTACCCAAGAATAATTAAAATTGAACCCACTACCTACATTACCTATTACAATAGTACGATCCGAATACAAAGTGGCCTCGTACAATTAATAATGCCGGAGCTGCACCAGTACTAGCGGTCGGTGCACGTCGAGAGTAATTGGGAAATCTAATACGATAATAACTGTATTGTTTTAGTTCCATGTTTGTAGAGTGCATCACTTTGAGAGGCGTGTAAAATGGTATTTACTAGGGTATTGGTAGGGCCAGTACCAGGGTGGCCAGTTGTGGCGCAGGCACAATGTGTGACACGACAGGTTGTGGGTTCATTTTTCATACGCGGAAATGAAATATTAATAATTTTCATTTCTGCGTCCTGGTGTCGAGGCAAAGCGTGGAGTTCCGCCACTCAACACGCAATCCGGAATTCAGCCGAAAAAAAGGGAATTGGGTATCTTAATACTATGTTCCCTCTGCCTACACTGATGTACCCGGAATACAGCGTAAAATTATTTTTTTTAATTTATTTTGATTTTATCTGTATATCAGTTGAAGGTAGTCGCGCAGGGGACATAGTAAGGTAGGCAGAGGGATCCTGGAAACCTAAAGTCCTTTCAGACAAAAGTTCTCCGTTTTCCATTAAGACGGTGTGTCTTCCCATTTTCGTTTTCCATTTTCATTGGTAAGTGATATATAGGTTTAGGTTATCTAGGTTTTAGTGGTTTGGATGTATATACGATGGCTGTGGGTTCTCAACGTCAGTTAAGGAAATTATGTTTTTTTTCACCTTTATGCTGTATTCCGATAGGTAGGATAGACAAAGGAAATTTGTGAACCTAATATTATGACATTCTGTGGGAACAGAACTAAACTAGGAAGTAAAATACTTCCATTTTCTATTTTATTTCCGAATTCTCGCAGCATCGCGTGTTGAGTGGTGGAATTCAACCACGCCGAAGCGCTTTGTCTCGATACCAAAACGAGAAAATGAAAACATTAAATATTTAATTTCGTCCAGTGGGAATCGAAACAACATCATGTCGCTTTTAAAGTGACACCCTTAGGCTTTGTAATAATTTGTTAATACTAGCGTCTCCTTTAGCAAAACAGGTAAAAATCCATCTTGATTTTTTTATTGGCTATTTCAGATTTTATGTCACAATGGTTGTATTTCAGCCACAATGGTTGTATTTTGTGCCACAATGGTTGTATTTTTGAATCACTAAACTGAGTAAAATTCTTTAAAATCCTTAATATCAAACAAGTTACAAGTGAAGTATCAGATTTCAGTTTAAGAAAGACTGAAAAATATTATATATCTATACACTGTTTAGAATACAATTTAACCCATTTACGCCTTGGCAACATAAATTTAGATATTTATTATATATTTTTTTCTCTTTAAGAGGTTTGTCATTACAACAACCATACCGCTCTCGCTCACTGTTACATTATTGTAAAATTGTCTGCAAATTAATAATCTACATCTCAGAGGCTCATTCTGGACACATTCCATCATATCATAAAATACATCATCTACGGTAACAATTTGGGGAAATCTGAGTCAAAAGAAATCTGAGTTTTTCATTAGAAATTATTTGATGGAAAATTTCTCTTTAGACAAACAATATTAATCTACGGTTTAATTGAAGATTCTGCTTGAATAGCTCTGTACCAAATATTTTAAGCTTTAGGTTGTTGGTCAAAATATCCCTTCCAAAATATGTAACACAAATTCCTAATTAAATAAACACATTCAGAAAATAGCCATTGGAAAACCATCTGTATTTTTTTTGTATTTATCGGTAGAAAATAATACTTTTTGAGAAAGAAATAAAAAAATCTTATATACAGAAAAAAGGCATCCTCAATAAGGGACATAGGGCTTATGCAATCCAGGGCGAAGAAATGAAAATATTAAATATTCCATTTCCTTTACTACGAATCGAACCCCTACGTTTCTGTACATTCCTTCATACAATAACAACTTACCTCACAAGATTTTCTCATTTCCACCATCTACCCTCTGAATGGAACGTTTCAATTCCACCAGACTCACTAATTTACCGCGTATTGATTTTGTATTAGGTAATAACATTAATAGTTTTGCTCTCGAATGGAGTACTCGTGCAGGAATTTAATTAAGGCTGATAATTGTAACTGGGCTTTACTGTGGCTTCGTACAAGCGACTGGTTGGGGTCGGTAATCAAAAAGTTTATCCCGCTATCCCGTGGGATTGTTTACTCTTTTTCTGGTATCACGCACATCCTGTATATAGCAGGATAGATAGGTTCCTTTCT
The DNA here is from genome assembly GCA_013403705.1 of Heliconius hermathena. Lineage (NCBI taxonomy): Eukaryota > Metazoa > Arthropoda > Insecta > Lepidoptera > Nymphalidae > Heliconius > Heliconius hermathena. The sequence continues at coordinate 144,227 of JAAIXJ010000279.1, read as the reverse complement.
GATTAACTTCACGCTTAATAATTAATACACACTCGCTCATATAAAATCTATAACGGTCTTGATTTAAAAATGATAAATTTACCATTTTAAATTCTAAATATATATTATACTAGTTGTCGCTCCGGTTTCTCCCAATATAGTAATAATTTCGAGAGCTCCTTTCTATTTGCTTCTCTATAAATAAACAACATGCCAAATTTCAGCGCTTAACGCCGCATATTTCCTGTTATCCGTCGTCTATCACTTACTGAGTAACCAAAGAATTTTATGTAATATAGCTATGAAGAAACAAAATAATTAACCAAGTATAACAAGTGGGCATCGAGTTTAGAACTAGTAAGAAACTCGCCTCGCAAGTCTGACAAAGAAAAGTTAGCGACTAAATGAAACTATCAGCGGCAGGTATTACATAGGAACACGGTACAAAAGTGGTAGCTTCTTATTATTTTTATGTTTTTTTTAAATTATTATTGTCGCACAACACGATTGAGATGGTGCTGGGTTTGATCCCAATGTAGGGACTTTTGGATTTACTAACAGAAAAAATTTTTGAGACATATGTTAAGTGACGGAGCTCAACGCCACATTTTGTCTATTAGAGCGAGAAAAAGAAATAATTTCAAATTAAACCATTCTTCCAATGGGGATCGAATCCACAAGCATATCTACCAATATATTTTACAAATTATAATCAAATCTACTATCACTTTTATCATACCATTTTTATTCCTTAATATTGTACCGTGTAACAAATAAGAAAAGTTTGGATGTTTGGAAGCCACCGATTTGTTAGACCTGTTAGGTGTAAGGCAAAATAAATTGTTTCTAAACTAATATCAATTCTACTTCCACTAAACAGAATACTGCTTATTTGTTTTAATTTCACTTCTTTGTTTTATCTTGTCTTGTTTAATGTGGTTTAAAGGGAATTTTAACTATTGAAATCTAAATAATGTAGTTCATTTTATATCTTTTAGCTGGAGACCATATTTCGCATACAGCAGGGTAGGCAGAGGAAACTTAGTGATGAGACACTCTGTTACATATTATGTGGCGCAGTGGAACAATGTTTGATTGTTAACATGATGGTTGTTGATTCGATTTCAAATAGGAGAAGTTATTTATTTTCTATTATTCGTTCTGGTAAGTTTAATTCCACCAGCTCAATACGCAATGTTTCGAAAACACCTTCTTAAATGAAAAACGAAGTTTCCTAGCACTATGTTCTCTCTGCTTGTTAGGCAGCATTTGGGATATTCTTTCAAACCTTTTTTTACTTTTTTAAAGTACAACGATAGAAACGTATTTTCGATATCAGATTTTGAAACCAGGGCTCAGCTTTAAAGTTTGGTGCCCTGGTGCGCGCAGAGAATACTTGCAAGTATGAAAGTATTTACTTACGTCACGAAGTGTGACTTCCAACAGTGTGACCAAGACCAAGTGAGTGGCCAAGAGTAGATTATCAAGTACTGAAACCACCCGAACACGACCGAAATACGAAGCACTTACCATACAATCGGGTACAGGGCTCGTCATTAAAATTGTCATAATGCTTAACCAATATGCAAAGAGAAAAAGAAAGAAGAAAATCAAAGAACTTATTAAATCTACCCTGTTTGTAATAGCAGAACTATATGACATTTACAAGGTTTTACTTCTACGACAATTATTTGCACTTCGCTCTATTTTACGGAGCTAAAGATTCGCCCCGTTTGTTCCTCAAAATATGCACAATCTCTTCAAATCAGCAATTTTATTATTAAGGCCCCATATAATATTATAATAATTTCAATATAAAATTAGAAATATATCACCTAACCTAGCATCAATGTAAAACTAAATTAACTGACTGGTTATTAAAATTAGATTATGATCAGATGGAGGACCTATTGATCTTATAGCTCGATAGATTCATCAAACGTACGCACAGACGCATCCACACACTCTCAATTCCTTTTTTAACATTTTTAGAGTGTTATTCCACATTTAGGAAAGAAAAATACTTTTTCTAAATAAGTATTTCTCTAATACTTGTAAGTATTTTAACTCCTGGTTTTCGAACATGGTATTTTTGGTATTGAATTCTGCAAGTACGTCTCATCTCTATAATACAAAAAATAAAGCCAACACATATTATTTCGCCAAATTTTAAAATAAAAAACCGAAGCTGTCGTGTCACAGTGGGTCGTCGTCTCATTCTATATGTGAAGATTATAAAAAACATTTTCGCCCACTAGAGTAAACAAAGCGCTGCGTTGAGTTCCACCACTCAACAAGAAATGTCTCGAAAATTTGATGGAAAGCCGTAAGCGGGGTATTCAAAACCTACTAAAAAATCTGCAGTTTCTTCTTTTAAAATTAAAGACTTATATATGTTCATTATACAGTAAGTTTTAATTTAATAAGAGTCAAAACAAGCAAAATCCTCGTACCACAAACATTAGGTATATAGATATTCTCAAATCCTAGTCGTCGAGTCCAGTACAACCGCTAAGCTCCCACCCGCTACGGTTTATAAAACTAAATTTTCACATTGAACTACTAAAGTGAAGGTGTTCGTGTGCAAATGTTATTTTAAGGGATTTTTTAAGCCTGGGTTGATTGAGGGTTCGATTCCCACTCGAGGAAATGCAATATTTAATGTTTTCATTTTCTGGCTCTGGTAATGAGCGCAATCTTGCGGAATGTCTACTTACTTTTTTTTCTTTCTTTAAGACTCACGCTGTATCTCGCTTACAGGGTAGGCAGAGGGTACCTGGGAACCTAGTGTTAGGACACTTCGTTCCCATTGTGATACTTCCGTTCCTCACTTTCTGTAGAAATCTGGAGTTCACGTGTTGAATGGCGGAACTCAACGCCGGGATTTTGCCTTGAGCCAGAGGGAAGAAATGAAAATATTAATACATAATAATTCATTCCCTCGAGTGGGAATCGAACACACAACTCCCTGTGCCCCTGGGCCACGATAGCCTTTAAACTAGTAGTATATGATTGTAATATTTTTGTTCTAACAAATATCTGTAAATTTTATACTGTTTTAAATTTTTCCTTAATTTGTATAACAAATTCCCACTTAATGCCAATTTAGATAACTTTTGGGGTCGTGGCGCTGGGGCACAAAGTGTAACTGTAAAACCGACTGGTTGTGGGTTCGATCCCCACTCGAGGAGGTGAAATATTTACTTAAACTTATATTTCCATTTCTTCGCTCTGATATCAAGGCAAACCATGGCTTTGAGTTCTGCCACTCAACACGCAATACCTCCAGAATTCGACAGAAAGTGGGAAACGGAGTGTCTTTACACTAGGTTCCCTCTGCCTATCCTGCTGTCTGCGGGATTTTTTTATCATTAGATAGGTTTATTGGGAATAGATTTTGTTTATGTGGCGAGTTTCATACAAAATCCAGCCAAACCGATTCATAAATGCTCGTATCTGTTGATTGAGTTGAGTTAGAAACTCGATTATTTTTATGACCGTAGACCTGAATATTTAATCTTAAGTTAAATATTTAAACGACAACATAGTAATCCAATAAGCTTTACCTTTTCTCCTTTTGGTATAGGGAACCCTAAAAATTTTAAAAAAATATACAAAAATAAACTACCATGTCCAATTTTCCCACGTCCACCCCACCCGGCGTCCGCAAGCCGAATGAAGTTTCAGTAATTTGGTAAAGCGAATGCAAGGTACGGCTCCCGAGTGGGATTTTCTTACAATCCGCGCTTTGTTTTCAAGTCTACGTGAATTCCTTGTGAAACCAAACAAATAAGATCTCTCTCAACTTTGATAATTTTAGCGAAATCTTTAAAATTTCACGAAATTTAGAGGTCTTTTAAGTTGGTTGTCGTTTGTTTGTTTGCTAAGTGATGCATTTTAGTTTTTTTTTATTTGTTGTAGTTGATATAGAGTTGATTTTATAATATGATTTAAGCTTTTAATGTTTTGTCAAAATTGACTTAATTTTAACTTTGAGTAATCTTAAATTATGGAATAATCTCACATTCCGCTACTTTCAAATTTTTATGTTTTCTAAAAAGTATTTTCCTTTCCTAAATGTGTAATAACACTTTAAAATAGTAAAAAAAAAAAACATTATTTCACTCTGTGTGTGTGCATGTATTATTTTTTTTATCTACATTCATTATAGAGAGAACGGGAGCATTTTAATATTTAGGTTCCCAGTTCCCCCTGCTATGTGCATGATACAGCGTGAAGATACAAAAAAATATAATATGAAAATATTTAAAATATTTTACACAAAATATATCTCCAAGAGCGATGCTGGAAGAGACGTCTCTGATATAAACTCTTTGAATATCACGTATGGAAGTTACAGCGCTTGTGGCCAAGTTATGAGACATGCAAATTACACGAAGACATCTACTGCTTCTACTACTGCTGTATAATGTTATAAAATAAATAAATCAAATAAATAAATATATTAGCTTCACGATGTATCCCGCACACAGCAGTATTGGCAGAGGGAAGATAGTGTTAAGTCACTCCGTTCCCCACTTCAACTTAACGTGCAACTCAACGCCGCGCTTGGCCTCGACACCAGAGCGAAGAAGTGGACATATAAATTTAAGTAAAAAATCTTTAGTCAATAGTATTTAAGTAAATAGTAGTTAGTGGGGATCGAACCCACAACGAGTCGGTTTTACAGTCGCACCACCCCTGCGCAAAGACTGGCCTATGTTATGTATTACTATATTGTTTTATATAGGTATAAATACTATTTAAAATAGAAATCAATTTATAAACGTGCCAGTGGGGAGTTTGATTCCCATTTGAGGAAATTAATTGTTTTTGTTTTCTCTTTCCGGTAACAAGACAAAGCGCGGAGTTGAGTTCTGTTAAGCAAAACACAATTCAATGGACGGTGCGTGGAAAACGGTATATTACAACACTAGGTTCCCCCAGTCTGCTGTTGATACCAGAAAAGCATTACATATGTATATAAACTTTTTATATTTCTAACGTCAGAAAGTATTGTATGAGTCATACAATATGCAATTTACTAGAAACAAAATGTGAACCGACATTGAAACTACAAACGAAGCTTATCCTAGCTGATTGAAAGTACTAGAAAATGCATAATACTTGTAAATATGCGATAGCATTGGAAAAGTCCTTGATGAAGTACAAGGTCTTTCTTTACTTTCTATTATACACCCACGAATAGTGCAAAGATCATTTTTTAAAATTTAAAACGTAGATGTGGCTTTAGAATGTTTCTTAATAAGATAATTTTTAATATTGTATGATTTGTTTTTTTTTTTATATTTTTTTAAATTTTCATTAAGCTTAGAAGTCTTTTAAGCTGGCTTTTATTTCTAAGTGACATATTTTTGATTTTCTTATTTATATTGATAGAGTTGATATTGTAATATTACTTAAATGTTTTGTCAAAATTTGTTACAATTTAAGTTTGACATCTAGTCTTTAGTGTTTATTTCAGTTAATCAGCTTCACTCTGTATCCTGCACATGGCAGGGTAGCCAGAGGGAACCTAGTATTAAGACACTCCATTCCCCATTTTCAGCCAAGTGCTGGAGGCATTGCGGGTTGAGTGGCGGAACTCAACGCCGCGTTTCGCCTCGACACCAGAGCGAAGATAAAATATTTACTTAAATTTATATTTCTATTTCTTCACTTGGTGTCGAGGTTAACACGCAATGCCTCTAGAATTCGGCAGAAAGTGGGGAACGGAGTGTCTTAATACTAGGTTCCCTCTGCCTACCCTGCTGTGTGTGTGAGGCAGCGTGAAGTTGATTTTTATTTTTTTTTAAATAAACATTCGTATATTTCAAACGGGCACAGCCAGCCGCTAGTAATTAATAATACTGAATATATTTCTATATACATACTCTTTGGTTTTCAGAAATGGCACGAGGGTAGTTAGATCGTTTCAACATCTAATGTTGTCCTTGTTCTATTTCAAAGTCCAAGGTTTGCGTCAAGCTGAGATAATGTAAATGTAAGTGGAGTGGTTAAACTAATTCTAAAGAAACATAACATAAATTTAGAATAAGAGACTTCATTAAAGTAATATAAAAGATAATATTACCAGCTATCGTGAGCTCTGGCTCTGGTAGTTTTTGAGTAAATGCGATGGCTCTGGGTTCGACCACATTTTTTTTTGTTTTTTTTAGACTGCATGCTATGTATCAATGTAGCAGGGTAGGCAGAGGGAGCCTACTCTGAAGACACTCTGCTCACCACTAAGTTAAATTGAGAAGAAATTAAAATATGAAACAATAAATTTCCACAATTAGGAATTGAACTCACAACCTACCGCGTTTACAGTCAATTCTTCTATTCATTTTCTAAATCAATTGGCACAGACGATATTAGATTGTTTCTTATAGTTTAGCTGGTCAACAAAATCAACTTCAGCCTAAATCCTACATTACAATCTGTCCAGATGATATGCGTGTAATGGACAAAAATAAAAAAATAAAACGTCAATCTAAGAATGTTTTACCCGAAGGTGAGTTATGTTTTTAGAGTGTATGGGTATGTATGTCCGTTCCTTTGCTCCCTCGTAACTGTTGAACCGGTGTACCGATATTGACCAATGGTATATCGTTGGATTTGTCTTGATGGCGCGAGTGTTAAGTTTGCAGTCGGGTTTCTTTATTTATTTAAAACTCACCTACTCGCAAAATGTAATTTACAGTGAGTTTTATAAACTTTAAAACATTAGTTTTTTGCAAACACCCAATCTCGATTTTTATTCTGTTAAAAATGTTGCTATGATGATTATAACATAGCCCAACAAAATTTATTATTTTATAAATATAAATATTGAGACATCCAGCCGATTTTAAAACAAGTAAGTGAATAGGAGCATTAGGAGAAGAGAGTCAATATATTACTAGGAATAGTTAGTTCTACTATATACCTCATGATTTTACTATGTCACAAGCTTACAATTTCTTTATCATAAGAAATCCACACTCTTCCCTTCCAATCTTTATTTTTGGGAATTCGAACCCACAATCTCCAATTAAAAGCCTAATTTGGTGCCCAATTGCACCAAGTACAATCCAAAAAGAAAAAGAAAATCCCAACTTGGCTAATCTGTACGCTAAATAACAGTACTTTCGAAGTCACTTTCTTTCCATTAGCTAACTGGGAATTTTTGGCACATAATACCCCTCCCCGTTCGACCCTTGTGTTCTGTCAAAACAAATGCCTTTTTTTTCCTCTTCTCGCGCGAAACCTCCATCTCGTGTACCCTTAGGTTTTTACTTCAAGTACAAATTAAAAATGGCTAGGGTACATATTATTGACATCGTTTAATTTTTATGTTTGTCACATTTTTTTTTTAAATAATTTTTGAATTATTGATACTATTCTTAAAATTGTTTATTATTTGAGGCCAGTCCTGGTGCGTGGGTGATGTGTGATGTGTGATGTAAACGACGATGAAGAATGTGGATTTGGTTCCCACCTGATATTTCTATTTCTTCGCTCTGGTGTCGAGTTCCGCAACCCACACGCAATATTGCAGGCACTCGCCGGAAAATGGGGAACGGAAGTTTCTTAATGGGAACGTGTCTCAACACTAAGACCCCAGGTTCCCTCTGCCTATTCTCCTATGTGCCAGATACAACGCGAAAGTAAAAAAATATAAGTTTTATTAATTTTAGTTGTCAGTGATCATGTATGATCGAATGTCTCATCCATCAGGGCAATAGTTATATTTGCTAAGAAGAAATCAAATCAAATCAGCTTCACACTGTATCCCGCACACAGCAGTGTAGTCGGAGAGAAACTAGTGTTAAGACACTCCGTTTCCCACTTTTCATCAAGTTCTGGAGGCATTGCGTGTTGAGTGACGGAACTCTACGCCGCGCTCTGCGTCGACACCAGAGCGAAGAAATGAAAATTAAATGTATATATTATAAATATTTCATTTCCACATTACATTAAGAGGCTACTCTACATTTTTTTTAATTAAACTAATCTTGCTACCATTAATAACTGTAACTAAGAAAATAATTGTCATATATAAAATATAAAGAAAAAAAAAGTTTATAAATATATTGAAATTTCTTAAATAGTTTAAAATTATAAATTATAATTATTTCATATAGTAAGTTTGATTTTTGCATTTAACTTAAATGGAAAAGTAGTGGCATACTCAATTTTTTATATAATTAAAATAAATTTATAATTATCAATTTCATTTTTTTTTTTGGAATCATCAACTACTCGTCGCTTTTATAATCCTTAAACAAAATCATAGACAAAATTTATATTTATTTCTCTTTATATTATAAAAAAAAATCATATTTCGTTACTTTCGCATAATTTCAGAATAAACCCCATCGACAGTCCCCCATGTAAGTTACACCCTTCGCTAATGAACGCGAGATTCTTTTTCGATTTTCATTGAAAACAAAATGGGGATTATTTTTGGCAGACAGCTGCGCAAAATGACGGCTTTGTTTCATTTTTTATTTTCATTTTTAACTTTTTAAAATAATTATTGATCATTATTGACTGAAAAAAAATATCTTTATGTAAAATAGCTTCACGGTTGTATCTGCCTGTTTCACGATAGGCAGAGAAAGCCTGCTTTACCTCTTTTTTTGAAGCCATTGGTCTTCAGTGGTGGAACTTAACGCCGCACTTTGTAAAAATAATTCATTCATCCGAGTAGAATTTGAACTCACATACATTATACAGTCAGCCACCAGGACGGATTCAATTAACTTTACTGAAATGACACTATTTTATAAATATTTATTTTTAGCAAAAAAAAATGTTATCAAAATCCTTAAAGATTTTAATAACATTTTTTACTCAATTTTTCTATCAGAGAGTAGAATCGGATCTATATCATTACCGTAAATAACTTTTAATTTACGCAACGAATTTTAAAACGGTTTTCATTAACAGATGCAGAGATTTAACAGAAAAATTAATATGTAACTATAATACATGCATGTAATATTTTATAAGCAAAACGACCGAAATCACGAGCAAAATACTAAAATTTAACAAAAACAATCGTAACAACTACAACCAAAAATCGAACCCGCAATCATCAAGCAACTAACACTTCCAAAAGCAAACAACACACCCAAATCGATCCTAATCGAGAACCAATAAAAGAACAATATCAAATAAACACATTAGATAATCGATTTTCCATTTTTTTCCCAACGATTGCGAGTTATCGAGTTATCTAACATTACCTTCACGGGACTATAAAGTGGGGTTTTGTATGGAGTTTAGCTGTTCACTACTGCTGTCTAACATGCCATGTCGCGATAACGATAACTTCACTTATAATAGAGCCCATATTTTTACAATTACGTAGATTATGTTGATGTACATGGAGATAGTAGAGGTAGTTTGGCTGGAAATCATTAAATATTGATAGCGGGTCACGGGTTCATATTCGTTTTGGTGGATTTTATTTGTAAAATTAAGTATAGGTGAAGTTAAATATAGTGTATGACTGTGAACGGCTGTGCGTTCAATTCCCACTCGGAGGAATTATTTTTTTTATTTATTTATGAATGAACGCTGTATCCCAGACTACATAGCAGGATAGGCAGAAGGAACCTAGGAACCTAGTATTAATACACGTCCATTTCCCATTTCCGCCAAATTCTTTAAGCATTGCAGTTTGAGTGGCATAATTCAACGCTGCGTTTTGCCACGTTACCAAAAAATGAAATGTTTAAATATTTTATCTCATCAAGTGCAAATCGAATCTGCAACCTGATATGTTTACAGTCGCAAGCTTGTGTCCTAACGCCACGACTAACTTTCCGTATATTACATATATAAAAAAATCCTAATACGAAATAACAAGAAATCAGATTAAATCAGTAATTAAAATCTATTATAAGCAAAGTCCACGTTCAGAATTCTATTTCTTGCACAGTTATGTATAAAATTTACAACTAGAACTAGTTCTAAGTTCCTTAAGTATTTCTGTTACACGTGCTCCAGTACAGGCTGAGTTTACAGTAGCTTATAATTTAATATGGTATTGACATGCGAACTTTGACATTTTAAAATAATATGTTAAGTTTGTTGCTTTGTGTGATTTGAAAGTATTTAAATTGATTTTTTATCATATTAAAAGAAAATATTAATTTAAATAAACACTTTTTAAAAACAAATTTTCTAGATATTTTCATGATGTGCATATTTTCATACAAGCGCTTTCATTTCATACCTAATTTATGTGGGATTTTCGAAAAATTATAATCAGCCATTTTGTTACGGCAGCCATTTTGTATTAACAACAATATTTGTTGTTGTTAATATTACTGTTATCAAAACTGAAGTCACAATCCTAATTTCAGTTCAACCGGGAATTTGGTCAAATTAAGCTTACAAAATTTTACATACATCAACACACATACTAATACGGCAAGTCAAATAAAATCTTATAACAACTTACAACAAAAAACTCCACACCTTGTTAAGATAAATCGAGAGATCTTTACAGACGGACATACATACATACACACAGATAGACAACAAAGCGATCCTATAAGGTTTCTAGATATAAAAAATATTAGATATATGTACATACATACTCACCATATAGATAACATTAGACTCAAAGATCGTACTAATCATTCTGTCAAATATTAGCCATTACCTAATTAACCAGAATGCACTTGTATGAAGTCAACATAAATCAAGGCTAAGTTCCGAGTCAATATCAAATTTCCAAGTCTAACCAAGTCCAAGAGCTATCGTGTACGAGCTTGTCTAGATGACAACTCAAGTGTTTGTAGACTTACTCTACTCTACTCTTACTCTTCATATATTCTATAGAATAACTTTTCGTACATATTACACATTGAATAGTACAGACAGACAAAACACTGTTCAGTTATTTTACGCCACTTTGTTCACCATGGAACTGTGGAATGGCCTACCCGCGGCAGTGTTTCCAGGTCGATATGACATGGGTACCTTAAAGGCCGGCAACGCACCTGTAGCTCCTCTGGTGTTGCACGGGGTCGTAGGCGGCAGTGATCACTTACCATCAGGTGACCCAAACGCTCGTTTGCCTTGTCCTTTTCCATAAAAAAAAATATTATGGCGTTTCGAATGTGTCAGCTGAGCACAAAATCACAGACAAACACAATACATTGGTGGACAGGTGGAGAACGGATTATTTTTAGCTTCCTGCTGTATTCCGGAATATCTTAAGACTAGGTTCTCAGGTACCCGCTGCTTATCCTGTTGTGTGTGGAATATTTCATCACTAATCTATTATCTACCAACTCAGCTTCCCTGAAGCTAAAAAAATGATTACTCTTTCACTGTCTTTATAAAAATATAACTTTAGAAATTTATACCAAATTTAGACTTACCTGCTCAGGTATATATAAAAAACGAATATTTTATAGGACAAAACGTGGCGTCGCTGACTAATTGGCAGAACTTGGAACGCCTATTATGAGTTCGAGTGTACTCTTAGAGTGTTTAGCGTTGGAAGTTTTATGTAAACGCGATTATTGTAAGTTAAAGTTTTGTAGGTAAAGGTGACTCATATTTTTTTCTAAGTTTAACCTGATAAAGAATAACTTAGAACAAAATATACAAAATAAAGTGATCGGTTTTACGGTTCTATTAATTTTTTTTAGATGTAATCTTTCTAAAGCTTCTTGCTGTATCTTGCGCATAGTAGGGTAGGTAAAAGGAACCTTGGAATCTAATATTAAGATACTCCATTCTCGTTAAGACATTTCTATTCCCGATTCCCCCCGGATTCTCGAGGCACTGCGTGTTGCGGGGCCAAACTCTACGCCGCACTTTGCCACCAGAGCGAGGAAAAAAAAATTATGTTCTATTCTTTCAAGTGTGAAACAAACCTACAACCGTCGCATTCAGCAGTTGGACGCTTGTGCTCCTACGTGACGATGACATCAATATCTTCAAATGGACATAAAATGTAAATCAGAGTGACAGCGTAGGATCTCTCTGTTAAAATGCCCAACACTAAAAAACAGTATAGTCTTTTAATTTGGCCATGGTAACGAACTTTGAGTAAATTCTTTGAGTAATATGAGCGAAACCGCAAGCTAAAACAAGTTTCAAATATAACCATAAAACAAAATAAAACGAAATGGCCTACTTCAGTCATTTACGACTAATAATTTCCTCTCATTAACGGAGGCTCGTCTTATAAATATTAAAATCGTTCGTTTTCACAGTTAATTGTAAAAATCTTTGAATTTGCTAACTTAATTGTAGGACAGTTCATTAAAAAATACAATTTTGTATTACTCAGGTGTTCTGTCCTTGTCTTATATAGAGTGGTTTTTATATCTGTCTCTCTCGTTCGCCCTTTACCAAGGCCCTTAATTATCCTCCTAAAGACCCGACTTAATTGCCCTATTTCTAAGCTAAAATAAATTTTCACTTGATGTTTGGAATGAGCTAATTATTCTGGAAACCACATGCCGTGTAACGTCGCGTTAAATTTTCTAAATTTATAAAATTATGTTCCGTAGAGACTTTGTAAGATTTTTAAATGTTAAAAGATTTTTTTCTTCAATTAAAAACGTTAAAGCAAAGCGGAGCGTTGAGTTCCACAACTTAACATGTAATGACACCACAATTCGGTGGACATTGGGGAACGATAATATTTTAATGGGAACTGAGTGTCTTAACACAAGCATTAAGGCAAAAGCTAAGACTTCGTGGCACTGTGTGGAGAGTAAAACTAAAAAAAGAAACGAAATCTATACTAATATTATAAAGCTGAAGAGTACGCTAAAATCAGAAGGATTGCTTTAAGTAGATTTTTTGTATTGTATCCATATATCGATGAAGATTACAGTCTATATAATATCACGTAAATCGTTTCGATTCAACCCATTGCACCTGCGGTCAAAGTTATCTAAAGCATTTAGAACGTACCATATGTCATGCACAACACTATTAATATTACAAACTTAATCTACAGGTTAAAGCAAGTGATGTAAATATTATGATTTCATCAAGTCAGAATCGATTTCACGACTTTCACCACGAAAACCATTTTCAAAGAATTACAACAATTTTCAGTCCAAAAGTTACAAAATGTTTTGTGTTATATATAACATGGTAAGCAGAGGGAACTTAGAAACCCAGACACTCCCTCCGAAATCACCTTCACATTGTATCCCACACACAGCAGGGTAGGCAGATGAAACCTAGTGTTAAGACACTCCGTTCTCCACTTTCCACAGAGTTCTGAAGGTATTGAATGTTGAGTGGCGGAACTCAAAGCCGCGCTTTGCCTGGAGACCAGAGTATATATAAGTAAATATTTAATTTCCTCAAGTGGCGATCGAACCCACAACCAGTCGCGTTTAGAATCGCACTTTGTGCCCCTGCGCCACGACTGGTCTCACGATTTTATTAAAGTATGGATATAGATTTTATTTCTACAAGATGGAATTGAACCCACAACCCATCCCGATCCACCATCCTGTCCTAGTAGCCCTGCACCACGACTGGCCTCGAAAGCTACACAACCACTTCGTTTCATCAATACACACATATCACATTAATCAACGCGTTGCCGCCAGCGGCTTACCAACTGACCGTATAATGACATTTCCCTACCAAATTACAATTTGATCGGCAATATTAATTATAATTATTAATTTTGTAATGGTAATAGAGTTTATGGTTGTGTGGTTTCTATTAATATAGCGTGTGTATGTAATGGTTGTAAGTTCGATTCTGACTTGACTCTTGAGGGAGTGGATTTTTTTATTTTCTTTGTATCACGTATATAGCAGTATGGGCAGAAGGAAACTGGGAACCTATTGATAAGATAATCCGATTCCTTTAAGACACACTTCTGTTCCCCACTTTCCGCTGTATTCTGAGGCATTATGAATTGAGTGACGGAAATATTTCATTTCATAGAACCCACAATCGTCCCGTTTAGTCACAGCCTTATGCCACCGAGCCATGACGGCTTTAAAGCGGGAGTGGTAATATACAAATTATTTCTATTTTTCTAGATAGAAATTTAGTCGTAAATAACGTTCAGTTCCACCTTTAACACACAGTAACTATAAAATTAACGGGAAATAGAAAACGGAATACAATAACACTAGTATTATTTTAGCTAATGCCTTTTTCACAACTGAAATAGGATTTATAGGATCTCTATACTGTTTCTGCTATAATAATAAATAAAAAAATATATATTGTGTAAGGGGATCTGATTTTATAGAAAATGATATAGAAGCCTTCGTACTCGAGTTTAACTCGCGCTTAGCCAGTTTTTTATTTCTCTTCTTCCAAGCTCTGCACTCAGCACCTGTCTTTTAGCAAGGTTGGGCTTTTGTTCTTGATTTTAGGGTAGCCAGAGAATTGAGTGGGGATAGAAGAGAGTTGAGTGGGGGGAAATCTCACTTTTTGCCGAATTACCAAGACATTGTGTCTTAAAAGACGGAATTCAAAGCCTCAGTTTGGCTTGTCACCAGATACTTGCGCCTATCCACCAAAACGATAGGACACTACCTACCGAATTAAACAAAATCGGATCATTTAGATCGTACGGGCGAAGCCGCGAGCAGAACACTTCCTTTTGTACAAATATATTTTTCTCTCACATATACTTAATAAATAAACTTCTGGTACTAAACGTGCCCCACTAGGATATCCGGGGCTGAGTCCCGGAAACGAAGCGAAGCTAAGGTATAAAATAAAATACAATGAACTTTTATATCATGAAAAATCCCTTCTGCTTTAGCATTTTCCTTTGGCAAACATTATTTATGATAAAAAAAAGTACATATATCATATCTTTTTAAACTTGATAAATCTTTTTTTTTATCCTCAATTTTAAGGTCCTTTACCTTTTAAGGAAAAAAAGAACCCTTAGAGGATCACTTTGTTGTCCTTCCAATTGTATGTCCGTCTGTCAAGAGCCTTTATCTCAGGAACGCTTAGATATATCAAGTTGAAATTCAAACCTATATACTCAGAAGTACGGCCCTAAAATTTCCTGAAAAAAAAAAACGTTTTCTACATTTACTTAAAAATAGGATATGGCCGTTTATATACAAAAAACGCATATTTCGAAACTATAAAGGGAATCAAAATTAATAGGGTACTTCTGATTGACCGAGAAGTAATAGAAAGTACTAGTTCAGGAAAAAATTAAAACGATATATTTGTGGTTAAATCCTAAAAAATAATAGGTATCCTTAAAAGGGAGGCAAAATTTTGTATTAAAGCCACTAGTTTAAGTGAGGTATCAAATGAAAGGGCGTTGGCTAAGCTAAGTTTGAATTTCAGAAAACTCGAGACATTTTTGTACGGAACCCTCTATCAGAGCAGAATGTTAATTAGTAGGGTTTTTTTAAATTATTTATTAAATTAAAGCAAATATATTACTATCCATAGTTGAACGGAAGGGTCTCAACACCAGGTTCCCTCTGCTTATCTTGCTGTATTTACGGGAAACATCGTGAAGTTAAATAAAATTAGTTTACCTATGAGGCTTCGATTTCCAATGAATTATTTTCATTTTCTCTGTCACAAACAAAATCTCTCCAGAATACGGCGACAAGTGAGGAATGGAAGTGTCATAATGGAAACGGAGTGTCTCAACATTAGGCTCTCAGGTTCCCTCTGCGTTTGTGAAAATGTTTATAATTTCATTTCCGCCTATTTTGATAAAACTGGCTTTTTAGTAAGTAATACAATAATATAAATAAGTCTTTTAAGTTTCGAAAAAATTGAGAACTAACATACAAACATACACTTACATTAGTAGTAGTAGCTTTCAAATTACAAAATATCACAAGCTTTTAAGTAAAAACCTAGGTGTTATATCAAAGTGTGTAATAACCGAAAAACCCTAGCATTTTAAAATAATGAAAAAGATCAAGGAAATACACAAAGGGCATTCATATTAACTAATTAGCGACACGGGGTCGCGGGTTCAATCCCGCCATGTCTGTCGTGCTCATTGTTTTACCCTACAAGCAGGGAGGGGAAGGGTTGGAAGTGTCAAGCGTGTGTAGGGAAATTTTAAATTCTAGACTCGGGAACATTTTTTTATTGCTATATTTACCTATGTAATGTTTTTTTCCCTATGTATTTCTATACGAGGCCGTGGTAGCGCTAGTGCAAAAGTACATATGTGACAGTTAACGCGACGGTTGTCGATTCGATTCCCACTTGTGGATATGAATATTTCATATTTTCATTTTCTCGCTCTGGTAACGGAACTAAGCACGCCGTTGAATTCCGCCACTCAACGCGCAATGACTTAGGAATTCGGGGGATGGGTATGGGAAGCGTCTTAACAATAGGTTCCCAGGTTTCCTCTAACTATTCTGATACATGCGGGATACAGCGTGACGCGAACCTTTCTTTACACCATAAGCTTTGCCCGCTACCCCATGATACCCCGTGGTCGCAGGGAAATTACTAAAAGTTGTGTACTTAGATCATGTATATAAATTCGTGTAATATTTTCTTTATAGTCCGACAGAACCGTTATTGCATATGGGAAGCACGCGCGGTAGAATTGCGCATAACGCATATTTTGATATCTGCACATAGACGCCCTCTCACGCCGCACCGATTCCCCGCTATGGCTCGCGGGGAATCGGTGCGGCGTGTGGCGGGGCGGTCACTAGACTACGGTACAGTCGCGCGCAACGCTGTCAGTTCATTATTATGAAATATGAATATATTATCATATGATAGCGTCATATATACGAAATGGCGCAGTAAAGCATATTTATCTAGTAATATTATAATAATTAGTGTGTTAGATTAAGCAACATGCAAAATCAAGTTATGGATAAGCAAATTTAAAAATTAAATAAAGTACTGAATTGTAATTATTATAATGGGGCCACATCCAAGTCTTCATCAATCCAAATCCAATAAAAAAATAAAATTGAAAAATAATAAAAATTGTAATACATGCAAAAAAAATTTAAAAAATAAAGTTTAAATAAATAAAATATTAAATATATAATACAAGCAAAAATTAAAAGGAATAGCGTTCAGCTACAGTGTTAATTTACAAAAATAATTATTAATAAAATGAAAATAAAATCAATCAATCGAGGTCTTAATAAATTAATTAAGTTAATAAATGATATCTTCATCAATTCAATCAAAAAAATCAAATAAAGAAATATTTATTACCGTTTTATTTAAAACATTTATAAAAAAGCAAGCAATCAAAACGGTAAAAGGCATTTTGTTTACAATTAATTATATTTTTGTTTGAACCATATATATATGAGCTCGATTGTACTTATAAAGATGTGTGGGTACGAATTTTCTGTAAGGACGTAGCGGTCACACTGACGCACAGTACCACGATATGGCAAAGGGATACCAGACTTTCATTTTTTGTGCCTCAAAATTGATTTTTATAATTTACCCATTTTTTTTTTAATATATCCTTAAGAAGTTTAAATATTGCCAGATATTTCTTTATCCATATTGTATAGTACTGTGTATTACGCATACTGAATATTTATGTTGTACATAGGTGTATATAGTATATACATAAATATCATGTTTCATTAGTTATATAAGCAGAAGTTTATTTTAGTTTAGTTTGAAATGACTCCTGTTCATTACTTAAAAAAAAAATACTTTTCGGGCTAGTCTCGATTTTATTCTCGACAACGATGAATGGAACTGCTGATTCTTTTTTCAATATTTAGATATCCTCATAAAATTTTGTATATTTTAC
The DNA here is from genome assembly GCA_013403705.1 of Heliconius hermathena. Lineage (NCBI taxonomy): Eukaryota > Metazoa > Arthropoda > Insecta > Lepidoptera > Nymphalidae > Heliconius > Heliconius hermathena. Next base: position 126,496 of record JAAIXJ010000279.1, on the reverse strand, counting down.
TATTTTGTATAATTTACTAGAACATAAAGATGATTAAATATTTTAATTATTATTTAATTATGATTTGCTAAGCGTGGGGTAAAACAACATAACAGGGTAACACTGATCGAACGTTTTCTGCGCATAGGTATAATGCGCAATTATACGCGAGTACCTCCGATTATCAATAAGAGTTTAGACGGACTATACGGTAATATTGCCTTAGGGATCATATTGCTTTAAACTTCCTTGATAATTTGAGTGTACAACACAAAAAGAAATTTTCAATTTTAACTAATAGTTCTCGAGATAACTTCGATTAACCAAACGAACTGTCTTAACATTCCGGTCTTAATTTTAGGTGTACTGTCTACATATTATGTGAGTAGTGGATCTTAACGCCCTATTTTGTACAACGCAAACCTGACGAATATCCATTCAATATTTTTTAGCTTCAAACTGCATCCCACACACAGCAGAGTAGACAGAAGGAACTTGGCACCCTACCCCAATAATTTTACATAGAGAGAAACGTACTTTGATTTTGTTAAACAAAAATAATTAAAAAAAGATTTTATAATTTTGAGGTCGGTGCCAAGTAAAACAAATAGGCATATAGTACCTAAGATTTTTGTAGTATTAGCTTGACAACAACTTCAATCTTTTTTCAATTATAAAATCTTGTTTTAAACATTTTTGCTTAACAAAATCAAAATACGTTATGTTATGTAAATGGACGAAAAATAGGGGACCACACGGGAAGCACTAGCTTTCAAATAAAAAAAAATCATCAAAAACGGTTCACTCACTTCAAAGTTCTGAGGTAACAAACAAAAAAAAATACAGTCGAACTGATAACCTCCTTTTTTCAGAAGTCGGTTAATAAAACTTGGACTGTTGCCTAAGTCGAATACGTAACAAAAATCAAAACGAAAATCTCAATATGATTTAATTCCAATAATAACATACACACAGGTTAAAGTGATAACTTTCTTTTTTGATGTCAGTTCAGTAAAAAAAAAACTTCGGTATTTGAACTTGCTTTATTCTAGTGTTACAATAAAGATATCAACAAACAAAATAAAGTTTACAAAGTAACGTCGGTGTAATATGTATTTTTATAAGCTTTTATTAACTTTCCCCATTAGCTGTGTCTCTGGTGAGCACTTAAGATATGATTCTTTGAACTTTCTTACATTTTATATAAGAACTAGTCATTGTCCGCAATTATGTTTGGTGGACTTTAACGTAAAATGGAAATATAATTTTTTTTTCGTTTTGGTAACATTTATACGTAGTGTATATTCACTATTATAGCTACGAGGTCGGCCTTCTTTTCCTCCCCATAGACGTAAACAAGCAGAGCTAGCGCAACATTACGCGTCGTTTGTGAAAAAAAGGAGAAAAAAGTGATATATTGTTTTTTTTAATTTTTAGTGTTAGTTATTTCAGACTTAGGAAAGAAAAATACTTATTTTTAGAACACGTATAAACATTTGAATATAGCGGGACACGAACCCGCGCCTCCTGGAAACCGACTAGGAGCTCTGATCACTAAGCCATACGTTGTCATCAAGCGAAATTTTCGCTTCGAAATTTGTATACACTTGTTACTTATTTATGTTGTTAACATCTCTGTAGGGAGATTTTTACAATTTTCCGCTACCCAAAGATAATTACTAAGAATTATCGTCTGGCAAAAGAGAAGGCTATGGAATGTTTTTAACATTTTTAAAGTGTTATTCCACACTTTTTTCAGCTTCACGCTATATCTTGCAAAAAGCTGAGTAGGCAAAGGGAACCTTGGAACCTAGTGTTAGAACACTCCGCATTTGACACTGTGGTGACATAATGGTACTGCATCGGACTCGGAGAATTAATTATTTTCACTTCCCTGGCAATACTTCATTTTGTTTATACCACTTTGTATTATGATTATTTATGAAAATCCAAATTGACCATACTAGTCGTGGCACAGGGGCACAAAGTGTGCCTGTAAATCGACTGGTTGTGGGTTCGATCCCCACTCGAGGAAATGAAATATTTATTTACATTTATATTTTCATTTCTTCGCTTTGGGGTCGAGGGGAAAACGCGGCGTTGAGTTCCGCCACTCAACACGCAATGCCTCCAGAAATTGGCAGACAGTGGGGAACGGAGTGTCTTAACACTAGGTTCCCTCTGGCTACCCTGCTGTATGCGGGATACAGCGTGAAGCTGAAAAAAAAAATCATACTAAATACCACGAGTCAAATCTGCACGAATAACTCAACTAAAATATTAATAAATCAATTTACTAATCTGTCCATTTTGAACTTGATATTATTATTATAAATAAATAATGTATATGGATAATATATGCACTCGTACTTAACCGGGGTTTTTGTCTTTCCCGCTATTTCACATTTTTCACTGCTACTGGTAATCTGGAAGAGATATCTTCTAGAGATAAGTCGATGCGAAATTTTTCGCGTTTGTGGTCAAATGGTTATAATTAGGAATCGTATATGAGACATGACACATTCTTAGTGCCAGAGGTAACTCTAACCATTACTTATTTAAAAAACGTATAAAAATTTTATTGAGGCCAGTCGTGGCGCAGCGGCACGAGGTGTAACTGTAAAACCGACTGGTTGTGGGTTCGATCCCCACTCGAGGAGATGAAATATTTACTTAAATTTATATTTCCATTTCTTCGCTCTGGTGTCGAGGTTAAGCGCGGCGTTGAGTTCTGCCACTCAACACGCAATGCCTCCAGAATTCGGCAGAAAGTGGGGAACGGAGTGTCTTAACACTAGGTTCCCTCTGCCTACCCTGCTGTGTGCGGGATACAGCGTGAAGCTGATTGATTGATTTGATTGTATAAAAATTTTAATTCATTTCTTTCCTAAGTGTGGAATAACAATGCTAAAAACTCTAACCATTGTTGCTGTGGGGAGTGTTACCTCGGGCACTAAGAATATAATAAGTAGAATGTAATGTAATATAGCCTTTATCTATATAGTATGGACTATTCAACAAAAAACATTTTATTTGAACCAATAGTTCCTACCATTATCGCCTTACTCAAACAAACGAGCCGAAAGCTCTATAATATTGCAAAATAATACAATAAATAAAATAATAATTATTATTAAAACAATGTTATTAATATGAAACGTGCGTAATCAGTAGTCTCCGTATATTCACACTGTCACCTCACGAATAAATTGAAGAGACCTTACAACGAATTCGTATCGCTTAAAATATTACTCGAGGCTTCCGGTGGTGTAAGGGAAGAACTTTCACCGGAAGTACTGGTATAAGGATTTTTTTTATTTGGTTCGAAGATTTGGAAGCGTTTTTATATAAATGCTGAATAAAAACATACAAAACGCTTAAGAGTAAGTAGAGTGCGTGTTAAGATACTCCGCTTGCCAACGGACTTCGATACGAATACGATAAGTCAAATTTGGTCTTAGCGGTGAGAAATCAAAGTAATTAATTTGTCCTAAGTAGAAATTGAATCTACTGTACCACGATGGAGGCCATCGAGTTCAATACATTATACTATAAAAACAGTAAAAATGGTTTTTTTTTTCAGTAAAAAAATAACGTTTGTTATATACAAGCCCTCTTATTCTGGTGTTTAGTATTTTATGTTATAATGACATCAGAAATTCATCATCTGTGAAAATTTTTACTATCTAATTATCGCAGTTCATTAGATACAGCCTGGTGTCAGACAGAGGGACAGCGGAGTTTTAGTCAATAATACATCCATTGTACCCTTTGAGTACAGGAACCCTATAAACAATTTACACGTGATCGATACAAGTTTATTTTCCGTTGTTGTGCGTTGTGTATTTTTATACTTTTAATTAATCTAGTTACATAAGGGAAAGAAAAATATTATTGGCAAACATAAAAAGCCAGTCGCGGCGTAGGGGCACAAAGTGTGATTGTAAAAGTGACTGGTTGTGGGTTCGATCCCCACTCGAAAAAATGAAATGTTTATTTAAATGTATATTTCTATTTCTTCGCTCTAGTGTCCAGCTAAAGCGCGGCGTTGAGTTCGGCCACTCAACACGCATTGTCTTCAGAATTCGGCGGAACACTACGTCCCCTCTGCCTACCCTACTGTGTGTGGAAAACAGCCTGAAGCTGGTTTTTTTTATAATATAAAATTTTAATAAAGTGGAACGAGAACCCACGTCCTTAAGATACCATCCAAGTAGGTACTTTATCTAGCCAATCAAACCATGCCTATTACCGAGCTACGTCAAAATACTTATTGCCTTTACATCAACTTTCTCCGAAAAAGGTAGTGATTTACTTATTTTTTTTTGTCTTCCCCATAGAAAAGGAAGATAAAGAAAAAAATTAAGGTACACGTATAAATCTTATAACTTAAAACCAAGATCGACTGACGATATCTCTTGGGAAATCTCTTCAACGGCAACGAGGGTGGATTAACTTACTCTAATACGTCAATTCGATGCCCGGCCCATGCATTTTGTATAATAAGTCTTGTGTAAATCCGTATCGGGGCTTATCATTGAAGCATCTTCTTTTATAATCTTGATATATAATAGCTAAACCAGAATCCCGCATATAGCAGGGTGAGGGAAGGTAGTGATTAGATTTTGAATTTTCACGACGATGTTGAGTGACAGAGCTTAACGCTGACCTCCAAGACAATAAGAATAATTCGTTTTACCCGAGTGGGAATTGAACCTGCAAACGTCGCGTTTACAGCCAGGACTGTGTAACCACTGCGTCACAGCGATGTAACATAATATTGATTTCGCACAATATATTGCTTTTTAAACTAAAAAATATTTATTTATCGTAATGTTTGTGTTAATTTGCAATTTCACTTGATTACAAACATTACTTTTAGAGGCGGAATTGAACACAGCGTTATGTCTCACAGTAATGAAATGAAAATTATTTATTAACAAAAAAACTGACTAAAATCAGAAATGGACCAAAAAAAATTGGACCACACCGAAAACACTTGCTTTCAAATAAAAAAAACATCAAAATCAGTTCACCCAGTCAAAATTTCGAATTGACAACCTCCTTTTCTTACAGAAGTCGGTTAAAAATATTTATTAACGAAATTAGCCGTTCAACCAAACGAAGTGTGAGATTTATAACATTAGTATAGATATTATAAATATTATAAGAAAACGTATTAAAAAACGTTACAGGACTCGAACACGCTCTTCTTTAAAACTAATCCGTACGTTCTTATCCATATTAAAAATAGACACAACAGTTTATAAATAGCCCTAATTAAAATTTAGAAATTACATAAAAAAAACATTATAACACTTAAATTAAACTGTTATCTTAATAAAAAAAATATCTAAAAATTCAATCTTAACACTCAAACCAAAAAAACTGAGAGCACAATATCGTAAAAACCAACCTTTTTTGTCATAAAAATGGTAATTTTATACAAAAATCGTCGTCTCTTGGAGAAAAAAAAAAACGGGAACCCTACAAATGTTTTCATTACTCAGACTCCCTTGGTGATACCTAGCGTTGGCTCCACAGCGGATAAAATGCACCTCCCCCCGTCCTGTAAACCGAAGTTAACAAATAAAACCCAAAGCACTCATTGGCTAAAGTCTTTTATTTATAAACTTTTTGCTAACATAGCCTTTAGGAGTTGTTGGAAATTGAAATAGCTCTAAATTATTTCAATATATAAAATAAAAAATATATATATGTGTATGTGATAGCACAGCGTCTTAGTGACGCGACGGTTGTGAGTTCGATTCGTGTTGACAGGAAGAAAATTCATTGTCTTGAAAATTAGAGCGTGGGGAACGGAGTGTCTCAACACTGGGTTCATTCAGGTCACCTTATAGATATTTTATACAGATATACAGATGAAGAAGCTTTTTTATTAGTATTTATATGTACTTTATAATACAAAAAGTCGTCCTACCATATATATATATATATATATATATATATATATATATATATATATATATATATATATATATATATATATATATATATATGAAAATAAAAATTAAGTTATCAATTAAAAATAAAAATAAATTGACTCATTTTGGGAATAGCAAACAAGATTTGAAAGCAATTGCTTACAGATAATCATTTCGTAGTCGATAACGCGGATTAGCTAGTATCTACTAACGATTTTAACAATCTCTCAGTTTCCAATTTAAATTTAAATCTCTAATAGAATAATAGAACTTAGTGTCCAATCACTGATCTCACTCTCTATCGCACCATTTTTTTTTCATCTTCACGCGGCATCCCGCATATAGCACGGAGGACGCCTATTGTTAGGACACTCCATTCACCACTTTCCACCGAATTCTCTAAGTATTGCGTGTATGTACCACAGCGAAATTAAAAAATAATAATAATTTCCATAAAACAAAAGCCTCACCAAAACAGTACTTGAAATGATCCCTAAAATTCCGCCCGACTCATTACATTAACAAGGGAAGGACCAGTAACTAGCGACTAGTGAAAAACAAAGAGTTCGAAATGCACTCGTTCATTCCCACGTACGATGTATGCAACAGTTTCAAGACGGAGGGCACTCGCCCGGGGCTCAAACCCACTACGCTACTCGTGTCGAGAGCGAGCTTTGAAAGGAATAGCTTAGGGCATTTGTAGATGGTAAGATTTTCATATTATTTTTTTTTTACGTTACCCTGTATAGCAGAGTAGAGAGAGGGAATCTAGTGTTAAGATACTCCGTTCCCATTAAGACATTTCCGTTCACCACTTGTCACTGTATTCTGGAGGCATTGCATGTTGAGTATTTATTTATTTATTTATTTATTACTTTAGTAGTGGAACTCAACTCGTTACCAGAGTCATATTATTCAATATTAGAGATTTAGTAGTGTGTGGTAATGATGAATAAGTGTGACTACTGACTGTAACAAGTAGATTGTTAAAGACTTTTAGTTTGAATTGAAAATAAATTTCTCCAGCAATGTGTGATGTAGATGTGGCAAATTGAATGGCTTTTTATATTCCTCTTTCCGCTCATTCAGCGTTTTTTGAGCAGTGACATTTGGAATGACCTAATACGAACGTAAAAAAACTTAGGACTCAAACCCTCTCTTCTTGGAAACCATCCAAACGCTGTGATAATATCTTCTTCTTAAGCTTTGTCTAAATTAAAAAGATCTTTGATTATTGCTATTTTTACGCATTTTAAACGTAACTCACTAACCGAATTAATATGTAGTATCATACATTTTTGGAAACACGACGTTCCGAACACATCACAGTAGTCCATGATCATGGTGGTGGTAACGTCTGTCAGTTTACGTTATTATTATATCAAAATTGTCTCGCGGACTGCTCTGGATTCTTGCAAAATGAGCTGGCTGTATCGTTTCTTCTGGTGTGGTGAGCATGAGACTTCAAAGTTTTTATGAGTTAGTCCCAGGTGGTACACCAATAAATTTAATTATAATATCCAGTCTAATCGAAAGTCTGAAACAAGCCTAAGAAAAGGGGTTACAAAGTAACGTGTACCGGTGTTTTATATGGAACTAGACCCTCGCCCTCAGGGCATCGTTTTTATAATTATGACGTTTGCGAGTTGCGGATACTGTAGGTTCCTATCCAGCGTTTGATACAGTAAATGTTTTTGCTAAATATAATTCCTAGTTTGACGGTAATTAGAAGATAAAATGCGGGATGCAGGATTCCATTGTGAGAAGTTTTAGCTACAGGCTTTATTAGATGAGATGTGTTGTTGTGAAATTATGCGGCTGTAATTTATTTGGTTTTGAATAACTAACTGGATATATATATGTAATAGCTTTGTGGTTTTGCTGATAAGGTAGGTGATAGCTAGTTCGATTCTTTTGGTTTTTTGTCAATGTCAACTAATTTTATAGTATTCGTATTAAGGATTGTGAGTCTCAATTTCATATCAAAAAATATATTTATTTAAAAAAAAATTTCAAAGAGAGTTAATATAAAGTATCCTATTTTCTAATGTTATGTTACATGAAAAGTCAGAAGAAAATATATATTTAGAATGGAGTATATAGTTTAGCGTTATAGGTTAAAAAAATATAAATATTAGTAGGCAGGGAGACCCCTGTGTTAAGAACCTCCGTTCCCCACTCTCCGTCCTATTTTCGAGGCACTGCATGTTGAGTGGCGAAAATTAACGCCGCGCTTTGTCTTGTCATCAGACCGAGCAATATGCTAAGCGATAATTAAAACCACAAATCGTCGCTTTTACAATAAGACGCTGAACTACGATGACTACTTTTTAGGATTCCGTACCTTTCTGTCTCGTTCCGTTTCCGTACCTGTCTGTTTGTCTGCCAAGAGCCTTTATCTCAGAAACCATTAGAGATGTCGAGTTGAAATTCAAACCATATACTCAGATCTACAGCCTCATGAATTCCGCAAAAATCGTATTTTTACATTTACTTAACAAAAGTTATGGCCAAACGTAAAACAAAAACACGTATTACGAACAGTTGACCTAGTTGACCTAGAATTACGAAATTTGGTATTTAGTATATAATACTAGTATATGATATAGCAACAGGTAGTATGAGATCAGAAAAAAAAATTGTTGTTAAATCCGCTAGTTCAAGTGAAGTATCAGATGAAAGGGCGAAGCTAAGCTTGAATTTCAGAAAAAGCTCGAGTCCACCAATTTCTGTAAGAAACCATTGATGGGCGAGCCCGACTCGCACTTGTACAATTTTTTTCTCTTCAAACTGTGTATCCCGCACATATCAGGGAAGGCAGGAAGGAAGAACCTGAGAACTTAGTGTTAAAACCTCATTCCCATTAACCCATTACGAGACTTCCGTTCCTCACATTTCGCCGAATCTGGAGGCATTGCGTGCTGAGTAACAAAACTCAACGCCGCTCATTTGCCTCGGTACCAGAGCGAGGAATATGAAAATATTAAACATTTCATTCTCCGAATGGGAATCGAACCTATTACCGTCACAATGCAATCCCACACTTATACCCCTACGCCACAACGGCTTGAAGTATTTTTTTGGTTACAAACACCAAATCAATCATTAAACAAATACAAATATCCTCTTATCTTATATAAAATACTTAATCTATTTCGTTACAAAAACCAAACTCATCCTTTTATTATATACGAGTATGTTAAGACATTTACCGTATTTTTCTTATACTCGAAACGACTATGAGAACGAAGAATAAACGTAAGATACCGAAAGCTAACAAAAACAAGTTCACTGGATACGCGACCTTAATCGAATTTGGTATTTACGGGAACATTAGTGCGGCTGTTCACGGTGAGATTTTGTTTGTCTTTATTTATTTTTTCATTTTTTATCGTAATTTTCACTGTGATATAGGCGGTAAGTGTTTATTATTAACAGATATCACTCTATTCTCCTTTTTCTTCTTATTTCAATAAAAATATCAAGGACGGGCTACTTACGTTTATGAAAGCAGCTTTAAGCAATGCGTACCAAAATAACAAATAGTTTTAAAGTGCTCCATTCTTTGAACTTAAATTCGAGTTAATTATTATTATTATTTTAGAAAATATACATTGAATTAATTGTTCCGCATACAATAATATAGAAAGGGAAAGGAAAGAGAACCCAGTGTTAAAAGTTCCGTTGCCTAGTTTTCGAGATTACGTGTTGAATTGTAGAACTCAACGCAGCGTTTAGTTTTGTAACTAGAGGTAGGAAATTAAAGTATTTTATTCCCCTGTTTGGAAATCCAACCCACAACTGTCACGCTTACAGACATATGCTATTGAAACAAAAAAAAATAGAAAAATGATAGCTTTACTATTTCGACATGTTTTTTTAGCCAGTACTGCTGACCAGGGCAGTTTATCATTCAAATATTCATAACACATACAGCCAGACATGCCCCCCCAAAATGACACCCAAAATCAGTCCTTGAACAGGCACCTCTAAATATTCAGACAGATTAATCGACCAGACAGTCTATGTGTGTTTCGTTTTACACTCAGCTATGACGGATGAAGCGAACAGTCCGCTAGTTAACTTGAATGCATAAGTCATTTGTCATACAATGTACGTATAATATATTATATTATGTACGAAGCCAGTCGTGGCGCAGTGGCACAAATACGTGACTGTAAACACGACAGGTTGTGGGTTCGACTCTCATTCGTGAAAATAAAATATTTATTATTATTTTCATTTCTTCGCTCTGGTGTCGAGTGCGGTGTTGAGGTGCGCCAGTCAACACGCAATGCCTCCGGAGTTCGGCGGAAAGTAGGGAGCGGAATGTTTTAACACTAGACTGCCTCTGCCTACCAAAACACAATTATGTATCCCTCGTGTATCGGAGGATACACGAGGGATACATAATTGTGTTTTGGTAAATTATTTTGAACACGAAATATAGCTTTTGTTGTAAAATTTTAGTAGTTTGAGAATTTGTTGTTAACTTTTGATGTAAAATTTCTATTCTACTAATATTATAAATGTGAAAGTCTGAACGGATTTTGATGAAACTCCACAGTAATATAGATTTTAGACCAGATTAATATATATGCTACAATTTATACGCCTTTTGAAACCAGTCACTGTTCACTGTTCTAACCATTTATTCAATCTTATCGTTTCTTATACCTACTACATACAGTATACTACATAGTAATTTCGTTTCCGTTTGGCTTGGTTTTGGTTTAGTTAACCATTTCAGTATTAAATTTAAATTCAAATTCAAGAAAGCTTATTAACGTTTTAGCCTAAAATACAAATTTAATAACAACTAAAAAAATGTATAATTAAGTATCTTAAACATAGGTTTTCTATATTTACAATGTCATATATGCATGCGATGCGAAGAGCCAAAATTATATTAACTGAAGTATTCTAACCAAAAGTAACTTAGACACTTTGAAATGTGATACAGCTTACTTATTTAGAAAACGTATAAAAATTTGAACGTAGTGGAACACGAACCCGCGCCTCCTGGAAACCGACCAGGTCGGTCCGTTTCCAGGTTTCCAGGAGGCCCGGGTTCGAGTCTCGCTACGTTAAATTCTTTATACGTTTTCTAAATAAGTATTATTCTTTCCTAAGTGTGGAATAACACTTTAAAAATGTTAAAAATACTGATACAGTTTTTTGTGGCAACAAATTCGAAGTCAACGGAAACGAAATCAGAAACTAATACATACGATTAATCTTCTTATCTACAATCCATATCATATATAAAACTAAAATCCACATAAGAGATGGCTTAAAAAATCATAAGCTATAAAGAAATTCCACACAAGTCCTGCGCGGACGTTTCCCATTTTATGGGGTGGTATAAATCATCATATGATTTAAGCGTGTTCACACTGGCCCCTATTTTTTTTCTCAATATCTTATGGACCTATCTCTTACATATTCTGTCCATTTTATGATAAGAAACCTGTTTTTAGGAAGACGTGGATACGGTTTTTTGTTCTTATTATTAAAAAAAAATGCACTTCACGCTGTTGCTATCCCGCAAATAATAGAGTATGCAGAAGGAACCTAAGAACTCGTTTTAAGCCATTCCCTTTCCATTAGGATACTTCCGTTCCGTTAAGTAGTGGAAATCAACGCCGCGGTTTGCCTCGTCACGAGTACGTGGAAATGACAATATTAGATATTTCAATTCCTCGAGTGGGAATCGAACCCTCGACCTGTCGAGTTCGATTCAGTGGTCAAGTGAAAATAACTAAAAGCTGTGTGTATGACATTCTTTATGTTAAAATTAAATTGAATGAGTTTCACGCTGTATCTCCAACACAGAAGGATAGGTAGAGGGAGCCTAGTGGTAAGACAGTCCGTTTTTCACTTTCCGGAGAATTTTGGAGGTATTATGTGTTAAGTGGCGCTTTGCCTCGACACCAAAGCGAAGAAATGAAAATATAAATTTAAGTAAATGGAAATATTGATTTTTCTCGAGTGGGATCAAACCCACAAGCAGTCTCGTTTACAATCTATACTGCGTCTCAACTGGCCTCATCAAGTGCCATAGCTAAATCTAATCTCAGGAACAGTATTAAATCCAAATGATTAACAAGATGTTATATAGCATATAGAGCTCAGAGTCCCAATAACTAAACTATCCTAAACTATACTAAATGAAGAAGACAACACAGAAAAAGTCTGGAAATTTCTCAAGACAATTGGAGTTGGGGAGGCAAAGCAATACACCAATCCTTGTAATATTGATCTGAACAAATTAAATAAGCATTTCTCTCCTTTTGTTACAATTGATGTAACCACTAAATTAAGTTCTCAGAATCAAATTCGTGCCTTGCCCACTCCTAAAAATCCTATTTTTAATTTCGCTCAATTTACCGAAAGTGATGTTAAAGAGAATATATTGGCGATTACTTCTGACGCTGTTGGCTCTGATTGCATTAGTCGTAAAATGATCATACCAATCCTTGACATTCTAATTCCTGTTCTTACCGAAATTTTCAACTTCTCCATAAATACCGGGACCTTTCCTTCACCTTGGAAAGAGGCCCAATTAACTCCTTTGCCTAAAAACCGCAGTCCTTCCTCCATGTNGCAGGCTCAAACTTTAATGACCTTTAAAAAAAGGCTGAAAGAATATTATTTAACACTTTAAAAATCTTAAGTATAATTGACAAATTTAATTAATACATTTACTATTCCCATAAAATCTTATTATATATGTATGTATGTATGTATGTGTATGTATACATGTGTATATACCTATTTGTGTATGTTGTATGTGTAAATGTATCTATGTATTCTATGTATGTATGTATACCTGTATATATTTGTCTATTCGTATATTTTTATTTAATTAGGTACAATTATTTAGTACACCCCTCCTAATTTAATTTTATGCTCTCCTCTATCCAAAGGTTGCCTGGAAGAGATTGCTGGCTTAGCAATAAGGCCGCCTATTGTGCTTTTTATGTATCATTGTAAACAGTTTTGTAATTAATTATTCGGTGTACAATAAAGAGTATTTTACTTTACTTTTACTTTACTTTATCCAACATAAAAAGAAATTTAAAATTCGAACCAGTAGTTCCTGAGATGTGTGTGTTTAAAATGACATATTTTTACTAAGTAGGGATCGAACCCACTGCTCTTCCATGCCTGTCTCACACCATCATGATGGTAATATAGTGAAAAACTGCGTATCCATTTGAGAGAAAAAAATCATATCTCCCATATGAATAATACAGCAATAACTTACTCTGGTGTCAACATGGCGCATTATAATAGTCTAAGGCTATATGTTATACGATAAGATATTTTTTTTATTTTCTATATCATAAAGGAAATAGATAAAACATTAGTCTTTTTTTTCTCAGATCAATTAGATAAATGATACATTTTTTTCGTCAATAATCTGGATTTTGAGGCTGTTTTGGCGCAGGGGCAGGAGGGTGACTGTAACGCGACGGTTATGTGTCCGTTTCCAACTCGGGGGAATTATTGTTTATTAATATTTTCATTTCTCCCCTCCGACACCAAGGCGATGCTATGAAAATTCGGCAGAAAGTGGTGAGCGGAATATCTTAACATTAGGTTCCCTGTGTATACCCTACAATATGCGAGATATAACATGAAGCTGAGAAAATATCTAGATTTAGGCCATCGTGACGGATTGGCGGTGATTATGGGTTGGATCCTCATAGAAGAAAATGTTCACGTTTTCAAGGTTTTTCTTCCAGCCTTACGCTGTAGCCGCAGACACCTAGTAGGGAACCCGAGGGAACCTAGTGGTGAGGTACTCCGTTCCCAATTTTCCGATGACTGAATGTAAACATGGCGATACGTACGTAACCCAAGGACATATGACACAATACAACATATGACATTATTAAATTATTTTCCTATTTTTTGGCAATATAAAACGCGGGGTTAAACTTCGCCTACTTCTCCTATATTCGTTATATTTATTCTGCAATCTGCAAAAGCAAGGATAAAGGTAAAACTCCAATTTCGAACTAAACCGAAACACACATTCGTAGCTCTACAAAAGGAACTTCGCAAATAGTCTCTAACATTCCGTATTCACTATTCCTTTCAGAAAAACACATATTACAGTACAGTGCAGTACAGTACAGTAGAGTATAGTAGAGTAAAGTACTGTCTAAATTGTTAGTCAAATTACTGAAGTTCAAGCGGGTGAGTACGATGTGCTCTACAAAGCAAATCTCAATTTTCAAACGGTTTCCTTCAAAAAGATACATATTTACATTTAATTTACACACGGACGTACTGTATACGTTTCTGTATCCACTGGATGGGATAGGGATACCAATTAACCGCCGGTTTTATATCAAAGGCCTTCGATGGGCAAATAATAATATAAAAATTGTTCAGCTTTTATAGAGCGGGCAACGTGATATGGTTTCCCGTACCACTGCATTTAAGCCCGTACTTTTTACATATATTTTTAATTATTTCTTATGTTTATTGAAAAAAAACTGATAAAGAATAAAAATTACCTTTATATTAGTGTCGTGGTGCATTAGTACAGACGTGCGATTGTAAAATGGTTGTGGGTTTCACTCCCGCTTGAGGAATTAAATATTTAATACGAGTAGTCTTATCCCCGTTCTGGTAACGAGACTTAACACGCAATACCTCCAGAAATAAGTGAAACGTGGGAAATGAAAGTATCTTAATGAGAATAGTGTCTAACCACTAGGTTCCCAGCTTCCCTCTATCTACCGATGAAGCTGAAAAAAAATAAGAAGAGTACCACACATACTTACCGTTTAATCGTGTCCCCCGCTCTACGGCATTAAAATGAGAAATGAAACAGAAAAAGTGCAACGAGAAGCTTTTAAAATAAAGCAAAAAATAACCACGTACCTCCCTTTATGTAATCTGAAGCTCGGTATTTCAAACAAAATACGAATAAACCTATACATATTTTTATATATACACACATATTTGTGTATGTTTGTATGTAAACATGTCGGATGCAATTCAGCACAAACGGTGTTTGCATTCGATAGTATTTAATAGCGTGTTCGTTTTAAATTATATTGTATGTAAATAATATTTGTTTATACGTGTTTATTGCTTTATTATAGGAGAGTGCTGGTATAAAGAGAACTAAGTATTGAATTAATGTTTTTGAATAGCTGGTGTTAATTTCTAAAATTTTGATGGGAAATGCTTTGCTTTTTGTTAAAGTTCAATATGCTGATACAGGATGCAGCTTTGAGAGGAGTGTTCTTAAAAAACTGGTCACACGACAAGTGATCTTTGATACGCGCAACTTGTATCTTTTGGTGGTTGAATTTAACCAGGTTCCTTTCACCCAATAAGTAAAGTTCGCCGAGGGTTGCCTCAACAGAATATCGTTGTTTACAATCGATGCGCTCGTCTCTAAATAGATTTTATTAACTTCTATAAATATTAGACAACGTTACAATATTTGGAACGTTTTAGAATTAGCTCACAACAAACGTTTTAGAATTAGCTTTCATAAAAAAAGAATGTACTAAATTGGAACTGAACCTTGATACTTGAACTTGAACCTGAACCTTTGCGTTTACATTGATATACTACTTTTAATATTTTTATATTCAATAAATTACAGACCATTGTGGTGCAGCGGGAGGGCTGTTGTTCGATAACGCTAAGATTGTGGTTTGGATTTCCTCTCAGAGCAATTAATTATTTTAATTACCCGCTCTGGATAGACAAAGCGCGGCGTTCAGTTCCGCCACTCAAAACATCCTAAAAAGTAGAGAACAGAGTGTCCCGAAAGCGGATTTTCACTGCATACTCTACTGTATGTGGAATACAGTATATTAATTAAATAATTCACGAACATAGGTAGCGCCACTTCGACCTGCTGCTGCTATAAGCTTTATTAAGCTCTTTTAATCCTATGTAACTAGAAATTTCGTGATTTCGTGGTAAATGAAAATCAATTAGTACACCATTCTATACATACAACTGTTATGTTCTCATATATCAGTAGGTACTGTTACTGCTTTGAATGAAATTAATTAAGGTAAAATATACGTGAGTCCATCGTCGCGCAGTGGCATAGCGTTTGATTATAAACTTGGCAGAAAGAAATATTTTTATTTTCTTGGTCAGGTTATAAGACAATTCGTGGCGTTGAAATCCGCCACTCAATACACAGTGTCTCGAAAAATAGTTGGTACTTGGAGACTAAAACGTCTTAACACCTGATTCGAGTGCCGGTAAATAAATTAAATCAAATTAAATCAGCTTCACGCTGTATCCTGCACACAGCAGGGTAGGCAGAGGGAACCTCGTGTTAAGACACTCCGTTCCTCACTTTCCGCCGAATTCTAGAGACATTGCGTGCTGAGTGGCGGAACGCGCTTTGCCTCGACACCAGAGCGAAGAAATGAAAATATAAGTGTAAATAAATATTTCGCTTCCTCGAGTGGGGATCGAACCCACAACCAGTCGATTATACAGTCACACTTTGTGGCTCTGCGCCACGACCGGCCTCGTAATTTTAATTTCACTTAAACATACAAAAACTATACCATATATACACACAGAAAACTGGCAAAAAAACCACAGAAAAAAAACACTAAACCCGCACACCACTGTACTGTCTCAAAATCAGGAGTAAATTTATTTATGCAATCTCAGCGAAGTCTGAAGCGCTCCTTAATTAGAACTGTAATTAAGTTATAAATTCCAGACCGTTGAACCTAGCCCTGTAGGGGAAGGTTATTGTAACGCCGGTATTACCCTTGTAACATATGTTTTCATATATAAATACATATAGGAAAAACTATATTTATAATTATAGAGGCTGTCGTCGCAGATACAGCATCTGACTATGATCGCGATGGTTGTGGATTCGATTCCCACTCAACTCAACGACGGAGATGAAGAACGGACTATCTTAACAATAATATATCTCTTCTTATTCTCCTATGACGTATACAGCATGATACTAAAAAAATAGAAAAATCATAAAATAATACTGTTTCTAAATACTAAGTTCATTGCGTCAAAATATTTTTTTCCATGTCTTTTTATAATATACAAATAAACATACAAGAAATCTCTTTTATAGAGCGCAGTATCAAACGACGAAAGAGAGAGAGTATAGAGCCAAATTTTCTTTGTACCAAATGTGGGTACGACCCGTGGGGCGAGAACAACTCATTAGAGTTAACGCGATAATTAATTAGGCTTAGGATGGTGTTTGTGGTTATTTCTTCGATTTTTAGCCTCTTTTTAAAATTTCACATTTATGCGTCCCCTACTTCTGAATAGTAAATATTCATGATGTAGAGATGGATCACTATCTTTTAACCTAACCTATATTAAATTGTTTAAAATTCGTGACTGTAAATTCAGTAACCAACTATAGTGATCACATAGTGTTATGTGATGAGTTGGTCTTCTAATTATATTTTTATTTAGTTTTTCATCCCAAACATAGTAGAGCAGGCGGAACCTGAGAATCTAGTGTTAAGACACTCCGTTCCCATTAATGCATTTTTACCCCACTTTCAGCCAAATTCGAGCCGAAGAACGGCGGAACTACATATAACGTTACCATAGCTAGGAAATAAAAATATTAAATACTTCATTTCGTCAAATGGGAATCAAATCCAAAACCTGTTGCACTTACAGTCACACACTTGTCACTCTGTGCCACGACTGGCTTCGATGTGATGTCTGAAAGACGAAATAACACATAAAAAATAAATATATTTCATCTCTTTTTTTCGACATAAGCGTGTGACTTTAAAGTTTCGTTTAATTTCTTTTTTCTGGTAACAAGGCAAAGGCAAACGTTGAATTTCACCACTCAACACGCAATACCTCCAGAATTCGACAGAAAGTGAAAAACAAAAGTGTCTTAATGGTAACAAAACGAACTATCCAACACTACGTTCCCAGATCCGCACTCCTCAACCCGCTACGTATCGGATAGAGAGTAAAACAAAAAAAAAAAGAGAATCATTGCATAACATAAATTCAAGTTCTAATCCTAAAGCGTTCGTAAGCTTATTTCCCCGATTATAAAAACCCCTACAAGAGGCATCAACAGCGCTGACTGACAAAGCTGAGCCACAATACCAGCACGAACAAAACATGGATGATAGACAATACACGACATAAAATACCGTTTCGAGCACCATTTTTTCGAAATGCTTTGTTTACTGGTAACGCGTTAATGCTATGTGAAGTTGTGCAATTACATCCACAATAAGATACTTAAATATAATGTGAGGGGGGATGTGTATTTTTAATTGTCCTTCTCTCCTTTTTTTGAGCTTTGAATCTTCAATTTGGAATGGAGAAGAGGTTTTTTTTTAGTCGAGCGTGGCTGTTTTTTTAGTTGCATTATACGGCTAATTTAAAACAAAAATGTCAATATTGTTTGTTTTTTTCATGTCCGTTGTAATACGAGTTCTTATTATACATATACAGTGTTATAGTGGGTTCGATTTCCAATTGCGGAAAGAACCTTTCCTCGCTCTCGTAACAAAACATAGCACGGCGATAATGTCTGCCACTCAACACTCAATATCTTGAAAACTGAGCTGAAAGTGGGGAACGGAGCGCCTTAACACTAGGTTCCCTTTGCGTACCATTATATATGTGGGATAAAGCGTGCAGTTAAAAAAATTGTAAATTACAATGTTGATAATTATAAAAATATTAACATAAAATTTTGTGCTATCCATCGCATGTAAGAAGATAAATAATCAGCTTCACGCTGTATCCCGCACACAGCAGGGTAGGCAGAGGGAACCTAGTGTTAAGACACTCCGTTCCCCACTTTCTGCCGAATTCTGGAGGCATTGCGTGTTGAGGGGCAGAACTCAACGCCGCGCTTAACCTCGACACCAGAGCGAAGAAATGGAAATATAAATTTAAGTAAATATTTCATCTCCTCGAGTGGGGATCGAACCCACAACCAGTCGATTTTGCAGTCACACCTCGTGCCGCTGCGCCACGACCGGCCTCAGAAGAACATACATCTATAATTAATCATTATACACCTTTTTCACTTAGACTGTATTATAAATTCGTAATTTTTTTTTTCACGCCTTATCCCCCACTTAGCAAGATAGGCAGATGGAACATGGGAACTTAATCTTAAGACTCATGTCCCATTAATCCACTCCCGTTCCCTACTTTCCGCCAGATTCTCTAGGAATTGCGTGTTGAGTGGCAAAACTCAACGCACAGACTCGTTATCTGCGCTCTATGCTTAGAAAATGTGAAATATTTTAATACCCCAAATCCGAATAAAACCCACAACCATCGCTTTACAGTCGCACACTGATGCCTCTACGCCGTGATGACCTCTCAATCCTTGAATTTCGGCCTCCTTGAATTTCATTCATTCAATTCACCATATTAGGCCGCAACATACATTCAAAATCTAAACCTCAAATGGTCAGTATCGAGTTATTCTTTTTCTACCTGCTACCAGATTGATTTTGCCCGAGTTAAGTTAAGCTTTCGAGTCGACTTTTCAACTTATTTGGTCGAATCTACGCTAAGATTTTAAAAGCATTGGGAACTATCAGCTTTGCTTTCAGTTTTATGTTGAGTGCTTTTATTTTTAATGTAGAGGCAGCGATTTTAACCGATTTCACGGAGATTATCAATATTATTCCGTTTTCGTATATTTCATTGTATAGTTGAAGTCAGACATTGTGTAATGTTAATGCAGTGGAATAATGGATATTATATTATAGATTCGATACCCAGTCAGGGGAATGAAAATATATTGTTAAATCTCCCCCTCTCCGGTAGGTCAAGTACTTAATAAAAACGATAACGCCAAAACGCGCCAATCACTACGGTCCCGCATACCTTTGCTTTTTCCAATGTCATCATCTTCATACACCTTCCGTGGGGTCCTCATATCATGATATGGCATTACATCACCTTTCTTCAGTATCAGGAGTTATCAAAGGTCGACCGAGGTATCTCTCCACCGCTTATTCCACACTTATTCGGATTTTTTTCACTTGATTTATATTTTGGGTAAAACACTCAACAGACAAAACACAACTTATCAAGAGAGTAAACCAAACTTCAGGTCACTATTCTCTCTGTGCCTTCCCCACTATGTAAACAATGATAATGAAATATATACACCACCATACCTATTTCCTCGATCTGCTATTACTAATATCCAAATATCCTTTTATCTATCAAATAGCTGCCAACTGTAGCACTCGTCTATTATCATAATTTCCCAAGAGGGTATCTCAAAACAAAATTTTAATTAACAATATATTAAACCTTATTGCTAAAGGAATAGAGTGCAATTTCATAAATTCTGTACTTTCAGTATGGAAAACAACAAGATTTCTTCGAAATGAAACCTTATTGGAAAAGCATAGGGTCGATTTTTCATAATTTGTCAAATATGATTCAAACTTCAAAATGAGGTGAGTTCGGTTAAGACTAAAGTTGTAATGTGATCGTCACATACAGTTTTTAGTGTTAGAAGTATCGATGAGGCTAATATACATATTTCTTTTGTGTATTAAATTTAATAATTCGAATTATATTGCGGCTTCAAGGTTTTTAGGGGCGTTAGAGGCCGGTCGTGGCGCAGCGGCACGAGGTGTGACTGCAAAATCGATTGGTTGTGGGTTCGATCCCCACTCGAGGAGATGAAATATTTACTTAAATTTATATTTCCATTTCTTCGCTCTGGTGTCGAGGTTAAGCGCGGCGTTGAGTTCTGCCACTCAACACGCAATGCCTCCAGAATTCGGCAGAAAGTGGGGAACGGAGTGTCTTAACACTAGGTTCCCTCTGCCTACCCTGCTGTGTGCGGGATACAGCGTGAAGCTGATTTATTTTGATTTATTCAAGGTTTTTCCCGCATAACAGGATAGGCAAACTAATGTTGAGACATTCCGTATTCGGAATTCCTAATGTTCGAGATATTGTATTCTGAATGGCGGAACTCAACGCCACGCTTTGTCTTTTCATCACAATGAGGAAATGAGATAAAATCAATGCGCCCAGTGAAAATCGAAGCCATAACCCTCACGTTAGCTAAATGTCTCACGCCTGCGCCACTCCGTCACGATGATCACATAATAAATATTAAACTAATAAAATATAACATAAAAAAGTTTTTCATTTTACAAAATTATATTCAATAAAGGAGGTATAACTCAATCTTTTGTCTCAAATGTGTCGTCACGGCTTCTTGCATACGCCTGCATCTTGCAGACATGGCTGTCCAAACTTGGGTCCCTTCATACTTAGCCGAGACTATAAACCGAGATGAAAATCTTCATTTTCTCCAGCATCCTCAAATTTATTATACACTGCCTCATTACAACCTTTGAAATTATTTCTATAGAGAAATAAACAAGCAATGTATATTGAATCATTTGGTTAAACATTTTTGTATATATAGTAAAGGTAGGAGATTTTGTAATAAATTTCCCAGTTCACTTTAGGTTAATATAATATGCCACGTTTATTAATATGTAACCAAATATTAGTGTTACTAAGTTCGAAGCCGCTACGTACGGTTTGACGTGTCTACATCATTAGAGAATAAGAAAGTTTTCATTGTAAGCATTATGGTGTTATATGAGGGTGCTTATTAAAATTTGATTGAAAATATAGTTGTTTTATATAAAAGATACCTTCTTAGAAGGGTTACGCTTTTTTCAGCGTAGTAACTTACCCAAGTGGGTGGAGCTTGGTCTTTAAGACACTCTGTTCCCCAGTTTTCTTCCAGTGTTCGAGACATTCTATGCTGAGTAGTGAAATTGAACACCGCACTTCGTCTACCAGAGCGGAGAAACTAAAATAAAGAACAAAAGCGAATGCGAATGTAAACGCACAAAACAGGTTGTGGTTTCGATTCCCACTCGAGGAAATTAAATATTTTCATTTCCTCCGTCTGGTAAGGCAAAGCGCGGTGTTGACTTCTGCTAATCAACACACAATACCACCAGAATTCGACAAAAGCTGAAAAACAGAAGTAATTTAATGAGAACGGAGTATCTCAGAAATATTTTCCAGGTTCCCAGGTCCCCTCTGCCTACCCTGTTAAATGACGGATAAGCTTGAAACCAAAAAAAAATATTGATGACAATATCTAATAATGAGCAATAACCAGAGCCATCTATCTCCAGCTCAAGGAACAGGGAATGGGTTCAAAACCTTGCATAATTAATTATTTCTGTTAGTACCGAATAAATACTCGTGTCACAGCGGGACCTCACCGCATCTCCTGGAAATGCGGTTTTGGTTCTACCACTAAATCTCGTATTAACACAAAACACTCACATGTTCTATTAGATTATGAAGCCCGAGAGTTTGTTTGGTTGAACATTCTAATCTCAGGAATTACTGGTTCGAATTGAAACAATATTGTTGTGTTGGATTGTTTCAGTTATCGAGTAAGGCGTAATGTTAGAGATTTAAGGCCAGCGGTGGTTCAGGGATAAAGCGTTCGAACGCGATAGATTGTGGATTCGATTCCCACTTGAGGAAATGAAATATTTCATTTTTTCATTGCCTCGCTCTGGTAAAGATGCTTAGCGCGGCGTTGAATTCCATCACTCAACACGCAATGTTTCCAAAATTCGGCGAACAGTGGGAAACCGAAGCATCTTAATGGGAACGGACTGTCTGAAGCACTAGTTTCCCAGTTTCCCTCTGCCCACCCTTCAATGAGTGAAATAAATCTTTTTAAAAATATATAATATTACAAGATGAGTAGTGGAACTAAACACCGCACTTTTTTCACCATTTACCAATTAACTGACTCACCAAGCCCCTGTTAACCGCTAACGTCAGAAATTTGAAAAGGGTACTGAAAAGGTTCGTTGAAGTTTGTACAAAACTTTTTTACTTCCCATACATTGGCTTAAAACTTTCTACAAATATTAATAGTCAATAGAAAAGGAGACGTAGGCAAAATAAGGTAAGGTAAGGATTTTTTTTGGATTGTTTTAGCTTTAGCTACGATGTATCCCACACTTTAGTGTTTGGACACTCCATTCCCATTAATATACAACCGCGTAGAGAGTGTACTCTCTACCGAAATCTGGATGCGGGTTTAATGGCGGAAATCTATGCCGCGCTTTGCCTCGACAGAGCACCAGAGTAATGAAATGAATATATTAAATATTTCTTGAGTGGGAATTGAACACACATCCTATCTTGTTGACCCTTGCCACGTTGTGACCCTGCGCCACGACTAGCCTGTAGCGCATGTAAACTAGTGTATGTGCGTGTATGCTAATAAAAAATCACTTCTTTCCTAATTAAGCTCAGTAAGCACAAGCGTGTGACTTTAAACATGACAGTTGTGGGTTCAATAACCACTCGGGAAAATTAATTATAATTTATTAATATTTAGAGGCCATGGCGCAGTGTGCACTCAAAAACGTGAAATATTTATTAACATTTATATTATCATTTCTTCGCTCTGGTCTCAAGATAAAGCACGGCGTTGAGTTCCGCCACTCAACACACAATGCTTCCAGAACTCAACGGAAAGTGGAGAACAGAGTGTCTTAACACTAGACTCCTTTCGCCTACCCTGCCAAATGCAGAACACAGCGAGAAGCTGAAAAGAAATTAAAACGAATAATTTAAAATTCACAGCGAACGCTCATACAACATTTAAATTAAAAAATAAAATATTATAGAAAACATATTGAAAGGGCCTTCCCCGCATAGAACTACCGCATAATCAATCAATATCCTAACATACGTTAGTTAGAGTTAGTTATTTAGATACCGCAACTCATAAAATGTATGTGCCATACAAATAATAATATTCTATATGCGAATATGTATGAAAGGTTTATTAAAACGGGAAATCTCAATTAATTCGAAAATGCTAATGAAAATATTTTCATCCGCAATATATGGATGTGTTTCAATGGAGTAAATAATTGTGGACGGCGCATATTGAGCGTGAATTAATGAACTCTTATTTTATGTTATATTATAGTATATGGGTTTTTTTTTAAGTTTAGTTTGAGTTTTGAGTTGGATTTCTTTTTTTTCTTCATATTCTTTGCAGCGTATAGCAGGGAAGGCGGAGGGAACCTAGTGTTAAGACACTGTTTCTATATATTGCGTGTTAAATCGCGAATTGAATCGCGCGCACATGCAGCGTTTTGTTTTGTTAGCAGAGCCAGGAAAATTACATTTATTCCACTGGGAATCAAACCCACAACTGTCCCCTCGAAGTCCAATATCCTCCAATGATTTACCTAAGCATTTTATATTTTTTATATGTTGAGTAAAAATTGTGTTTGTTACGTTGTAAATTATAAGGTTGAGAGTATTAGTCAGGGGTTCTTCTACAGAAGAATGGTGAACAGAGGTATCTGTTCATTCTATAGTTGTTTGGTAAGCATTTAGAAAAATAAAAAAGAATTTATTAAATGTTTCTTTCCCGATTGAGACTGTCGTGGCCCAGGTGCACAAGGGTGGGATTGTAATGTGACTGATGTGGGTTCGATCCTCACTCGAGGATCACACTTTTTATAATATTAGTCTAGAGTAGGGGTTCCCAATCTTTTATAGATCAGGGGCCACTTTTATAGAATTCTTTGTAATGTATTTCAAAGTATATTAAATTTAAATGTCAAAATATTTTATGTTTTACTGAGGAAACAACTTAACTGTAGGCAGACTTTGCTCAAACACCAAAATTTTAAATCATTCGCGGACCATATTTTACCTGCTGCAGACCACTGCTGGTCCACGGACCACTGGTTGGGAACCGATGGTCTAGAGAGTAGTAAGTAAAATAAATAATTATATTCTATCAAAGTTGACGCTTGAAAAGTGATGATAAATCTAGGTTTGCATCGATTTTTTAATATAGGTATATAATTTTTTTTTTCAACAAAATTGTTTATGGACGAATCTAGCGTGAAAAGTGAACTGACCGAACACGCGTGTGCTTCATATTTTATGTTAAAGGCTATTACTACACTACACAGCGAGAGATAAGATATGTCAAACATAACTATAGCTTCTGTATAGGTACGAAAGTAAATGAAATAAAATTGTTTTGAAGTGTATGTTTTTAATATGTACAGTTTTCATCATACACAGCTTGCATATTATACTATATACCGTGGTTATCTAGTTCGATACGTTTGAAAATACATTAATATACATTTGAAACGATACAGAATCTAAAATTAACAGATGACCATAGACAGAGACCGAGAGAGAGAAGTTACAAAATCAAAGACTTCTTTAGTTTTACGCTTTCGCGCATAGCAGATAGGGGGAACTTGGGTGGGTAAGGCACTCTGTTCCCATTAAAATATTTTCGTTCCCGACTTTTCACCAAACTCTGAAAAAATTACGTGTTAAGTGGAGGAACTGAACGCCGCACTTAGCCTCGTTACCAGAGCGAAACAATCAAACTACTAAATCAATGAAATAAGCTGTATAACTAATTTCAAAATATAATCACCAAAAACCACAGCTTGCTATATTTAACAATAAACATAGCATTAAAAATCTAGTGGCATACAATCCTGAACACCGCCTCGAGGCCGCTCATTAAAATTTCACCGTTTCCGTTTACACCCCACACTGTGTCTGACGCGAGTGAGCTGAGTTATTAACGAAATAAATACCGATTTTGTGCATCATTATTATAAAATAGTTCAACATTTATAATTATATGTTTTTAATGGGAAGATAAAAGCTGAGGAGGAAAAGAGTGTCTTAAGGTTCCCAGATGGCTGCTAGCTACCCTGCTATGTGTGAGATAAAAAATTGTGTAACAATGGAACGATGCTTGATTATATCACGCGACGATTGTGTGTTCGATTCCCGCTCGGGGGAATGAATTAAATTCATTCCCTCGCCCGATTATGGGGACGACGCGACCTGGAGTTATGCCGATACATACGCAACTTTTCAAAAATTTACGACGAAGTGAGAAACGGAGTGTTTTAACACAGTGTTTCTTCGTCTACCACTTTATATGCAGGGTAACACATGCAACTAAAGATCGGAATTGAAGCTTAAATATATACTGGAAAGTTATTACATAATAAATAGATTTTTAAACAGAAAAATACTTATTTAGAAAACGTATAAAAATTACTAACACCATAAGTACTAGTAGTATAAGATACTAACAACATAAATAAGTTGTAACAAGCGTATAAAGATTTCGACGTAGCTTGGCAAGAACGTATGGCTTAGTGGTCATAGCGCCTGGTCGGTTTCCAGGAGGCGCGGGTTCGAGGCCTGCTACGTTCAAATTTTTATACGTTTTCTAAATAAATATTTTTCTTTACTAAGTGTGGAATAATACTTTAAAAATATTTAAAAAATAGTATTCTCTCTTGCCAAACGATAATTCTTAGTAATTATCTTTGGGTAGCGGAAATTTGTAAAAATCTCCCTACAGAGATGCTAACAACATAAATAAGTTGTAACAAGCGTATAAAAATCTCGATGTAGCTTGGCGAGCACGTATGGCTTAGTGGTCAGAGCGCCTGGTCGGTTTCCAGGAGGCGCGGGTTCGAGGCCTGCTACGTTCAAATTTTTATACGTTTTCTAAATAAGTATAAATAGATTTAATCCACTGAGTTTTGGATTAAAGTAGCTTTTTATAACATCTTTATCGGGTTGCTCTGCATCAATGTAAGCAAATTTACAATGTTAATTTAACGACGTATAGTCTGATTTGCTTGTAAATGTGCTCATATGTTGGAACCCAATGCAATTACTATATTTTAATGAATGAAATATTTAATGTTGTCATTTCTTCGCTCTGATGGTTTTAAGGTAAAGCGCGACGTTGAGTTCCGCCACTCAACAAGCAATGTCTCAAGAATTCGGTGGAGAGCTGAGGGCGAAAGTGGAGATTGGAATGTCTTAACACTAGGTTCCCAAATTCCATCTACCTCTAATTCCATCTATACTCTGTTATGTGCGGGGTACAGCGTAAAGCTAAAAAAATATATTGAAAGTACCATTTTTTTTATGAAATTATAAAACATGATTGTTATCAAGACGACTAATGTAGTGAGGATTTAAATTAAAGTGGCTTTTGATTTATACAAAAATCTATTATTAACTATGGTCTACTTAAGACACAATGCCTCCAGAATTCGGCGGAAAGCGGGGAACGAAAATGTCTTAATCAGAACGGAGAATCTTAACACTAGACTCCCAGGTTCCCTCTGTCTACCTGCTATGTGCAGGATATAACGTGCAGATAAAAAAAATATGAGAGAGAGAACAATAATTACAAAAATAAGAAGAGGCTACTACGTACTATCGTCTTGATTTATCTATTCTAATATTATAAAGCTGACGAGTTTGTTTGGTTCAACGAGCTAATCTCAGGACGACTGGCTCGAATTGATTGATCGTTTTTGTGTTCAATTCCCCAATCGTTGAGGAAATCATTACGTTAAGCGTTTATATGTCTATGTATGTATGTGTCACACAAAACTTAGTTATTTTCATTTAATCATCTAGGTGAAACCACGGGTTAAAGCTAGTAAACGATAAATAATCTATGAATTATAATCAATTGGTGAGATTATTGTGGTGTAGAGGCACAAGTGCATGGCGGACAACGCAATGGTTGTGGATACAATTCACGCTCAAGGAAATTGAAATATTTAATATTTTTCTTGCTCTGATAACGAGACACAGCGCAGTATAGAGTTCCGCCTCTTAACACGCAATGCCTCAAGTGAAGAGTGGAAGCGTCATAATGGGTCACGGAGTCTCTTAACTCTAAATTCCCAAGTTCTTTCCGCCTCCGAAGCTAAAAAATCCAATTTAAATGTTGTTATATAATATATAAACTTTTGCACAAGACTGATTTAATATAAAGATTTGATTATAAAGATATTATAAAATCAGCTTCAAGGTAAAGCCCGCACACAGCAGAGTGGGCACTTAGGCAGAAGGAACCTAGTGTTGAGACACTTCGTTTCTGGAGGCATTGCGCGTCGAATGGTGGTACTCAACGCCGTTCTTTGCTTCAACACCAGGGCGAAGAAATGAAAATGTACATTTTAATACATATTTTATTTCCTCAAGTGGGGATCGACCGCACAACCATTAGCGTTTATAGTCACAGACTGGCATCAACTATCTTATCTAATTACCCTAAAAATTATTTTAGCTATACGTATTTTATTTATGTTCATGAAATAAAATGAAATGTTACACAAAAATTACTTAACTTACGCTTTAGTTTCGTAATTTTTTTTTTAATTATAAAACATTTTAAAACTATTTAGCACCAAGCATTTTGCGAGAAAAAAAGCAGGAAACGAACCTACAATGCCCCCACAACTCAGAACAAATTAAATAACAAGGCCACAGCGCGCCATTTCGCGCCAACAACTTAAAAATTAATGTTTATTTGTTAAAATGGAGGGCAACAACGAAAATGAACATTTCCAAGACCCGCCATAATTATTACAAGTTACATAAAGCTGCACTGCGGTGAGGGTTTCGCATCTAATGAGGTATTTGAGACTAAATGAGAAAAGCAATAAAAATATTTGTAAGGCCAGCTATACACGTGATAGGCTGACAAAGAAATAAATCAGATTTTAATCGACGTGACTGACTGTCGGACGAACTGTCAGAATAACTGATCAAATATCAGCTTCACGTCTCGTATATAGCAGGGTAGCAGGGAACCTAGTGTTAAGTCACAATGTTCCTCATTTTCCATTGATTTTTTCGAGGCATTACGTGATTATTGGCAGAACTCAATACCCAAAAATGCTCAATCTTACCTTGGTACCGAAGTGATAAATGAAATGAAAATATTAATAAATAATAATAGAATATTGACATTGCCAGAAAATGACGTCACAAAATATGTCAAACTTCAATGTTAACAATTATAACAATATTTTAGTATCGAGATTGGCATATAGAATCTAGTCATCTCTCACTTTATTCTTCACATTCCACCTAATTTAGAGATGGAGTGAGAAGACTTTCATTTTCTTCACAATGAGGTTAAGGATAATTTTTGACATCATGCTAAGACCTGGAAGCCAACACGAAATGACAAAAAAATGTTAGAATATTGAATAAAAATTACTATTGTTAATCTCTTATGCGGAAGAAATAAGGTGAAGATACCAAAGATAAGAATAAAAAACAATGATGCAGGGCTAAAATTATAATAAAATTAATAAATTTTAATAGGGCAATAGAGGCTGTAGAACAGCGGTATTGAATGACTATAGTCGCGGCGGTGCTGAGTGATATCCATTCCAGAAATTAATTAATATTATTTCTTCGCTCTAGAAACAAGGCAAAGCGCAGCGTTGAGCCACTCAATACGCAATGTCTCGAATTTAACAGAAAACATAAAAGGGATCAAAATATATTTATTTCTATAAAAGAGGTCAGTCGTGGCGCAGCGGCAAAAAGTGTGACTGTAAAACCGACTGGTTGTGGGTTCGATCCCCACTAGAGGAGACGAAATATTTACTTAAATTTATATTTCCATTTCTTCGCTCTGGTGTCGAGGCAAAGCAAAAGGCAAATTCGGCAAGTGGGCAATGGAGTTTCTTAACACTAGGTTCCCTCTGCCTACCCTGCTGTGTGCGGTATACAGCGTGAATCAGATTTTTTTATAAAAGATAACCAATACTCCCAACAACCGCGCACGTGTGACTCCACCTTAAAAGCAACCGTAATGACAATTTTAAACGTACATAACGCTCTATGTGTAAAACGTGGACTTTTTAAGCGGAGATTTTACTAAATGTAAGAAAAAAACCAGCTTTGTTGCTACACTCAGACGACTGTTTACTAATTAATGTTGCCCGCATGCTAGCGTGTAGGGTTTGCATAGTTGACGCGCACTAGGGAATTTAATATAGGGAATTATGTATGGGATTTAGTGGATCTTCGTTTGTGGTTATTGAATTGTCGTGTTTTGTGATGGGTGTGAGTTCAGTTTTGATCGTTATTATGTAAGTACGTTTCATATTATGAGTTGCGCCACTCAACATGCAAAGTGACCAGTATTCTGCGGAAAGTGGAGAACGGAAGTGTCTTAATGGGAACGGAATGTCTTTACACTAGGTTCTCTCTGCCTACTCTGCTATGCTCAGGACGAAATTTAATGCTAAAAAAACAAAAACAAACTATAACTTGTATTAAAAAAAAGGCAATTGCAATAGTCACTAAAGAATTTGAACTGACAGCCATGCTTTCAAATATTCTTACAAATCGCTCAGGTAGAGTTTTTCCTTAAAAAAGTAAACACTTCTTAGAAAAATACTTTTTAGAAATCATATAATACTGTACCCAGATTCGAACCCGCGCTTCTTCCAAATCTATTGTAGAATAGTACTTTAAAAATGTAAAAATTTTACCAATTTTTTTTAATTAACTGAAGAAGTTTTTCAAATTGGATGTCATATGCTTTTTCTCGAAACTCGAGTCTTTTTTTAATTCCAATTCTTAACAGTTATTAGAACCTTATAACCTATTCCAATATTAGAACCAGTGCCCATTAAAAGAAAGCCTGGTCACCACAAGTTTCCCTCCACACTCGTCGCCGTTGTTCCCACTTTTTATTTGTAATTACTTGATGTGTTTCAGATTGAAATTAAATCTCCTCGCCGTGCCCGTGCCCATTATGGGCGCGAATGTGCCTCTTACTAGACCCTTGTTGTAGAATAAACAAGCAATATGCTAAATTACTATACAACAACACCATTATGGTATATTGGGTAAACGTAGTGGTTGTGGATACGATCACATCATATTTTCAACTTACTTAACTATAAGAGAAGAATCCTTGTACAATATGAGGAAAATGGGATCTTATTGCTAAGACTTTGCTTTCTGTTTGTCCATCTGTCACCAGAATGTATCTTATAAACTGTGATAGATAGAGAGTTGAATAAATCGTTTCATAAATTCGTCAATATAATATTAATTTATATTTCCATTTCTGCCACTCATCACGCAATGCCTTCAAAATCCGGCAGAAAGTGAGGAACGGAGTTTCTTAACACTAGGCTAGCCTACCCTGTTGTGTGCGGGATACAGCGTGAAGCTGATAACAAAATATATATTCAAGGAGGCTTCTATAAAAGAAACGTGATTTGCTTACCGTTTTTAGGGTTCCGTATATTTTAAGGACAAAAGGAATCCTTACAAGATCACTTTGTTGTCAGTCTGTCTGTCTATCAAGACCCTTTATCTCCGAAACGCTCGGAGATATCGAGTTGACATTCAAACCATATACTCAAATATAAGATCCCTTCATTTCCTGAAAAAAATGTGTTTCTAAATTTACGTCAAAAAAGATATATTTACGTTTATATCGCAAAAACGCATATTTCGAGACTATAAAGGGAATCAAAATTAATAAGATATTAAGGTTGACATAGAATCATAAAATTTAGTAACTAGCCTCTACAGGAAAAAATCTGGAAACTATACATTTGTAGTTAAATTTAAAAAAATAATAAACTTAAAGGAGAATTAGTAATAAGAGTAAAATTTGGTATTAAAGCTGCTAGTACAAGTAAGCTATCAGATGAAAAGTCTAAGCAGATGAAATGGCTAAGCTAAGCTTGAATTTCAGAAAAGCACGAAACGTCCAATTTTTGCCCACCCTCAGTAGGCGAGCCTGACTCGCGCCTGTCCATTTCTTTATAGATAATATTTTGTTAAGAACCCTTCGTGCACAAGTCCAACTTGTACGTGGCCGGTTTTTTTGTTAATAATCTATTAACAAAACATTCCGGTCTCCATTTTCAAATATAATTTACAAATATTAAAACCACATGTTTAACTTACGCCGTTGTAAAACTGACAAGACCCAAGGAAGTAAAATAGTAAATATTTTTCAATTGATGTAAGGCTATCGTGGCGTGGTGAAACAAAATCTGAAAGTAAACGCAATGGTTGAAGGTTCGATCCCCACTCAGGGGAATATAGGGGGAAGAATCCTATTCATTTTTTTTTCTCTGATAACAAGATAAAGCATGTCGTTGTTTTTCGCCCCTTAATACGCAATGTCTCGCAGCATTTAGTCACGAAAAGTAGAGAACGACACAATCGAAATAACTCAGTCTACCAGAATATGGAGGAAAAAAACGAAAAACCACTGCTTTCTTTGTTGCTTTCATCAAACGAAAATTGAACCTACAACCATCGCTCACACTTAAACTATGCCACAACACCAATTTTAAGCAATAACCCATTTGTGTATTATCATAAATTCCAATCTTGTTTTTGTGAGAGAAATTTTTAAATTTACGATTATGCCCACGACTATCGCCTCTAATAAATCAACATTGGCCATTCAAAGCTATTCCACTCGATTTCCCGACAAAATTTATCGATATTACGATCTCCTGAGTTATCTGTGAAAATGTATAAAGGTAACCTAACAAAAAAAAGTTTGGATTTTTTTTGACGTTTCAAAGTCAATTAGATAACTGGGTTTCAAGATAATGTATTGAAAGGGTGTAAAAGTGGTCTTTATTTTATAATTTTATTTATTTTTTTTGTAACTTTTGATCGTTTATAAATATTTTTGAATACAATCTTTTGTTTGTGAAGTATTTGAAAAGTAACATTTAGAATTGTAGCATTTGTGTTTGCGTTCCTTTTTAAATTTCTTTTTTGGTTACCCAAAATTTCATTTCGTTTTTGAAAGAAAAGCATAATATAATCAAAGATATAAAGCTTTGAATTGGGCCACTCAACACGTAATGCCTCGACGGAAAGTGGGGAACGGAGTGTCTTAACACTAGGTTCCCTCTCTGCCTACCCTGATATATCCTGTATATGTCAGGGTAGCCAGAACAGAGACTAGGTTCCCTACCTAGTGTTTTCCTAGTGTTTCGTATACAACCTGACGCTGATTTTAAGCAAAGCAAAAAAAGTGTTAATACAATTTCTTCTAGCAATTGCTGCTATTTTTAGACATTTTGTGTTAAAAGTTGCAGAACTCTACGTCGCACATACCAGAGTGGGGAAATAAAAAATAATTTAAAAGTAACCATTCCCCCAAGTGGGGATCAAACCTACAATCATCACGTGTACAGTCACTCCGCCACGACGACCTCTAATGGTACTAACGCTTTGCTAAGCTTAACTTTAACTCGATATTTATATTGGCTGGGATGCTTGAATGAGTTTAGAATAACAAACTTCATTTTTTTTATTTTTAAGGCACCGTAGGTAAAGGTAGAAACGGAACCCTTATAGGATCACTTTGTTGCCCGTCTGTGCGTCTGTCAAGACCATTTCTCTCGAGATCACATTCAGGTTTCAGGCTAAAATTAATATAAATCAAATATTCAGGTCTATAGTCCCTTAAAGCACAGAAAAAAGATCAAAGCGACTTAATCTACGCAATCAAAATAGAGAATTTATGCATCGATTTTGGTGCGTTTTGTATAAAATTGGCCGCGTAGTCAAAACCTACGTAAGGGAAGTACTTCCCGTGGACTTATAGTTATGAAATTTGGGATAAAGTGACATTATTTTTTTAAGGAAATTTATGGAAAAAAAATATAACAAACTTATATTTGAAGATCATTTCATGCACAATGAGAGCATATGCCCGCAAACTTCTTTTCACGCCTCATGGAAGTGTGGAATAGCCTACTGCGGCAGTGTTTCCAGGTCGATATGACATTCCAGACCTTCAAAAAGCGCATCTATTTCCACCTTAAAGGCCGGCAACGCACCTGTAGCTCCTCTGGTGTTACAGGG
The DNA here is from genome assembly GCA_013403705.1 of Heliconius hermathena. NCBI lineage: Eukaryota > Metazoa > Arthropoda > Insecta > Lepidoptera > Nymphalidae > Heliconius > Heliconius hermathena. The sequence goes on along the minus strand of JAAIXJ010000279.1, from coordinate 92,789 downwards.
GGTCGTGGGCGGCAGTGTTCACTTACCATCAGGTGACCCGAATGCTAATAGCTTAAGGTTATAAAAATAAAGGAAATTGGTACGGAAGCCTCGGTCGGTGAGTCCCACTCGCACTTAACCGTTTTTATTAGTTATTCTCATAAGAAGTTGAAAAAAAGCTATTTTTATATTTAAGCTGTTTTTATAAATTACTAAAATATAAATCTCTTTTAGCTTTTACAATAATATAAAAAATAAATAGTACGAAAACATTAAACAAAATTAATCTCTAAATATACCCATTAATCAAAACACAAAGGAAAAGAAACTTAACGGACAATTAAACTATAGTTTAATCGTAATTAAATTTAAAATAACAGCCGCATTGAGGAACATTCATCAGATGTAACGAGAATATAATTCGATTCCACCATAATCTACCCCCCACGGACCTGGGGGTTGAAATTACATATATATTAGATCGTCAAACGATGTGTAAGGGGATGGATGTGTCCTAAAACGCAGTGGTGCAGTTAAGAAATGTTTACTATACAGGCAAACTATGGTTATAAGTTCAAATTTGATACGGGACGTTGTGTGTGCAGGATAAATTTAGGATATTAGAATTGCAGTGTTGAGTTTCGCCCGCAACCAACAATGCCTCGAAAATTCGGTGAAAAGTGGAGAACGTAGAGTCTTCACACTAGGTTCCCTCTGCTCTGTTATATGTGGGATATAGATGTGGGATGAGCTAAAAAAATAAAAAGATATATACAAACCGTTGTAGCGCAGCGACACTGCGTCTGACTATAAACGCGACGGTTGTGGGTTCGATTTATACTCGAGGGAATTATTTATTTTTATTTCTTCTGTTTGGGAAGGAACTTATAGACAAAGTGCGGCGTTGAGCCTAAAGTAGGTAACGGAGTTTCTTAACGCCGAATTCCCTCTGCCTATCCCGCTATTTGTGAATCACATTCATAATTTAGGGAAGCCAATAATTATAATATTTTGTTAACTTTTCTTCTTATCACGTACTCGTCGCAGGATAAATAGAAAGAAATAAATATTGGAATATTTTGTTATCTATGGGACCTAACAATGTGTTTTGTCCTAACAGGGCGCGGAAAATTCGGTTCGGTCGAATTTCCAGATATTGTGTCGTGGCATCAAAAGCAGAAAAGTAATAGAAATTGTCAGTCGTGGCGCAGCGACACGACGTGTGACTGTAATACCGACTGGTTGTGGGTTCGATCCCCACTCGAGGAGATGAAATATTTACTTAAATTTATATTTCCATTTCTTCGCTCTGGTGTCGAGGTTAAGCGCGGCGTTGAGTTCTGCCACTCAACACACAATGCCTCCAAAATTTAATAGAAATTGTAATGTCATAATTTTTCTACGTGAAAATCGAACCTACATTAATCTTGTACAATCATATATTATGTCACCGGTTTGGCGGCGAAGGCAATTTAAATGAAGAATTATGCACAAAGCTGCCTGTAACGCAGTGTCCCTTGCTCCACGTAAATTGGAAGTCGATTTTTTTTAATCTTCACGCTGTATCCCGCACACATAGCAGGGTAAATAGATTGAACCTGGGAACCTAGCGTTAAGACACTCTGTTCCTACTGAGACACTGCCGTTCCCCATTTTCCGCAGAATTCTGGAGGCGTCGCGTGTTGTGTGGCCGAACTCAATGCGGTGAATCGTCTTATTACCAGAGCGAAGAAAGCAAAATAATACATATTTTATCTCCAAAAGTGGGGATCAAACTACCCGTCACGTTTAGAATGGCATGCTTGTACCAGCACTAGGACTATCTCTCTTGTAAAAGTTGATATACCTCAAAAATAGTAATCAACTTCACGCTGTATCCCGTATTTTTTAGCATGGTAGGCAGATGGAACCTAGTATTAAGACAGTCCATTCTCCACTTTCCGCTAAACTTATCGAGGCATTGCGTGTTGAGTGACGTAGCTCAACACCGGGCATTTGCCTTGGTGCCAGAGCGAATAAATAAAAAAATTAATAAATTCATTCCGAAAGTGAAATTGAACTCACAACCGTCACGTTACAGTCACACCCTTGTGCCCCTGTGCCACGGCGGTGTTAACCACAAATAACTGCGTAGTCTCTAACTATTAATTATCAAGTAATATATAATGAATACCTACCGAGGGATCAATGTACGCAAAAAGCGTGATTTGATTGCACTTCCGTGCACGATGCTCCGAAGGGACGAATGTAGGTCACCTAAATACGTTTAGGGTAAATGAGGCTGTTAAGATGAAAATAAATATATATATATATATATATATATATATATATATATATATATATATATATATATATATATATATATATATATATATATATATATATATATATATATATATATATATATATATATATATATATATATATATATANATATATATATTTTATGATATTTAAGTAAATATTACGAGTATTTCACACTTTACTATGGGTTATTCAGTTCCACCAGTCGACACCAGCAATGCCTCCAGAATTCAGAGAAAAGAGGGAAACAGATGTGTCTTAATAGAAAAGGCGTGTCTCAAAACTAGGTTTCGAGGTTCCCTTTGCCTACCCTACTACGCGCGGAAAACAGCGTGAAGCTGAATAAAACTATATAAATTTTAATAATAGGCACCGTTGCAAGTAAAATCTATAGGTGATGTTTATTAATTTGGAAAAAACGGGAGTTTCACGCTTTTTCCCGCATACCAAAATAACTTACTATTAATACTACTACTATTAATCTAAGAAACTTATGTTAAGACGCCTTGTGTCTCAGTTTTTGCCAAATTTTCGAGACACTGCGCGGTCTTCACGTATGAATTAAGTGGAAAACTCAACGCTGCGGTTCGTCTTTTTTCTGTAACTGACAATTGAACCCACAAATGTTATGTTAATAAGGTTGTCCTACAAAAAAATAAAGAAAAAAAATGATTTCCATAAATAATTTCCAATAAAAAGAAAAGAACTAAAACAGAAAATTCCACTATAATTACACCAAATAGAATAGTAATATGGAATCAAACACTAGCAATTCAATCGGCAAAATACAAATAAAAATGAATGTAGCCCCTATTGTTGGGGAACCTTTTTTCTTTCTCACTTTATTGATTTCATTTTTGATATAACGACGCTTCATTGGACACAATGGCGCTCGAAGAATACACGTATTTCATATCTATACTAATAATAACGTAGAGTGAGTTTTGTTTTTATGGAGAAAATATGGTTGGCTTCTTTAATAAAAAAAATAAGTAAATCTTCACGCTGTAGGCAGAAGCTGTAGTGAAGGCAGAGGGAACCTAGTATTAAGACACTTTGTTGAGACATTGCGTGTTGCGTGGCGGAACTCAACGCCAGGCGAGGAAATGCGACTAAATGAAAATATAAATTTAAACAAATATTTCATTTCACCGAGTGGAGATCTCAATCAGTCACTTTCTACCTCTGCGCCAAGACTAGCTTCATATACTATTATAAATAAATTATCAATATATTTTTTTAATCTAAACAAAGTTGATGATACCTCACAAGCAAGATAGGCAGAGACAAATTAAGTTAAGACACTTCATTCGGTACGAACCGTTTAATTTTCGAGATGTTGTGTGGTGTGGTGACGATTTCCAGAGCGTAGAAAATATTTTGTATAATGTCTCGATTTTTTAAGCTTTAGACATTGGGTTAGGTTTGTACTTGGGTGAATGATTAAATTTACAATATTTTCTTTTCCTTATTCTGCTGAAAAAAGGCGTGACTGATTACGTGTGTACGATCTTGACACCAAGTCCTCTGCTATATTGTAGAATGCATAAAACTGGAAAATAAAAGTTATAATAATAATATGAAACAACAAATTAAGAGCACTTTCTACCATTCACTCCACCGTACAAATCGAACCCACGACCTTTCACCACAACACACCAAACACACTTAAAACACATTAACAATAAACAATACACGAACATATGAAAAAATACTCCATAATAAAAAAATCGTTACAAAAATCACTTATACCAACCAATAACACTAGTGAAAATATTATTTTCGACCAACATAATATTGTACTGCATTCAATTCTATTATATTCGAATAGTTTATTCAGAGTTATTGAAAATGAAACAAAATAAACATGGCGCTGGTTTTAATATTGTTCGAGCTAGTGGATTTTTTTCCTTCAAATGCTCACATTTAATTGAATATTTCTATTCATTAATAGTTAACAATGTATTTATTATTTGCAAGCAAACCCTTTTATATTATTTTATATTAATATAATAGTTTGGTTCTGTGTTTATTATTTGTTTTTAGTTATCTGTATTTTGATTGGGTTACACTTACTATCTCTACCAATATGGGCGGAGTTTGGGGGTTCAACTCCCACGTGCAAGTCTCCCAGGTGGAATGAATATTTTAGATTTTTTATTTTCTCAGTCTGGTAACGAGGGAAAGCGTTGCATTGCGTTTCGCTACTAAACGCGCAATGCCCGGAGAATTCGGTGGAAAGTGGGGAACGGAAGTAACTTAATGGGAACGGAGTGTCGTTGTAAAGCTAAATAATAAATATATAAAATTCTTCTATTACTAGGTGACTAGCAGACAAAACAGACGAAACAAAGCGGTGTAAGACGTAGAACGCTGAAATTTAACACATAACTTCCTTGGTTAGTTAAGAGCCAATAGAGTAGAGAGAAACGAGAAAAATAAAATTTACTTTTTTTTAGCTTGATGCTGTATCTCTGGATTTTTTCATCGAGTTTTTCATATACGATGAATAACTAATAAATATGTTAATATTTGCTATTGTCAACGTGTTGCATATGGATAAATCTAGCTATACACGAGAATTGTGATTTCGATTGCTATTCTATATAATTTTTATAAATATAATATTTTATATTTCCTAAAATCAAAAAAAAAATATGCCACTTTTCTCTTCCTCCATATAATTTAATAGAATAGCCCTAAAAAGACCAAAATAGGCACGTTTACCCTAAAATCGTATACGTCGTAACCCTACAGGGGTCTTCAAAACTGCGCAATTGCAGCTTCCACGTGCTCAGTTCGTTCACCTCGTAAACACCATAAGCCACTCGTTTTGAAACATGGTAGGTAAATATTTATATTTTCCCATATATGTTTATATGGAAGCCCACAGTGAGGTCGTCATGGCGCAGGGGCGCAAGCATGTGACAATAAACGCTTCGGTTGTGGGTTCGATTTCTATTTAGTTTTCCACTTTTCTCTCGACTGTGGAGCGTGTAAAATGGCGAAACTTAACGCTATACCTTGTCTGACTAGAGCATCGAAACTAAGCTATTTCCCCCACCAGAAATCGAACCCACAACCTTACTATCAGATGTTGTACACCACGTGGCTTTAATTATAATTTTTATTTGATTTAAAAGTAAATATATACTGTTTTTCTTGCTGCGGCAGAGGGAACCTGGGAATCTAGAGTTCTAAGATACTCCATTCCCATACTTAGATTTCCAACTTTCCGCCGATTTCTGAGTGCATTGCGTCTTGAGTGGCAGAACTCAACGCCGCTTCATGTAGTTTATCATTTTCTCGAACAGGAATCGAACTCACAACCTGCCGCGTTCACAGTCGCCCGCGACGACCGACCACAAACTTAACAAAATTAAAAATAATTTTATTTAATTTTAGTACGTGAGAGATATATTGAAAATGTCCAGTCTGAAACATAAACTAGTTTACAAGCAAATAACTTTCCAGCTAGTTCACACGAACCAAATAAATCATATTCAGACGACAATGGTTGCTGAATTTCAAACGGTACAAAGCCAAAGTTATTATAAATATAACGTATAGTGTAGCGCTGTAGAATAATAAATTTATATTAAATTAAATCAGCTTCACGCTGTATCCCGCACACAGCAGTATAGGCAGAGGTAACCTAGTGTTAAGACACTCTGTTCCCCAGTTTCCTCAGAGTTCTGGAGGCATTGAGTGTTGAATGGCGGAACTCAACGCCGCGCTTTGCCTCGACACCAGAGCGAAGAAGTGAAAATATAAAAAGAATAAAATAAAAATAAATCAGCTTCACGATGTATCCCGCACACAGCAGGGTAGGCAGAGGGAACCTAGTATTAAGACAATCCTGTTCCCCACTTTCTGCCGAATTCTGGAGGCATTGCGTGTTGAGTGGCAGTGAAAATATAAACGTAAACAAATATAAATTTAAAAAAAAATCAGCTTTACGTTGTATCCCGCACATAGCAGGGTAGGCAAAGGGAACCTAGTGTTAAGACACTCCGTTCTCCACTTTCCGCCGAGTTCTGTAGGCATCGCGTGTTTAGTGGCCGAACTCAACGCCGCGCTTTACCTCGACACCGGAGAGAAGAAATAAAAATATAAATGTAATTAAATAGTTCATTTATATTAAAATAGAATGTATTTGTTAAATTTAGAAGATTTAATGTGATTTGGGAGTGGCAGTTGTGTGTTCAAGAAAATGAACATAAACTTAAAAAAATACTTGAAAAACACGTTTTTCTATATATACCAAGAGAGCTATAAGAGGTGATTGGAGCCTATAAATTGTATGAGGCTAACGTCCAATGGCTATATTAAATATTTCATTTAGTCTAATAGGAATCGTATCCACAACCTTCGCATTTACAGTTGCACGCTTGTGCCCCTGCGCCACGACTGGCCTTACATATACTGCGTATTATTTTTTATATTTTTTTTTACTTTTTTTTTGCAGTATATTTAGTAGTTTTCCTTCAAGATATATTTTTTTTGGCCGGCACCGATTTTAACATTCAATTTGTTCAGGAGTTGTTTCCATGAGATTCTCTGATAGCATCTTGATGTTGTGATAATGAGCCCTCTGGGAAAGTATGGTCTTTCAAATAAGATTATATTTTTTATAATCTGTCTACAAATCCCGGAGAAATCGACTCACAAACATAAAAATATATTATGTATATAAAAATATAGTTAAAGAATATAAAACCTCTTCCTTTTTAAAAAGGAAGTCAGTTATAAGTATCTGAAAATGTAATAAGATTTCTAAATATTTGAAACTAAATCTAATCTTGTACTATTAAAAAAAATCTCACTCTCAAAGAAGCAACTTAAATTTAAATACAATTAACTCACTAACTCCAACAAGAAGACTATCATTAAATTTAACTTACTATACGTAAATTAATTTGAAATGCCTCGTGTTATAGCCACGGGAAATACCTTATATAGGTATCTTATAAAAAACAACCAATTATCACCTCTATTTCTATAAATTTAAGTGTAAAATTCGTTTAAAATTGCAATTTCGTCGTTCCGACCCGATTTTGTAGTCGACACGCGCTTCCCCTGTCTCCGGACGGTTACATAAAATATTTTATGACTGTAATAAAACTAAATACTACCTCCACCTCTACCTCTACCTCATATAACATAGTGTACGGTATGGCTGGTTGTCGTTCAAATGGAAGGTTTGGAAACGAAGTCACTTGTATGTATTTAATGATACGTCGCCCTTATATGTTCGTGAGACACGCTACATTAATTAAATCGTGGGCTTTTAGGATTTTTTTTCTCTTAATTGTAGGTGCAAATGCACTGTGATTATAAATTATAGTGGTGATAGAACATAAATATATATTTTTTTGACTTCTCACTTTATCCCGCATATAGCAGGCAGAGTCATATCTAGTGTTAAGACGCTCCATTCCTAATGCATCGCCCAATTTGAGAAATAAGTTTTATTACTACAGCAGAGGAATAAAAAAAAATAGTCCTTTCCTACGAGTGGGAATTGAACCCACAGCTGAAGTGTTTATAATCAGACATTGTGCCATGACCGGCGTGGTCATTCACGACACCAAGACATATATTAAATTATAATAAAGCCGTAAATATTGAAGATTTGTTATATTTTTATGCGCTTACCAAAACTGGAAATAACGAAACATGTTCCAAAACTACTGCAAAAATTATATACGAAATAAATAATAAACGAAGCCTGTCATTTTTTTGTTTACCATTATCACACTTTTTTTAGGTTCATGCTGTATACCACACATAGCAAGGTAGAGAGACGGAATCTGGGAGAGCCTTAGCACTTGGAATAAGACTCTCCGTTCCAATTAAGATCCTATTGTTCCCCATTTTCCGCGGAATTCTTGAGAGATTGCGTATTGAGCGGCAAAACGTCGACGTCGACGTCAACGTCGCACTTAGCCTCTTTACCAAACCGAAAAAAAAACAAATATTAAATATTTTATTTCCTCGAATGTTAATCGAACCCACAACCTGTCTCGCTTACAATCGCACATGTACCCCTGCACCACAACTGACCCCATCATCACACCTCAACAAAACAAAATAAAAATTACAAAATTACACTTCGCTCAATAAAAATAAAAACAATCACAGAAAATCATTTCAAATCGAACTAACTTGTTCAATACCGTAAAAAGTGTGGAATTTATTTAGCTTTTTTTTCCATGCTTCTATAGGGCTTTCACATTTCTTTATTCACACTATACGGCTTAAGACGGCTTTTGAAGACGGTAACTCGTATAGGCGTGAAGGAAGTGAGAGCCCTGGTATTTCATTTATCATGTACATTTTTATGGGAGCACTAGCATTATGGCGGGTTATATATATTTTTTTTCCTTTGAAAAATTGATTTTGCAATAGAAGTGGAAGGGTGCAAAGGGGTCACGGCGCAGTGGAACTGAGTATGGTTCACGAGTTGCATCCCATGTTGAGGAAATTATTATATTGAGTTTATTTTAATTTTGATTTGTGGATTGTTGAGTTCCACCACTCAATGCGCAATGTCTCGAAAATTTAGAGAACAGAGTGTCTTAGCTCTAAAAAACTGTCTAATCCGTCAAACGTAAACGTTTACAATATAAGAGCATCAGATGTCAAATGAATATTAGTTGTATTAGTGTCTGGACACTCCATTACCCACGCACAAAACAGGGTTGGAAGAGAAGAACCTGTTTCGCAAATGTTAAGACACTCCTTTACTTTCTGCTAAATTCTGGCGACATTGCTCATATGATGGCGGAACTAAACTCCTTAACTTTACCTCCTTACTAGACCTACGGAATGAAGTGAGAATCACAAATGAAAATCTATCTAATAAGCTGTCGCACGTTCCCTGCCCACGACTGACCTCACTTTCTCCGCTATTTCCGAGACATGAGTATCGTGTGTCGGAACTAAACGCCGTCTCTCAAAACAAGAACATAAAACCATCCATCTACCTCCACAGAAAAATATGTATTTATTAAAAAATTATATATAGAATATAAATAATAGGTACCTAACGTAAGTGTGGTCGCGTGACAGTATCATAGTAATGTAATAGATATTCACTTTTTCATCATAATTTAAAACCATTAGCCATACCTCGAGCTATAAACTTAAATATATTAATCACGCACAAGGCACTGTCTTTTTTTAATAGAAAATATAATCTAAATCTTGAAATTTCTGCAAAATTTGATTTAATCATCATCAGCTTCAGGCTGTATCCCGCTCAAAGCAGGGTAGGCAGAGGGAACCTAGTATTAAGACACTCCGTTCCCCACTTTCTGCCGAATTCTGGAGGCATTGCGTGTTGAGTGGCAGAACTCAACGCCGCGCTTAACCTCGACACCAGAGCGAAGAAATGGAAATATAAATTTAAGTAAATATTTCATCTCCTCGAGTGGGGATCGAACCCACAACCAGTAGGTTTTACAGTCACACTTCGTGCCAATGCGCCATGACTGGCCTCAAAATAAAAAAAAATAGATTTAAATGTATAAATTTAATTTTTATCTGTATATTGTTATCAATAGTTTTTCCATACCGTAGCCTTTGGCGCTCCGTTCTCTCTGACTACCCCGCAAGGGATAAAGCGTGAAGCTAAGTTAAGTTAAGTAGTTTTTCCATCATCTTTTGTGTGCTATTATATATTTTTTATAATGTTATTGTTTTTTTTTATCTCTTTATATCTCTTTTTTATATAATAAGACAGTAAAAATATTTTGTCTGTACATTTAGTAATGTTGACTGAAATGGATAGAGGGACACTTAAAAAGAATAATAGAAAGCAAAAAGATTTTTTTTGAATTTCTTGTCTGTCTGTCTGTCTGTCTGTGTCTGTCTGTCTGTCGACATATTTTTGTCCGCATTTTTCTCTGAAAGTACTGAACAGATTTACTTAAAAGTTTCACCAATTGCTTTGTTTTAACTCAACTTAACTACTAAAGTTTGGTTCATCAAAATCGGTTCATTAAAAAAAAAGTTATCGTCATTTGAATGAACTCAAGGCATTACTTTGCCTGCGAATATTATATAGCAATCGCGCTGGTATGACCCTGGCTAAAGAATGACATTCGAAACGTCTGGTTTATATGATTATTGATAAAAATATATATTTTTGAAGCACTATTATATAATATTTTATACAATAAAGTAAGCAAAGTTGAATTGTTAGTGGAGATTACCTTCATAAATCATAACAGTTAAGTTTAAGTCGTAATTAATTCAACCG
>JAAIXJ010000279.1:32649-80377 GCA_013403705.1 Heliconius hermathena | reverse complement strand
GTATATTATATAGGTAAAAAGAACATAAAGTTACAAAAATATATACGTGTAATACATAATTAGCTTTATGTATATTTTATAAATATCAAATATCAACAATGGTCGTATTTTTTTATTTAAAACAATCAAAAATTCTTTGACGATAATGTCGTAAAAAAATCATATTAGAAGTCATTATAGTTGTCAATCAATTCTGCTTATTAAATCAATAATCATGTATTTTAAGCGGGCGAAGCCGTGGGCGGGCCGCTAGTATAATAATAATATATTTCATCCAAATAAATTTTAAAAATTGCCTCTTAAGCTATTTCTTCGCTTTTGTAATAGAACAAAGTGCCGCGTTGAATTCCGCCACTCACCAAGCATTGCCTCCAGAATTCGGCGGAAAGTGGGGAAGACAAATGTTCTGGTTACCTACCTTACCCTGATATGTGCGGGATAATGCGTGAAGACGATCACTGTGTTATCCACTCACTGTTGAAATCTGAGATATTATTACAAAGAATTAAAAAATATATTTTTTTAAATGTATTTCTCACTGCTGCCGTATACAAACAACTGGTATTCATACTTAACCATAACTACCAAATATAGTTAAATTTCGTAGCAGTCTACGAAAACGCTATATCCTATACTTCCTCTAAAGTTTACTTTGATCATAAATGTAATTGCCTCGCGTGGCGTTCATTTTCGCCATTTAACGCGCAATGAATTCAGCAGGAAGTGGGGAACGGAAGTGTCCGAATGGGAACAGAATTGACACTAGGTGCCCAAGTTCTCTCTGCCTACCCTGCTATGGGCGGGCGGTGTGTATACTAAAAATGTAATTATTAAAGTCACACCAAAGAAATAATAACTCAATAATAAATTCAGATTACATCGCTTTAATGTAAAGTGGCGCAGCGGCACGAGGTGTGACTGCAAAATCGACTGGTTGTGGGCTCGATCCCCACTCGAGGAGATGAAATATTTACTTAAATTTATATTTCCATTTTTTCGCTCTGGTGTCGAGGTTAAGCGCGGCGTTGAGTTCTGCCACTCAACACGCAATGCCTCCAGAATTCGGCAGAAAGTGGGGAACGGAGTGTCTTAACACTAGGTTCCCTCTGCCTACCCTGCTGTGTGCGGGATACAGCGTGAAGCTAATTTAATTTAATTTTTTAATTTAATGCATAAAATAGTACGGGCGCGAGTAGTGGCGCAGGGGCACAAAGCGTAAATGTAAAAGCAATTGATTGTGGTTTCGATTCCCACTTGAGGAAATGAAATATTTATTTTAATTTATATTTCCATTCCATCGCTGTGGTGTTGAGGCAATTCGGCGTTGAGTTCCGCCACTCTAGAATTTTGCGGAAAGTGATTAATGGAGTGTCTTAACAGTGAGTTTTCTCTGCCAACCCTTCTGTGTGCGGGATACAGAGTGAAGCTGATTTATAAAATATTACTTATTTTTTAAAAACACGCTAACTAAATGTGTACCTACGGTTTTTTTTTGTGGAAAACTGCTACTGGCTTTATTTTTCCTACATGTTATTTTATTTGTTTAGTAATAAATAACATCATGTTTTGGTTTTATTTATAACTGATAAATAAATATTAAACTTCTCTATCGCAAAAACTCAGAGAATCTAATATTTAATCTTTGGTCTTTACTTTCTATTCACTTCGTACAGATGGTGCGATGGCGAGGCGTAAGGCTGTTTTACTTAACCAGAGCAGTGGAATGAAATAACTAGAAATGTATAATTATTTTTTTTTAACTTAAGACACTACGCGGGTAACAGGAACGGAATTCAATATTACTGTTAACTAAAGAGGGTGATACTTATTTAGAAAACGTATAAAAAATTGAACGCAACGGGACTCGAACCCGCGCCTCCTGGAAACCGACCAGGAGGGTTCGAGTCCCGCTGCGTTCAAATTTTTATACGTTTTCTAAATAAGTATTTTTCTTTCCTAAGTGTGGAATAACACTTTAAAAAATGTTCAAAAAATAAAGAGGCCGATTTTTTTTTATTTCTATCTGTATCCAGCATATAAGCACATCACTCAATTTCCGAGACATTTCATGTTGAGTGGCGGAAATCCTCGCCGCGCCTCGTTTTTTTTTTAATACAGCCAGAAATTGAAAAAAAATCAGTTCCCTCGAATGGGAATCGAACTCAAACCGCTACTACACGACGGCCTCCAACTATATTATTAACAAGTAAACATCACCACCGGACGAAGAAGGCCCAAAATGAATTAATAAAAAAATCAAATCAAATCAGCTTCACGCTGTATCCCGCACACTGCAGGGTAGGCAGAGGGAACTTAGTGTTAAGACACTCCGTTCCTCGTTTTCTGCCGAATTCTGGAGACATTGCGTGTTGAGTGGCAGAACTCAACGCCGCGCTTAACCTCGACGCCAGAGCGAAGAAATGGAAATATACATTTAAGTAAATATTTCATCTCCTCGAGTGGGGATCGAACCCAAAACCAGTCGGTTTTGCAGTCACACCTCGTGCCGCTGCGCCACGTCTGGCTTCAAATTAATTAATAAATAAAAAAACTCCATCTCAATCAACATAATTTACAACGCAACAGCAGCGCAGCGAAGACATAAACATGTAAATGGAGAGTGCCCGACAGATTTATAGATGTCCGCGATGCGCGATTGTTTCTATCGCGAGATATATGAATGTTTGTATGTTTGTATGTGTGCACATATATCGGGACGTTGGCCTGTGGTCACGTTGCCATTGCGTTTTAGTTCAGAACGTTTAAGCCATGTATGAATTATAGATTAAATAGATATTTTTTTGTTATATTTTGATATAATTGCTTAGAGAATATAAAAATAGGTTTAACATTTAATTGAAAAACATGAGACCGTCGTAGAGTAAATTTTGATTGTAAACGATACGATTGTAAGTTCGATTCCCACTCAGTGAAATGACTTGTCTCAACAATTTGAGGAAAAAAAAGACAGGGACCAAAACGAAAGGAATTGTCCTAACACTAGGTTGATTATTATTTATATTCCTGCTATTTGCGGAAAAAAGTGTAAAGCTAAAGAAGAAGAAGCTAAAAAAAATCTTTTTGAGGATAATCTATCAGTGGTGATTGTGTTGGTAAATAACTTTCTTAATTAGCTACAGGATTTTCCATTCATTTACCTCATTTTATTATTTATTTCGAAAGAAAAAATCGACCACAGTATCTGAACTTGAACTTTTTAAAGTAAATCTATACAAACCGCTAAAACATCATGTTTATTTTCTCACATTTCAGACTTTGACATTAATTATAGATTATAAAAATAGAAGCAGGTCGTGACGCAGGGGCACAAAGTGTGACTGTAAAACCGACTGGTTGTGGGTTCAATCCCCACTCGAGATAATAAAATATTTATTTCAAATAAATATTTTATTATCTCGATTTTATATTTCCGCCACTCAACACGCAATGTCTCCAGAATTCGGCGGAAAGTGGGAAGCGGAGTGTTCTAATACTAGGTTCCCTTTGCCTACCCTGCTATGTGCGGGATACAGCGTGAAACTGATGATAAAAATATAGTGTCAACGCTAAGTCTTCTGCCGTATAGCCAAAAATACAAGAAAGATTTATTGAATTTCTTCTTATTTTATATAATTTTTATGAAAGTCTATATTCTATCGAGATCACTGAGTCCAATCGTAGTACTGGGGCACAATCGTGCGCCTGCAAACGCGACAAGTTGTGGTTTCGATGTCCACTCGAGGAAATACAATATGTTATATTCTCTTTTACTTCTGGTAACGAGGAAAAGCATGCCGTTGAGTTCTGCGATTCAACACACAATACCTCCAGGTTTCGACAGAGAGTGGAGAACGTAATCTAATCTTAATAATACTCCGTGTTTAACATCTGAGTCCCATTCAACAAAAAAAAACAAAAATTCAAACCGAAATCGTATCACAAACTTAAAATATAATATTTTCCAGGCACAAAACCCACTATAATATACATCTACAATATATAAGGCATTCAAATAACTATGACTTACGAGACGCTATACTCTAAAGCTGGCTTCTTATATAAAAGACGTTCCGAGGCACGGAAGCCGTTGTCAACGGCGTACCTTTGTACGGCATCTGAGTTCTGACACCTATATATGGCCACAATTATATATATTTAACGTGAAATGGAAGGTAATATTTACTTTTCATAGTGGATATTTGCGTTTTGGTGCTTATATTTGTGTTTTTGTTTATTGTTAGATGTGGATTTTGAAGTTGTGGTGGTATAGGTTGTGATATATGGATGTACATATATACTTACATATACATATACATATACAACTTCACGCTGTATCCCGCACTCAGCAGGGTAGGCAGAGGGAACCTAGTGTTAAGACACTCCGTTCCCCATTTTCTGCCGAATTCTGGAGGCATTGCGTGTTAAGTGGAGAAACTCAACGCCGCGCTTTGCCTTGACACCAGGGCGAAGGAATGAAAATATAAATGTAAATAAATATTTTATTTCCTCGACTCGGGATCGAACCCACAACCGGTCGATTTTACCGTCACACTTTGTGCCCCTGCGCCACGATTGGCCTCAATGGATGTACATCTGTGAATAAAATACTATTAAAACCAAGTAAAATGTCTGTTCTGTAATTTTAAAGGTTACGTGTTCGATTCTCACTCGGGTGAATAATTTAATTAAACTTAAACAATGAAATATTCCTCACTCCAATAAGAATAGGAGAACGCAGCGTTGAGATCCGCCACTCAACACACAGTGTCTCACAAATTTTTAACACCCTCATCCTACTCTGCTAACGGAATACAAGTTGAAACTATTATTTTATTATATTTAGTGTTTATCTGTATTTTGTGTAGTATTAAATGTGATTATTATATAAAAAATAAAATTTGCTCACGATGCAGGCAGAAGAAACGTGGGAACGTTGTTTTAAGACACTCCGTTCTCATTAAGACACTTCTGTTCCCCACTTTCAGTCGAATTCTTGAGGCACAGCGTGTTGATAGATAGAACTCAACGCTGACTCACTCACTACCAGAACGAGGGAATTAAAATATTATTAAATATTTCATAATCCAAATATAAATTGAACCCACAACCGTCGCATTTGCAATGACACGCTCATGTCCCTTAACTTTTTCTCTCTGCCAAAAAGCTAAAAAGAATACTTAGTAGAGCCGTGTATTCTATCACCAGTCTCTATTTATTCTACCAACAAGACACACATCACATAAGAGCCATTTCCCTCCCATACAACTCGTCACCAACAAATATCCTCAGAACTAGTGAAGTGAATAAACAAATATTACGAATATTTCGTATTCGCATCACACAAAAGAGCACTCGCATCACTAAAAACATCTGACTAAATATTGATACAGCCATGAGATGTTTATTATTACAGATTGAAACCTCTTTGATGTGTTTGTTTGTTTGTACGGTAAATTCTTATTTGAGGCCGCCCCAGCAAATGGTTCGTGTAAATAGAGAAAGCACGTGTTTTAGTGACGATTTTGTTTGAACGCGGCCAATCTGGGTGGTTCGGTTGGTTGGGTGTGTTTGTCTTTTATCTCTTATCTCCTATACATTTACTGCATTATGCAAGGGACGTTAGTGATATATCTCTCCGTTCTGTACATTTTTTGTATTGAATCATTTAATTACCTTTTATAAAGATTAAATACGATGCATCTGCGGCGAGACCGTAGTGCTGGTTGCACTGCTAGGGATAAAGCGTGAAATGGAAAAAACGATTACCAATAAAAAAGGTGTCAGCCGTTACTGGGTCCAAAAATAATTTACATTTTTTTTACAATAATTTACATTAATATTTTTTAATTTTTTTTTAAATGTTATTCCACTCTTGGTGTAGAAAAATACTTATTTAGAAGACGTATATAAATTTGAACGTAGAGGGACTCGAACCCGCGCCTCCTGGAAACCAACTAGGCGCTCTGACCACTAAGCCATACGTTCTCGAGAGCGTATAGTACGAGTTCTCAGCTTACAAAATTTCAATATGAACCTGCTCCCTTAACCTAATTCCTGAAACCTGCACCCTACATTTCCTAACACCGAAACCCACCACACAGCCCCACAAAACAGTTAATAATATTGAAAAACAAAAAAGTAAGTAATGTCAGTCCAGCGAGACTCTCCATACATTAAATTCCAACATAAACCCGTCCAAAGTTCGAACATTTCTGTTTGAGCAAACGCTAAATACAATCGACACGTTGGCAAGCGCGCTAACGCGAGCGCCAATACGGCATTAACAATGCGGCCCTTAAGCCAAACCCAAGTTAAACTTCACTTGCTTACAATAGCTTACATGGGGCTAGATGTAGATTTCTAGATGTGATCTCTTGGGTGAGACGAAAAATGGCCGCTTCACGCACTTTCCCGTAGAGCAGAATAGACTGCTCGTCGTTGCTAGTGGAAAACACCCAATAATATCTAATTTCGAAATGAGAAATGAGTTTGTAAGTGTATGTGTTTCGAAATCGAACCCAAGACTATCATGTCCTTAGTTGGACACTGTCCTATTGATTATATTTATTATTTCTTATTTGATTTTGTAAATATTTTTACTATGTATAGCCATATTTAGAAGTCTTAAGAGTTTCACCTTTCATATAATATCTAATAACTATTTTTAACTCAAAATATATCGGTATAGCGACACAGCGCCTGATCGTTGAGAGATCGATTCCCACCTAGAGAAATAAGTTATTTTCATTTCCTCGCTCTGGTAACTAGATAAAGCGCGGAGTTGAGTTCCGTTACTTAACAGACAATGTCTAAAAAAATGGGCGAAAAGTTAGCAACTTAGTGCTATAACACTGGTTTCTCTGATGTATCCTTCTATAAACTATAAGCAAGATACAGCAAGACGCTAAACTCTAAATTCTTCTTCTTTATCTTCAGCCTCACGCTGTATACCGCATCTAGCAGAGTAGAGAGAGTCTAGTGTTAAGACACTCCGCTTCCCACTTAACTCTAAATATGAAAAAAAAATTATAAACATAAAAAAAATATATTTATAATCTTTACAGCCCATCCAGTAACCCTACATCGTAGCGTTTAAAGTCGGTACCCGTCAAAGTAAACTGACTGAAAATATTCCACAGCGAGGAAGCTTAAATCGAACGGGAGGTGATGAGCTTTTAATCGAAATTCAATACTAGACACATCCTAACCCCTTTTTCTTCTCAGCATTTCGGTTTTACAGATTTTTATATTCTACTTTTAAGATATCGCTGGCTGTTATTCTTATATGAATTGGTCGCTTAAAGTTAAATAATGTTGAAAAAAAATTAATAAATAAATCAAGTTTTATAGATTTTTTTTAAATAGTATTGATTTTATAAATAAAGTCCTTCCATATTGGTATCAAACCCATAATACATGGGTTGTATGCAAGAATTTGTAATATGCCTTTTTGTTACGCGGCCATTTTGGATTAACAACAATAATGAATAAATATAATTTTATTGTCATCAGAGGTATTCGTAGTCCAAATTTCAGCTTAATCGGATTATAAAAAAGTGGGTCAAATAATATCTTCTATCGAGTGGGAATCTAACTCACAACCTGTGATGTTTACGATCGCACACCCCTGCGCCACGACTGCCCTCAAAATCAAATCAAATCAGCTTCACGCTGTATCTCGCATACAGCAGGGGCAGGCAAAGGGAACCTAGTGTCAACACACTCCGTTCCCTACTTTCCGTCGAGTTCTGGAGACATTGAGTGTTGAGTGGCGGAACTCAACGCCGCACTTTGCCTCGACACAAGAGCGAAGAAATTAAAATATAAATCTAAATAAATATTTTATTTCCTCGAGTGGCGATCGAACCCACAACCAGTCGATTTTACAGTCACACTTTGTGCCCCTGCGCCACGACTGGCCTCTAAAATCGAGATAAATAATAAATTACTTAATAAAGATATTTATAAAAAACAATAAACAACCCACACATCTCAACGTAAAGTTTATCATTAATATATTATGATATATTATACACAAACTTTCTCAACTAATTAATACCTATCTCCGTAACTAGAGACGGACAGACATTCATTTAAACTTTTTATATTTACACGTACCTATTATATCTCTATATCTAAAAGGAAATGTACCTGACTGACTGAGGTAAGACGCACGCACAGCCGTAACTGTTGATGGTAGAAACATGAAATTTGGACAGTTGTTTATTTTCATAATCTGGACATCCACTAAGAAGGGATTTTGAAAAATTTTAACTCTAAAGGGATGAAATAGGGGTTGAAAGTTTATATGGGAAAAAAATTAAATCGGCACCGATATTTATAAAATTTTAAATTCAGACTCTTAAAAATATTTCATTGAACACGTGTTTCATGGTTTTTTAGAATTCACTCCCTAAGGGTTCAAATAAGGAGTTGAAACTTTATATGGAAAAATCTTTATATCGCCACCGATTTTTATTAAAATTGAAATTTAGACTGTTAAAAATATTTTATTGAACACGTGTTTCGTGGTTTTTTTAGAATTCACCCCTAAGGGTACAAATAAGCGGGCGAAGCCGCGCGCGCTCACTAGTTGTTAATATCAGTATATGGAGAAGAATATGAGAGTATTTTACGACATTTTCTTATCCCAATTTCGTGAAGAAAAACAAACCAGACCGAAGTTTGTTCGGGATCAACGGCGCATTAATATAATAAGCGGTTGTCGTGACTATTTGTACGGTACATTAGACAGTGTCATTAGCCATCCCTGTACTAAATGATATTGTTGTTCGTGTGTAACATATTTATATATATATATATATATATATATATATATATATATATGTGTGTGTACTTTTTCTCATTATTTTTTTCTATATTCAGAATTCAGCGTAAGGCTATAAATAAAAAAATATCATATTTTTTATTTGCTGTTGAGACTGTTATGTCGCAGCGGCACAGCGATACTGTTCGGAGGAATGATTTATTTAGATTTTCCCAAGCTGATTAGCAAAGTAAAGTGCTACTATTTAGATTTTTTTAATTTCACGTGGTATCCCGCACATAGGAGGGTAGGCAGGAGTAACTTGAGAACCTAGTGTTAAGATACTCCGTTAATTCCCATTAAGACACTCCATGTTCCATTTTCCGCCAAATTCTGGAGATATTGCATATTGAGTGGGGGAACTCAAAGCGCGCTTTGACTCGTTGCTACGGCAAAGAATAGAAAACATTAGATAGTCCATTTCCTCAAATGAAAATTGAACCCACAACCTGTCGCATTCACAGTTCCACACTCACAGACGTGGTCGCAACTGGCCCTCATCTAAAAATTTAAATTTAAGCATTAGCTACCATCGATATATGAAAAAAAAAACAAAAAAAAACTTACAAAAAAAAACATTTTGCGAAAATATTTTTTATATGGGAAAAAAAACTCGCGCTGATAACGCTAGAGATATATTATTTCCGGCACAGTACAAACATGTCTGCATTTCCGGTGCATGTCAATAAGGATGCGAGCTGTAAACAGAATATAATGCCGCCAAACGAAAAATGCTTAAATATTGCTCTCAAATTTCACTATTTGTTGAAGTTATTTTGAAAATAAATATATAAATGTTTGGTTGTTTTGAACGTTGTTTGTGGAATATTAGTGACGTTAGTGGTGCCGTGAGGGGTCCTATTATAGTTGCTGGTTCGATTTCTTTTGGAATGTCTTCAAATTTATATGTAACTACACCAGCCAATATGAATTAATATACTAATCTATGAAAAAGTGTAAAGTTAGTAATAATTGAAATAAATCACACGCAATCCTGTATATGATTGTTTTTTCAGCTTCACACTCTATACCGTATATAGCAGCATAAACAGAGGAAGCCCAGTTCTAAGAGCCTTCTCCGCTCTCCACCCGAATTGAGTCATTACATGTTGAATTGCAGAATTCAACGCCGCCATTTATCTTACCAGAACGAGAAAATGAATATAGTTCATTCACCCGTATGGAAATCGAATCCACAATCAACGCGTTTACAATCACAAGCTGTCTCACTGTACTATGATAGCCTCAATTTTAAAAAAACTAAAAGTTCATTTATTTGATCTTACGAGCAAGACACTTCTTCCGTTTTCCGCATCCCGCCAAATTTGACAACTATAGGCGTAAATGAAGAACTAATACTATTCTCGTAATTTAGAATTTATTATGCAAGTTTTTAAATTATATTTACTATAAATATTTCATAAAAAAATCTTAAAATAAAATCAATTATTTTTATTATCTCGCTTTGGTAACAAGACAAAGCACGGCATTGAGTTCCGCCACTCAACACACAATGTCTCATTTAGAACTACGAACGAACCCAACGCCATTCGCTAGTGCAATATCAAAATGAAAAACACGACAATTTCATTGGTTTTATGATATAATAAAAACTTGTTTAATCAATTGTTATCGTCGCATCTACGAGAACAATGTGCTAAGTAATAGTAAGAAGTATAAAACTGTCATATAATAATATTATTTATTACCTTTGCCTAATTAGATTAGATCAATCAGAATTCAGAACCCAAACCGAATAGGTGCAGCAACTCCGTTTGGGTTGTCTATAGTATATATAAATGGAGATTAAACTAAATTGAAATAGGAACGCGCGTAAATTTTGTTTTTTTTGTGTTGTTTTTTTTTTAAATATGCTAAAGCAATTCCCATAAAAAAATGTATAGGGCTCCATCTGAACATTTGCAACCATACAAAACAAGAATCAGCAAAATCTTTTTATAATTTCAGAGCAAACAACATGTTTGTTAAAAATATAGATATATAGGTATAGAGCCTCCTAAGAAGGTATAGAGCCTGGTTTCCTTTTTTAGTATTGTTTGTTATAGTCAACAGAAATACATCATATGTGAAAATTTTTACTTTCTAATATCACAGTTCATGAGACGCAGCCTAGTAACAGATGGATAAACAGACGAACGGACATCGGAGTTTTCGTAATAGGTTCCCGTTTTACCTATAAGTACGGAACCATAAAAAAGGCAGCTTTCATGTCCGCATGTACTAGGTTATCGAAGCGAACAACGTGATGCAATAAAGCCTTCCCGGTAAAAATGGATTAGCCAATACAAAAAATATTTTTTCAATTCTAATTAGTTCTTTCGGAGATCAGCAGAAGAATATTATGAATAATATTATGAACGGTAGTACAGAAATATTAGACTTTGAGATTATTTATCGTTACACATTTCCTGTATTTGCGGAATAGGGGGAAAAACTAATATGACTAATAAGCCACTCCGTCAAAATATTACCTACGGACGGAATAAAGAAAATACCTTTTTTTTAAATATGTATATTTAAAAAAATCCTCCTATTGAACCCCAAACAGAATCATCACGTGACCTCAGATTGAAATTATTATTATTATTTTTTATAATATAAAGCAATAATAAAATTTCTTAAACTTGCAAAGAACTACATTTCCGCTAGTGTTAACACCAAGAAAAGCTTCAAGAAGTATGCAGATGACACATCTTGTTGAAAACTCACATCTTTGTGTCAATTCGTCTATACATATACATATGTATATATATATTGTATGAATATATTGCTCACTTATTAAAATGTTCATATCTATACAGGTATCTCTGTAAACAGATTATTATAACATTAGGTTCCCAGGTTCCATCTGCCTACCCTACTATGTACTAAAAAAATGTCTTGCTAATATTGAGGCTATCATTGCGCAGTCCGGTTCCCATTAAGACACTTCCGTTCCTCTCTTTCCATCGATTTCTTGAAGCGTTGTGTGTTGGGTGGCGGAAGTCAACGCCGAGTGTTACCTCATTACCAGTGCGAGGAGAATTAAACCCACAACCGACGCATTTATACTCACAAAACTTGTGCTTCTCCGCCACTACGGGCCAAATAAAAAAATAACTATATTAAATAAGGCTTGTATACAAGTCAAAATACAAACTTTACTTTTAAGTTACAATGAACGTTTACAAGGCTTTGGTCACGTGACCGCACTAACTTACCTCACGTTTTAATACACGCCTTAACTAATTCGGAATAAGAGAATTATGTATTGTTCTTCAGTTAATAATACTAATATAAAATAGTCCTTCTCCGGCAAACCAGCTAGATGTATTGAAAAAAATAATAATATAGTAACTGTTTGATGAGAGAGATTTGCCACCTGGCTGTTTAAAAGCTTCTTGTAGGATTGAAAATGCTAACATTTTATGTTAGTTAACTTCATGATGTATCACGCGTATTACAGGGTAGGAATAGGGAACCTGGGAACCCAGTGGAGGGAACCCAACAAATATCATATTTACGAAATATCTCATATACTCACTTGACCAAATGAAATATTTAATGTTAATTTTCTCTCCCTGTTGACAAAGCAAAAGGCGACTGAGTTCCGCCACTCAACACGCAATGTATCCAGAACTCGATGAAATGTGGGCAATGAAAGTGACTTAATGGGAACGAAGTTTCACTAGGTTCGAACCTTCTTCCTTCCAAGTTCCTTCTGTCTACACTGCTATGTGTAGGATACAGCGTGGAACTAAAAAGAACCTAGGCGGTAATAGAAATTACCATTTTTAGTGACTTCACACTAGTCTCTCTCCGCTATTAGGGGACAGCGTGTCACAGCTGCCAAACTGTACCGAGACGGTTTATCTTATCAAAATTGCAGGAAATACAAAAGAAATACAATATTATTACCAACCCAAAGGCACAATGAAATATACGAATAGCTTTGATAAAACATTTCTTAATAAAACTTCGTCCAAAAAATTAGTGAAGTATACAGAGAAAGTAGGGTGGAAGCAATTAACTTTGTTAAAAAAGTATTTTTATAATTTAATTGATTACTTGCACCGATGATCGCGGAACCCAAGCGCTGTATATAATTAACGAGCAATTAAAACTTACTCGAGTTCGTCGAGAATCTTTACTCGAGTTTGTATTAATAATAAAAAAATAATAAAAAAAATATCTTTTTTTAGTATGACGCCAGTCGTGACGCACCCTGAGCAGGGGCACAAAGTGTGGGTGTAAATTCGATTGGCTGTGGGTTCGATCCCCACCCACTCGAGGAGATAAAATATTTACTTAAATTTATATTTCCATTTCTTTGCTCTGGTGTCAAGGCAAAGCGGCGTTGAGTTCCGCCACTCAACACGTAATGCCTATAGAACCTGGCGGAAAGTGAGGAACGGAGTGTCTTAACGCTAGGTTCTCTCTGCCTACCCTGCTGTGTGCGGGATACAGCGTGAAGCTGATAAAAAATCTATTTTAGTGTAAATGATAGGTGTTTTATTGTTATGATATATTAATTTATAATCTGTTTTTTTCCTTTCACTTACATTGAAGACATAGATGTTTACCCGACTGCGCTACGCAAAGGAGAGTAATGTACTTATCAGTCTATGTATGTATGTATGTGTGTTAATATGTGGCGTTGTAGAGACAAAACGTCTTGGTCAATGATAACCATTTTTACGTCAATTGATTCGTCTTAAACTTGCGAGTGTGACTAAAGACGTGACAGTAAACAAAATCCATCATGGCGGCAACCAGTCGCCATATTGTCAAAATAAAAAAAAAACGTGACTACTTCAAGGGTATCGTTGAATAATTATTTAAAAATTATTGTTAGATTCCTTTTATGATTTTTCATTTTAAGTGGCGATTTAGAATATATAACGACTTAAAATTGTTTTAACAAACAGATGAATGATGTTTTAACAAAGAATGAAAAAAGAATGAGAATTATCTGTGGGTAGCGGAAATTTGTAAAAATCTCCCTACAGAGATGCTAACAACATAAATAAGTTGTAACAAGCGTATAATAATTTCGACGTAGCTTGATGAGAACGTATGGCTTAGTGGTTAGAGCGCCTGGTCGGTTTCCAGGAGACGCGGAATCGAGTCCCGCTACGTTAAAATTCTTATACGTTTTCTAAATAAGTATTTTAAGGAAATAAGTGTTGTCTACTACGAGGCCGGTCATGGCGCAGCGGCATGAGGTGTGACTGCAAAACCGACTGGTTGTGGGTTCGATCCCCACTCGAGGAGATGAAATATTTACTTAAATTTATATTTCCATTTCTTCGCTCTGGTGTCGAGGTTAAGCGCGGCGTTGAGTTCTGCCACTCAACACGCAATGCCTCCAGAATTCGGCAGAAAGTGGGGAACGGAGTGTCTTAACACTAGGTTCCCTCTGCCTACCCTGCTGTGTGCGGGATACAGCGTGAAGCTAATTTATTTTTTTTTTTTAAGTGTTGTCTATATAAATAAATAAACAAAAGAAAAACATTGTCCAGCCCATACAAAAAAAGTTAATTTAAGAATACCCCCACGATTACGCAAACCACCGTACACAGTAAACCATAATAAAAACAAGATACTTAATTGACTTACGACAGTAAAACGCAGGGACGCGTGTAAGAGCCCTCTCAAGCTGCCCTTAAACGTTGTATCCGCTACGGTCGTAAACTATCCCTACCATCCCTTATTCTTATCACTACACCCTTATTTTGTTATCACAAAGATGATTTTTGATCAGCTAGTTCTAAGATAACTTTGTGATATAGGACAATACAAAGTTTATATTACTGTTCAAAATTGGTAGTGTTGATAATTATAGTTTGTAAGTATGGAGCGTTAAGGTTCCAAATTTTTTGTGGGTCAGCAATGTCAGTCATTTTGTCAGTATTAATAGATAGTTTTGGTCAATAAATCGCTAATTGCTTGTAATGAACGTATTGGATGAGTTAACATTGAAATAACTTTTGTATTTAAACATACTGTGGGAGAAGTTTACAGAATAATCCCTGTTTTAAGGTCTTATAAATCGATGAACGCCGGCTACGAGCACTAAAAAGCATGACTCATTGTCACGTTCCGCGTGAGCCGTGTGTGTAAGCGAGAGCGCAGAACAAACGGAATCCCTTTTTTCATTTCGACGCATAATAAATTTTAACTTACTGTGACAAATTTTTACCATGATGGTTCTTCAAAATTTAAACGCAGTGGGATCTGAACCCCGTATCATTGCTGAATTTATTATACTCTTGTTATTATAACTTTTATATGCGGTATATACATAAGAGTATTAAAAAAATATAACTATTTACTGCTACTCCGCATCTAGTAGAATAGAAAGATAGAATTCTCTCTCTCTATCCTAGTGATAAGGCACTTCGTTCCCTACGCACCGTCTCCTTATTGCGACATTTCGTGTAGAGCGGCGGAACTCAACGCCACGCTATCTTGTTAACAGAGGCGAGAAAAGAAAAATAATTCATGTCCCCACTTGGAATTTGAATCCACAACCGTCTCGTTTACATTTAAACAATATACCACTGCGATACGACAACCTCTGAAAAATTCTTCTATTGAAATTTTAATGGAGTTTACTATTCAATTTTTTTTCCTTACCTTTGAGAATGTGTTCTACAATAGTACATCAAAGTATAGAATATAGATATCGGTTTCAAAGCATGCAGCGATCAGCGCCTCCTTAGACCAGACTTGTTGAGTCAACACGCCTTTTTAATGCGCTACAGCCGTTAGGGCTGGAATCTTATTATAATTTAGTATAATATTTTAAATTAAATATATAGATGAGGCCGTTGTAGTACGACGCTTGAGGGATCGACGAGATTTTCAATTGGGGTAATGCATTATTTAATATTTCCATTACCTCGGTCTGGTAACGAGACAAGTGCGGCGTTAAGTTCTACCACTCAACATGCAACCTCTTGAAAGTTCGGCCCACAAGGCCCCCAGTTTCCTTCCAAATATCCTGTCATATGCGGGATTGCATAATTTTTTTTTTTTGTTTTTAGCTCCATAAATATATCCTTAACGAGGTAGCCAAACTCAGCAGTCTCTGCATGCTATACTCGCTTCGTCCACTGTCATCGACTTTCTGTATACGTGCTCTCCGGAGGGTCTCTAGGTTCAACCGAGATCTCACTCCGCTACACAACGTATGAAACAATACATTAAAATACGTAAAAAATAGTGAAAACAAACTTTGTCACTAAAAAAATAGTTTTCAAATATATATTTGTATATCAGTTTCACGCTGTATCCTGCACACAGTAGGGTAGGCGGAGCGAACCTAACATTAAAACCCCTTGGCACCAGAGCGAAGTAATAAAAATATCGAGTGGATATCGAACCAGTCTCGTTTACAGTCACACTTTGTGCCCCTGCGCCACGGCTGGCCAAATATTTAAAAAAAAATTAAAAATTTCAACCCTAAGAAAGAATTATCGCTGAGCTTCGACCGAATCTGAGACTGTCGCCTATCCCAAGTCTTGAAGCTACCAACATCCCCTACTAAGTATCGAAAATGTTACTTTTTAAATTTTCTTTAAGATATTTATTATGCGGCTATAAAAATAATATTTTCTTTAGAAAATTATTATTATCTACTTAAGTCCGTTGGGCACAAACGTATGATTGTTAACGCTAGGTTGTGGGTTCAACTCGGTTCATTTTCTGGCCCTGGCAAAGAGGCAAAGCGCGGCGTTGAGTTACGCCACTCAACACGCTATGCCTCGAGAATTCAGTGAAAAGTGGGGAACGGAAGTATTTTTATGAGAATGGAGTGTCTTAACACTAGGTTCCCATGTTCTCTCTGCCTACTCTGCCATGTACAAAATACATCGTTAACCTAAAAGATATAAAATATATTTTTTATAAAACAAGAAAATTTGAAAGTAGCGAGATTTGAACGCGCGCCGCTTGGAAACCATCCAAGCGCTCTGACCAACTAAGCCATACGTTCTAATCAAACTACGTCGAAATTCTCATATGCTTGGTACAACTTATAGTTCCTATTATCTGCAGTTAATAAAATATAAATAACATTTTGTAACAAAACTACCAAAAAAATTCTCTCAAAACTAATAAATAAACTCACTTGGATATCTCTCGCAAGACGCATCTGGTAGCAATTTGCTGATCGGGAACCCTTTGAACATAAGATCGAATGTACTCACTTTCTAACTCGTTAGCGCTCTTTTTACCTTACCTTTGCGCTGAAACGTTTATTTTTGACTGGACTGGAGCTAGGCTTTGGCTTTTAGAAGCATATAATGATGGTTGGTATGCCATTACTGTAATACGAAAGGAGTTTTTAAAGGATATGTCTGTTTAAATTGGTTATTGGTTGTAGGTGTGATTTTTTGGGATTCATACTGTATATCGCACATAGCAGGGTAGGCAGAGGGTAGCTGGTAATCTAGCGTTAAGGTACTTCGTTTCCATTAAGATACTCACGTTACTGATTGTTATTTTGTAAATAGGTATTAATGTATAGAGCCCGTTGTGCTATAGACTAAGACAGTGACTGTAAAAGCAATGGTTGTGGATTCGATCTTAACTAGGGGGATGTACAAAGTAAAGAGTCGAGTTCCGCGACTTGACTTTAATGTCTAAAAAAATTACACAGAAAATGGGGAAAAGCCAGAAGCTATGTGAAGAATTGGTGAGAAGTCTTTTCTTCTTTTGACATTGACACCAAAAAAATGTATATGTTTGTCTTTTTCACCAGTCTATATTCCTTTGGACATTCTACATTGTCAAAGTGGTTTAAAAACACACATAATTAAATAATTGAAATGAACTAAAGATTATCTTAATAACATCTAAATGTATAACTAAAACAAAAATTTTTGAACTAACTTGTACAATTTTTATCGACAAAACTTAATTCAATTTTATTTAAAATAATTAAAACTAGAAAACAAAACTACTTAAAACATCACCGCGGTTCAAATGGAATTTGAACCCACTGTACATTGAAACACGTTCCAACTGAAACCCATACAAATAAAACCAAACCTTACCTTACCCACAAAAGATTTCTAATAACCTTTCGAAAAAAGCAACTCTCAAAATGCTCCCGTAGAGCACTGAAACTTCCACCCGAAACATTCTTTATCCCCCGTTTATAAGGAGTGAAGGGTCGTAACTACCGCCAGCTTTTAGCGGCAAAGGGTTCCGCACCTCATTACGGCCATACTGAGTCCACTTTAGTCCACTTTCGTTTCAGAACATCGTGGATTGAGTTTTCGGCTTATTTCTTTTCTCTATCTGCACGATTTTCCTGTGTTTCGGTAGGCAGAGGAAATGTTCTTAGTAGTTTTAATAAATTCAATTGAGGAAATGACTTTATTTTAATTAATAAGATTGAGGCCAGTCGTGGCGCAGGGACACAGAGAAGAGAGAGACTCCCCACTCGAGGAGATAAATTATTTACTTACATTTATATTTTCATTTCTTCGCTCTGGTGTCGAGGCAAAACACGCGTTGATTTCCCTCACTCAACACGCAATGCCTCTAGAACTCGGCGGAAAGTGTGTGCGGGATACAGCGTGAAACTGATTTAATTAAACTAATTTTGAATTTTATTTCCATATCCTAGTCAGGTACAGGTTAAATAAATAGCTTTATTGTCATTTCCCTCCCAATTTTTTAGACACTCTGTACTCGTTGAAGAGGCGTAACTCAACGCGTCAAATAAAAAATAGTAATTTTAGTTTATAATCGAAACTGCAACCGTCGTGTTTACAAACAGACACTACGCCGCGCCACGACGACCTCGTGACATATTATCTTTTTTTTAACCTAAAACTATTCCGCATATAGCAGGCAAAGGAAAAGTACTTTGTGGTTTTAAATTCACTTCCCTATTTTTAGAAATTATTTTATTATAAATAGATGTTCTTATCCTAGTCAGTCTTAATTAGATACGGCGTTGAATTCCGCCCTACAACTTAATATGTGAAAAGTAAAGAACTTTCTAGTTACAAAACAAAGCGCGGCGTTGAGTTCCATTATAAACTGGTAATGTTTCGGCTACTGGGCAGTGATTGAGGGGCTGAGTGCCATCCGCCTACCCTGATGTAAGAGGAATAAAAAAATAATCCAATTCAGGAGGCATTGCGTGTTGAGTGGCGGAACTCAACGTCGCGCTTGTGCCTCTACACCAGAACGAAAATATGAAAAAAAATATAAATTAAAATAAAAATATTAATTTTAGTAAATATTTTCTCGAGTGGACTCGAGAAAAAATCGAACCCACAACCAGTCGTGTTTACAGTCGTTACAGTATAGCGTTTACACTCCTGTGCCCACCACGACTGGCCTCTTATATTGGCTAACCATATAATTTATAAGTAACTACAGATTTACACACAAAATTCCTATTCACCAATCAAACAAAATTATATTCCATACAACCGGATATACGTAAAGTGACATACATAAAATAGGTTTTACTACCATTTTTACTATCAACAATTAAATAAATCCTACCATTGACGATGCCTTCTTTATCAGGGGCTGTTACAACTGTTTTTGTCGAGACGTGAGCAGATTTCTTTAAGGTTCGGCCAACAATTTTACGACACCATTTATGACTCTATACGTATCGCATAGTTATTACTAGCTGTTGCTGTATACTGGATGTGAATACGACTTTCCTTGAATATTACATTTTAGTATTAATCTTTAATTAATTCTTTTTATTCTTCTCATATAATTATTATTATGATAAAATGAGACAGCTTCAATGAGTGCGAGTGGGAGGTCCGATTGCCGCAGCGAAAATATATATTTTTTAAGTAATTACTTTTACTCTGGTAGATAAAGTGCAGCGTTGAGTTCCGCCATACAATCTCGAAATTTGAGCGAAAAATTTTGAAAGTTTCCAGCTGGGAAAAGCACGAATCTTTGCCACTCGATTATGTACGGAAAAAATTTAACTTAAATACTTAGCAGAACAAAACCAAATCGAACCAAATAAATTTTCATATTTCAAGCATCAATTCGCCATTCATTATTCAATGTCTCGAATTCGAGTAAAAAGTAGAATGGAGTGACTTGACAATAGTTTCTCTTTGTCTATCCTAAAGCTCAAAAAAAAACATAATACTGTAGATATTTCAACGATCTATATAAATAAAATTATGAAATTCCTTACCAACATGGATCAAAAAAGAAAAACTAAAACAAATAAAAAAAAATGAATAAACAATCCCAAAACTAGGCCACAACCACTTATTTGTAACACATAAACAAACATACATTCCGTTTTATTACACAACAGACACAAGACCTCGTTCGAGGCTATAAATTATAATCGAAAAAGCAACCTCTCGAATCGCTAAAAATGTGAAAATTATAGCGCACTCCACACGTCAGTTCCCGGTATATATTATACCGTTTACGGCGCGCCGTTTCGACCCATAAAAACTTTTAGTGGGCGTTATAAAAGTTACATTTTTTTTTTGTTCCACAGATGATACGCTAAGGATATTTTATTAATAGAGTGATTGTGGCGTGGTCGTCGTGGCACAGTGTGTGTGGAACGCGACGGTTGTGGGTTCCGATGAATGTGTTTTTTTCGTTAAATATTTTAAATATCAATTGAAAATCTTCTTTATCCAAATTATTTAGATTGATTAAAATTAGAGATAGTTAAAAATATTTACATTTTAAGTTAAACTTTCTCACCAGTTGTATATAATGACTTAACCCGCTATCACCATGTGTCATTTGCACACTGTATAACGTCCACTGCTCTACTGATATTTAAAAATTACTATTGTATTATATATTATAAAGTAAAATAAGTAAATAGCATCACACTGAATTCAGAATACAACTGTGTAGGCAGAAGGAACCTAGTGTTGAGACACTGTTCCCCATTTTCCGCCCAATTTTTAAGACACGCGTGTTTCATTTCTGACCAGAACAACATAATATAAAGAGTTTATTATATTACCCAAATTAGTACTTTAGTTTATAATCGAACTTAAAACCGTCTTGTTACAGTCAGACGCTATGCTGCGCCAGGATGGCCTTGTAACATTATCTTCACATGCTGTTAATATTTGTAATCGAAACGTCGACATTTCTAATAAAATATGTTATAATACCCATAAACATGATGCTATTGCTACTCGAAAAAAACACAGATAACGTTAATTAAACTGTCATCATGACAGATGACAAATAAAAACCGCGAAAAAAGAAATGGCACACAGCTGACAGCCTAATCATCGACGTGCGTTACATTTCCTAAAATTAACACACTAGCGGCTTGGAAACGCGCGTTTTATCTATTAATTTTGCTATTAATTATAATATTATAACTAAAGCTTATACTTCCACTATCTCGTTAGTTATAAAAATCGTAGAAATGTATAATATAATCTACTTAAAAAAATGGTTTTTAAAATAATATTATAGGGCATTGACGACCTCCATACTTACACCAAGTCAAAAAAAAAGTAGATGGCCTGCTACTTTTAACCACCACTATGTTCCTTAAACACCTACCGACTATCAAAAAATCAAAACTACTATCAAAATACAAAAATTAAAAAAAATAAAAACAACTTCCAAAACGCGTTACTGTCATAAAAAAAATTCAAACGGGCACTCCCTAATACGACACTCACCCTCCGTAATGACCAACGGCAATACGAGTTTCAGATGTACAAAACACCTATGAATAAAGCTGATTTATGACGTTATAAATTTGAAAACGGGCTCCACGGTACGGAATGCGTCTATCGCCATATTTCAAAATAATACCCTTGTTTAGGTTTCTGAATGTTGACTTGGGGCATCGGATCGTGCGAATTTCGGGCATGCATTCGATATCTTTGGAGTATGTTTTATTATTGAGGCCAGTCGTGGCGCAGCGGCACAAAGTATGGCTGTAAATCGTCTTTCTCTGCTTAAAATTCCACATGACGGGATAGAGCGTAAAGCTGAAAAAAATATTGATAAATCTCGTCCTTGAGTTCCCCCTCTCAACATGCAATATCTATATAATTAAACGGAGAGTGGAGAACGGACGCTACGTGTCTTTATACCATGTTCACCATACCATGTTTGCCTACCCTGCTATATAGAGAAAAACGTCGAACTGAAAAAAATTATATTTAAATAACTAGCTCGGAACTTAAAGCATAAAAAATTTAATAATTGCGAAGTAATTGATGATTTTGAGATAAGTTGGGGCGCAGGGGCACAACTGTGACTGTAAAATCGATTGGTTGTGGATTCGATTCCCACTCGAGGAAATGAAATGCACTATTTATTTAAAATAAAAAAAATTAAATTAGCTTCACGCTGTATCCCGCACACAGCAGGGTAGGCAGAGGGAACCTAGTGTTAAGACACTCCGTTCCCCACTTTCTGCCGAATTCTGGAGGCATTGCGTGTTGAGTGGCAGAACTCAACGCCGCGCTTAACCTCGACACCAGAGCGAAGAAATGGAAATATAAATTTAAGTAAATATTTCATCTCCTCGAGTGGGGATCGAACCCACAACCAGTCGGTTTTGCAGTCATACCTCGTGCCGCTGCGCCACGACCGGCCTCACTTATTTATATCACGACCACTATTTATTTAAATTTATATTTTTGATTTCTTCGTTCTGGTGTAGAGGCAAAGCGCGGCGTTGAGTTCCGTCACCCGACACGCAATCCCTCCAGAATTCTGCATAAAGTGGGAAACGGAGTGTCTTAACACTAGATTTACCGTAGGGATACACAGTTTATATTTTGTGTCCCTTTCAGAATTTTAGATAAATCATATAAAATACCCCAGCCTGTCATTAACATAATATTTATAGCATAAAAGTCGGCGTGGCGCTGTAGCATGGCGTTTAAGTGTAAACGCTACGGTTTTGGGTTTGATTCTTTCTCGGAGAAATGATTTAGTTGCATTAACTTACCCAAGTAACACAAAGTTCGTGTTGGTGTCGGCGGTCACACGTAGCGAAACCCAACACGTACTTCGTGTTGCGTTGGGGTTGGGTTCCGCTACGTATGAACCCAACCCTAACGCGGCGGCGCGTCTGGATTAGTGTCTTAACACTAGATTCTCTCTGTCCTTGTTATATGTGGAAAACACCGTAAAAAAAAACAAATCCCCAATCGGGATTTCAATCTAAAACTAACATTATTATTACCAATCACAGCAACAATTACCTGTCCCCAATACGCAAATGAACACTCACCCAATCCCACAAACATACACAGACAAACTTACATAAAACAAAACTACAGAGACGCACGTAAAATACGCCGGTTACAAGCGACACTAGCACTCGTATATCAGGCAACATTCATAACCAAATGTGGGTAGTTTACACTAGACCGAATGTACCTGCTAGTGCAATATCCGTCCCCAGTTCATATCCGTTGCTCACTCTACATCTTGTGTGTTTGGTTTAAGTGATAAAAATGAAGAGATTACCTTTATTTAGGCCAGTCGTGGCGCAGTGGTACAAGCGTGAAAATGTAAACGCGATAGATTGTGAGTTTGATTTCTACTTGGGTTAATGAAACATGTAATATTTTGTTGTGTTCCAGAATTCGGTACAACGGAATGTCTTAACACTACCAGGTTTTGCCCTGCCTACCCTGCTATGTGCGGGCCACACCGTGAAGCTGCAAAAAGAAATTTCCAATTTTTTAATAATATGACTTTTATAAATAACAATATAAGTAAATCAAACATTTATGTATTGTCATTTGATAATTGGAAACATTTATTAATATAAAGCTGAATAATTCGTTTGGTTGAACTACGGTGATTTCAGGATAGATTAGAATTTAATAAATCTTTCTTCACTAATTGGTCCATTTCCCGAGGAACGCTATATTATATCAAGTTCATCGTGAAGATGACTGGTCCTGTGGTCAGTGTTACCCTCGACACTTAGAAAGTATCATACACTAATCTTCTTAGTCATTTTTCCATTTGGCCACGGGGGCGACTAAGTCCTTACTCGCGCCCATGGCCAAATGGCCATACCGCAGTATGGAATAAATTTAAAATTACAGCAAAATGTCTACCTCAGCTAATAATGTTGAAGCTTGAGTCTGAAACATTACTGTATTTGAGTTATTTTTAGAAACTTACTCCCTTAGATGCTGAGCGGGTGCAATAAGCAATTCCTGCAAATTAATCATTAGAATTTAATATTTTTTTTAGGTCGGAACTCAACGCCAGGTTTTGCCGCCACTCAACATGCAATGTCTCCAGATTTCACCGGAGAGTGGAGAACGGAAGTGTCTTAATGGAAGTATTTTAACACTTGGTTCCCAGGTTCCATCTGCCTTCTTTCCTATGTAACTAGCCGTAACGGGAAAAAAATACATTAAAAAGAGTCCAATAGCTCGTAACTTAAAACATGGACAGCGAGATAGTTGCGGTAGGTGTATTAAGGAAGGTAGGCGTTTGAAATGTATTCGCTATAAGCGGCCGCCGCTGAGGGATCCGCCGATAATACTTCTCGTCTGCCGGCGACAATGATTCTTGCATTGTCGTAATATATTGACGTTTTATTTTTCTAAGAATTTTTTATTCCAATACATATATTGAAAAAAATATCTCTGTATCAAATAGAAAAAAAAACAAATTGAACATAGACGTGTATGATTCTAATCGGTGGTTGTGGGTGTTTTGCCCACTCGGAGGCGGAACCCACAACTATCACGATTCCCCTATTCAATGGAGTGTCTTTACACTTCTCTCTCAATCTAATAAAAATGCATGAAAAGTGAAAGAAAATGTGCGTCACAAAGACCTTATTTAATTGATTACGGCGACAAAATTAAGATAGAAAGCGAAATATAATTTAACAATATTTTAAAATATAGGATTATATATAAAGGACAACCGCGTCGGCTACAAACGCGGGTGTGTATTCAAAATCTCATTTGGAAGAATTAATTGTATTAATTTCTCGTTCTTATAACGCGACAAAGCGAATTGTATTAAATTAATAATTATTATTAAAGTGGGGAACGGAGTGTCTTAACACTAGGTTCCTTCTGCTTACCCTATTGTGTGCGGGATACAGCATGAAGCTGATTTAATTTAATAATCGTTTTAAGAACTCATATTTTTATTACACTTTTCACCTACCCTAATGAGCCCCTAGCCATACACGTATATTGAAATAGAGCCTGTAATATTGTATACGATAACTAGCTATATTAAATTTAAGCCTTTCACCTTGTCCGCTGTCATCAACCTCTTCATACATGCCCTCCAGCCTTCATATTTTTCTACGTGACCTTCCTCCAGTATCATCGATAATGAGTTCTCGAAGGTCAACTCTCTTACCGATCGCTCTTGATTTATATATTTTATGATACTCTTCACTTCATCACTCATTACCACACCCAAACCACCTGTGCAAGCCCACGGAGGGGCAATGGGACAGCGACTGTCTGTAAGCGCTATAGAGATTTGTTGGATTGCCATTCGGGGCAATAGGTAAATTATTTTAGTTTCCCAGATCTCATAAAACACAGCGCAGTGCTTAGTTCTGTACCTCAAAAGAATAAAAATGGAAATCTTATACGAAGACTTAATGGTCCATGTGTCAAGATTATTTATCTCGAGATTGCATTGAGATATAAAGCTGTAATTAATATCAATTATTAAGGTCTACGATCTCTTAGAGTACAAAAAAAATCAAGCTTCTAATAAAGCAAAAGAATCAATACAAGCCTACAAACGAGTGCATTTGTCCGCAAGTTTCTCAATTTTACTCGCCGCGTAATAAAAACCTATAGGATATTTCCCATAGTCTTACAATTAATTATAGCATTTGGCAAAAAATGAGAGCTGCAGTGTAAGCAAAGAAAAAAATCTTTTGTGGGTCTGAGTATACGTGTATATAATAAAATTCCGCAGTGTATTCTAAGTTTGTCACTACTTCAATTTAAAGCATACAGATTCTTTAAATTGTTGTAGTGACAAACTTAGAACAAAAAATACTAACACGTAAAACTATTACACTGTTCAAGAATATTTAGAGGATAAACATGTATGGAATTAGTGTCTATTGAATGTGATGCAGGATAGCTGGCAGATAATATAATAAAATTATATATTATACCATTGACTTTGAAAAGAGCAACTGTTGAGTTTCTTGCCGGCTCTTCTCAGCAGAACTGCCTTCCGAATCGATGGTAGCTTTTTTGTTTATATGTTCCTTCGACTCGACTCGACATTCAATTCTAAAGTGCTTAGAATAGTCTATTTGAATAAAGAATAGTTCGAATTTGAATATAAGTTGTACTTCCCATTGACCTACAATCCTGGAATTAGTGCTAAACCCTCGATGGAAGAGTTCGGCGCACACTAGAACAGCTTTTTTGTAACTACTGATCCTATTGACAATCAAAATGAAGACGACAAATCACCCAAATTGTTAACCCAGTTGCCAAAAGCCATAAGAAAAAAAAAAGAAGCTCGAGCCTATTAATTCTT
This sequence comes from Heliconius hermathena, assembly GCA_013403705.1. Classification (NCBI taxonomy): domain Eukaryota; kingdom Metazoa; phylum Arthropoda; class Insecta; order Lepidoptera; family Nymphalidae; genus Heliconius; species Heliconius hermathena. The sequence continues at coordinate 54,024 of JAAIXJ010000279.1, read as the reverse complement.
GTTGGCGTTGGGATCTTTATAGCGGCAGTTTGCGGCTTCTGAGAAGTCTCCGGGGAAATTAGGGAAGACGTTGCAGCAGACACTACAAAATACCCAATTTTGAAGTTTTAAACAGCCAACGAATGGCCGGACGGTGTATGCTTTCTTTTTAATGGTCCGATGGAAAATAAAAACTTAGATACCTTGACGTTCTGTTACGTTCGGTTGTACGGTACTTTCGTATTTTTATTGCCATACGATAAAAGTGAAGATGGTAGTGACACGGTGTGTTATTAAATATTGGAGTGTTTGTCATGTAAGGACTTCAATTTCGCGCTGTGATCCCGCAAACAGCAGGGCAGAGGGAGCATAACGTTAAGACGCTCCGTTCCCCACTTTAAACTGAATAATTTGAGGTTTTTTTGTGCCAGAGCGAAGTAATGAATATATTAATAAATAATAAACCATTCCCCCGAATATGGATCGAACCCACAACCAACGCGTTACAATCACACGCTTGTGCCCCTGCTCCACGACAGCCTCAAAGTAAAGACTTGTTTTATTATTTTATAATATCATATCATTTAATGATTACATGCAAAGTGACTCACATTAAACAAATACGTCAAAAATAAATGATTAAGTATTTGAGGCCAGTCGTGGCGCATGGACTCAAGCGTGCGACTGTTAACGCGATAGATTGCGAGTTCGATTCACGAGGAAATGAAATATTTAATATTTTAATTTCTTTGACTTGATAACGAGTCTTTAACAAGAATTCACAAAACCAAAAGACCAAAATTCGGCGGAAAGTGGTGTACGGAAGTGTCTTAATATGGATATATAATGAGAGCGGAATATCTTAACACTAGGTTCACAGGTTCCCTCTGGCTATGCTGATATGCAGGATACAGCGTAAAATTAAGGAAAGTATAGTCAATAGTTGCTATAAACTTCCATAAATATAAGCAACAACATATATAAAAACCCGACAAACGCTAGTTATTTAATATTTCTGGAGTTAGAAATGTACTATAGTCAATTAATTTATAGCATCATAAGTAATTCAGGTCATCGTGGCAGAGTGGCACATCGTCTGACTGCAAAAGCGACGGTTGTAGGTTTAATCGCCACTTAGTGGTGAGATCAATTTACATTTTTCCAATTCTGGCAGGCAACATGCGGCCAAGTAGACAAAATCTTTATCGACTTGAGAAGGAAATGATTTAATACTGTCAATAGACAATCAATTTAATTTGGTTCGTACAATAAATTTAAAATAAGAGTCAACAAGTGGTGACTCTTACTATTTGAAAGATATCAATTTAAACAAATTTTGACGGCACTGCCTTTATTTCATAATGTAACTAAGGTCCAAGGTCAAGGGTATCAACTTTTGAGCTTCAAAGTGTCTTTTATATCACCAGGACGGAGTTACCTCTGGCACTGACAACATGTCAATGTGACTAAGAGGACGAAGCCGCAGTAAAAGTCTTTCATAAATTACCAACTTACAAAAGTAAGCTAAACTGTATACAATAGTGAAGGATCAGCTTCATAGTACACAATAGGCTCGTTGGGGTAATTGAAACCGTACAATAAATTTCCATATTGGACCATATATCTTTTACGTTCAAGTTTTACCTAAAAATGACTAAAAAAGTAAGTTTATTTTTTAATAAATTTTTAATAATAATAGACAGCCAATGTCGTATACAGTATGTTTTATCTTTCGTACATAAGTGAGTATAAAACATTTTATTTCTTACTTTTACTATACTCGTACACCACACAAGGCTAACTTAACTTGTAATACATAGATTTGTTCCAAAACTTCCATAAAAAAAAAGTAAAAAAAAAACAAAACGACTTAACATCGATATGTTAGTCATATTTACTTATTTGAGTCTAACTAAATCTGTCTACATTACCACTTTTGGTTGAGTCAATCGATAAACATACTTTTCCCAGCCAAGAATGTATGATGAATATATGATTAATTGCACGTAGCTAACAACGTCCGCCGATTCGAGTCCCTATTTTATTTTTTTTATACATTTTCAAAAATATTTTTCTTTCTTTAATGTAGAATAACATGTATCACTATAAAAATACTAGTACATAATAAATAAGAGTACTATAAAAGAGATGTCTGATTAGCATGTGATTATAAATGCGATGACTGTGGGTTCGATTCCACTCGGGGGAAAAAAATATTTCCATTCTTCCGTTCCGAGTAGGAATCGAACCTACAACCGTCTAGTCCGTCCGTAACTATTTAACATATCAAAGTACTTGTTGTTCTATTAAATAATTAATTATTAATTTAAGTACCAATCTATTCGTCGATGATTATAAAATATTTAATATTTTTTTAATTATTAAACATTTGAATATGACATTCTAACCAAATGGAGTACTAGCTAGAAATGGACAAAGTCATAAAATAGTTCCAGATTTCGTTTAAAACTAAGTTTTTGGTTTGTTACACTCAAGCTTATATAGCAACTTATATATCAGCAGCGGTTCATGTATATGCTGTAATTCGCATATAGCACAATAAGCAAAGAATCCTAGTGATGAAACACTCTGTTCACCACTTCGATTGTCTCTTAATGTGGTTTTCACTAATAGACAGGAGAGTCAGGTATAAAATAAAAAAAACGGCAATCGAAAGCCTATTAGTAGCATAAATGTTAAGTAATTAAATAATAAAGAAAATGTCAGTATTGTCAGATGAAAACGTTTAATTTAAGTAAAACTTCATCAAAAATTAACGGCAAATGAATAATCGTTTCTTTACATTAATATTTGTATTTCATTTTTTTCTTTAAAGAAAATTTATTAAAGTAAAAAAGTATTAGGTGGCATCACGTTTTGATTATATATATATATATATATATATATAATCNACAACAATAAGTAACTGCTTATTAGAAAATCTTAGTGTTTCCCGAAAGTTGTTCATTAATCTTTCATAGAGAAATAAAGAAAATTTGTCAGATTTTCAAGCTATACCTTATTTGTGTAGTGATGTTTGGTGCAGCTTATACTTTTTTTATCTCTATTGTACCTAATTAAATTTAGAGAACACAGTGTCGATAATACTGGAGAAAGGTCACTAAGAAAAGGTTAAGGAACCCCCAGAGGGCATGTAAAAGAGGTTGATTACAGTTAACGAGGTGAATAGGTATACAGAGACCGTAGAGTTGGGCGCTCCGTTTTCTCTAGCGGAGTTGCTAAGGATATAGAATAAAACTAAAAAAATACTTTATCTGAACTGCCATGCTTTATTTTTACGATTTTTTTTCTACGGTCTTTCACTTCATTAACCATCAATTGTTTAATATATGCTGAGCACTAAAATTCGATAACTTTGTCATCTTCATTAAATAAAATAAGTAATTACTTTTATTTACTTTTTAAATCAATACCATGGATCTTAGCTAATTTGCTTAACATATACTCATAAAAAAACCTGCCACGCGCGAGTCGAGCTCGCCCACTGAGGGTTCCGTACAACAATTGGAGGTCTCGAGCTTTTTCTGAAATTGAGGCTTGGCTTAGAAAGAGCCCTTTCATCTGAGAGCTCACTTGTGGTTTTAATATCCAATTTTGCCCCCTTTTAAGACTACTATTTTTTTAGGATTTAACCACAAATGTATAGTTTTCTTTTTTTCCTGAACAAGTACTACCTGTTCTACTATCTGACTAGCTTTCAAATAATTCTACGTGAAATAATTCTACGTCAAAGGTTGTTATATATTTGCATTTGATTTTAATAAGTAAATTTAGTTAAGTGAGCATAGTTAAAACAAAGCAATTGTCGACAGTTTTAGTAAATCGGTTCAGTACTTTCGTAGATAAGGGTGATCATACATACAGACAGACAGACAATTTTTTTTGCTATCTACTGTTCTTTTTAAATGTTCCTCTATCCATTTCAGTTAAAAAATATTAAAAGTACTGACAAAATATTTTTACTATTTGTACATGTACAGATGAAGTTTATGCGGGAGGGTATAACTGTAAATGCGACTATTAAAGGTTCGATCCCTACTCAAAGAAATGGAATGTTTTATATGTTCATTTCTCTATTCTGATGAGGCAAAGTGCGGCGGTGAGTTCAGTCACTTATCACGCAATGTCCCCAGAATTTGGCAAAAAGTGACAAGAAGTGAGAAACAAAAGAGTCGTATAGGAATATCTTAACACTAGGTCCTTAAATTCCTTCTGCCTGATACGGAATACAGCGTGCAGCTAAAATAAGAGTATTATTTTAAGAAATATCAAAATTTCAACAAAGTTCATATCCATATTATAACCAGTAAATAATAATATTATCCAAAATACATCACCATCGTAGTAGATCAAGTATAATTAACACAGACAATGTCAATTAAACAGAACATATTAGTTTTGGGATCATCCATTTTATTAGTATCTCTAATGCCCGAGAGCTCGCTCAGCAAATTGCGGTTTTCAATATTGTAAAACTGTTATTATTATTGCCGAATCCATAACTATTAAGGGGAAGGCACATATTTGTATTTGTTTCGGATAACCGACTAAATATTATGGTTATTTAATTAATATAGATATAATATTAGTTATAATAGTGATTAGTTAATATATTATAGTTATATCTATATGTATCGACGCCATATTGGTTGTTTCAAGAATTAGGAACTAGAAATTTGAAAATATTCGTTTTTTTTATTAATTTTTATATCGAGACCAGTCTTGGTGAGAGGCACAAAGTGTGACTGCTAAAAACACGACCGGTTGTGGGTTCGATCCCCACTTGAGGAAATGAAATATTTATTTAAATTTATATTTTCAATAATTCATAATGAAACCAACTATTACCTTATGAAACAGTTGTAAATATATTTCTAAAATAAGATTTCATGCGACCTTTCTATTGGAATGTCCGAAAACTTTTTTAGTAAAAAAGTAACAAAATCAAGAGTACTTTTAGTATCAACCCCACTTTTAAAACGTCTTTTTAAATACTTCAGAAACTCCGATCTTAATACTGCTGTACCTCCGGAATAAAGCGTAAAGCTGAGAAAACTGACTTAAAGTCTTGACCACCACGGGCGTACGGGAAATCGGAATAGGATAGGAATACGGGGAACCGGGTGGATTGTGCCCACTCCAGAATTGTCTTGTACTCTAGAAATTTTCTTAAAAAAAAATAACATTAACACTAACATATATGTTCAAAACTAAAGTCTAAATCCCTCCTCCTCCCCACCGGAAAATATATCTAAATATATCTAGGTTTACCTGGTGGTAAAATATAACTAAAATATATATTAATATTTACTGTAAGCTAGCGTGCCCTTAACAAAAGTAAGTTTCAAGCAAAGTGACTTGGCAGAGCGGCAGCAGCAGTCGGGTTAATTCGACGATTTGTCCGACATACGACCTTCTAGCCGATGCCACGCCGCCGCGCCGCGCCGTACACTTACTGTTTGAATATCCTCACTTTAACTAAATTTACTTATTAAAATCAATTAATAGGCCGTCGTGGCGCAGTGGTGAGGCTGTGACTATGACGCGACAATTGTGATCTCAATCACCACTCGAAGCAATGAAACATTAGAAAAAGCGTGTGAGTTCTACTACTCAACATGTAATGCCTTCAAAATTCGTCGGAAAGTAAATATCGGAAGTGTATTAATGGGGATACAGTAAAAGTTAACACTAGGTTTCCAGGTTTCGTCTGCCTACCCTGCTAAGAATACAGCGTGAAAAAAATATTAGGTATTATACATAATTCAACTTTCTAGCAACAAAACAAAGCGCGGCGTTGAATTCCGCCACTAAACGCAAAAGTGATTAACGGAGTGTCTTAACACTAGGTTCCCTCTGCCTACCATGCTATGTGCAGGATACAGCGAGAAGCTGATATATGTCTCTATCTAAAATAATTCTTTTATAATTCGATATTACCTGCCCGAATCTAAGATGCAATTCTTTCCACAAAATATTCAATAATTTTTAATGATTACAAAATAGGACATCACTTCACAGTCCACCGATTATATATGACACGATAATATTATGTCATTAACCGTAGTGTTGTAGACGGGGGGCTATTAGTGTTGTGCTCGTTAAATTGTCACGCTTCATTCGATATCACCCTACATAGAGGACCTGGGTTAAATCTACCTAGTCTCGATCTAGGCTAGTCTGTAAGAAACTCTTTTGAAAGTCGAGTTATATTGATGTTAGGATTCTTTTTTTTTATTCGTTTTGATTTCTTTTCAGCTTCATGCTTTTCCCCTATTTAGCAGAAGATATAGGGAATCTATTCTAATTGTTCGTCCAATTTCCGAAAGTGGCGAGGTTCAACACTTCGCTTTGTCTTGTTTGTAGAAAATATCTATCTAGAGGCCAGTCGTGGCGCAGTGGCACAAGTGTTACTGCAAAGTAGACTGATTGTTTGTTCGATTCCCACTCGAGGAAATGAAATATTTATTTAAATTTATATTTTCATTTTTTCTTTCTCCAGTTTTCGACGGAAAGTGCGAAACGGAGTGTCTTAAGTGAAGCTGATTTTTAATCTATCTAGAGGGGATCGAACCCACGACCATCGGTTTCATAGTCAGACAAAAACACACAAAATAATTGTATCCGTCAAAAAATAATTGTATCCAACTAGTGATTCAAAGAGACCGTCAGGGACAGTGGCACAAGCGTACGACTGTAATTGCGGTTGTGGGTTCGATTCCCTCTTAAATATAAGAATGAAATAATTAATATTTTCATTTCTTAGCTTTGGTAACGAGTGTTCCTGTAGTGATTTGAATATAGTAATAAAACGAATAACCAATTATTTTATTGAACTCTCTCAATACAGAACATCATATATTATAATTATTAAGTTGATTCAAATGAACTACTTTTTATAAGTGTATTTTTTAACCATATATAAAGTAAATGTATAATTTACTCATTCATTATTGACAAATTAGCGTGTCATTAATTACAATGTATACATCCATCATCATTCACCTCATTTCTCAATAACTTTTACATTTATAATATTATATTAGTAGTAGGATTCATAAGCCACGATACGGTATAATTACAATATTATATATCTATATATTATATATATCAGCTTCACGCTGTATACCGCATACAGCAGGCTAGGCAGAGGGAACCTAGTGTTAAGACACTCCGTTCCCCACTTTCCGCCGAATTCTGGAAGCATTGCGTGTTGAGTGGCAGAACTCAACGCTGCGCTTTGCCTTGACACCGGAGCGAAGAAAATATAAATTTAAATAAATATTTCATCTCCAGTGGGGAGTCATCATCGAACCCACAACCAGTCGGTTTTACAGTCACACTTAGTGCCGCTGTGCCACGACTGGCCTCAACTAATTACAATATAGGTAAGTAAGAATTATAAAACACGGCTACATATTATTTGAAGTTTGTTTAGAGAGCATTAAAAGGGGGACGGCGCGTACGCAGTCCCCACTACAAAAAATTACGCGTCCGAGTTATCCGCATTAGGGATAATCGCAGAGGTCAACCCGACCGCAGTGCAATGGAGGGGCCTCGCTCTGGGGGAACCGCCTTGGTGATCACGGTGTCCCCTACGCCAGGTAAGTATGCTAATACCCCGGATTTTTGGGGTAGTCATGTTTCGCGAGAAAATCTTATCAGCGCGATTCAGAATTCGTGAGAAATAGTACAGCACCATCTATTGGCGGTTTTGGAAACTATATTTTATATCAGTGTTGTGTATATAACTTATGAAATTGAGTTAATGTGATGAATTTTAACACAAACGTATTGGTTTGTACGTACCGTAAGTAGGTATAGTAGAGTGTATGTACTATGGAGATGTTAAATAAGAGATGATAATAAGATTAATTGAGTTTTACCAAATATAAAAAATATTATATATTATTAATTCAACCAAACTCGATTGTTATTGGTCCATATGTTACATTTTCCATAGAAATATTTATTCAAAATATATGTCAATAGAAAAATCTCAAAACGTTCAACAATTTTTGCTTTTTATATTTAAGGATGATAACTAATTATTTCTTATAGTATAGGTCTACGAAATCAAATTTAGAATAGATCGTAACTACTAATGGATACAAACTGAATAAAAATGTTTAAAAATACAAAAAAAAATGTTTAAGGTAATTAAATGTTACTATTTTTATATTATCTACTTTAAAAGGTTTTCTTATAAAAAAATTAAATATTAAATATACACATTTTTTTACTGTTTTCTTATAATATAGACTGTAGGGAACTATTATTTATATTTATAGTTTACTTAATATGTTCCTTCCATTAAGTATTATTAAGTTAAATCAACAAATTTATTTTTTATAGTATGTATTTAAACAATCTTTGAATTATTTCTATGTATACAGCCTCTAATTTCACATAATATAATGTATAATATTATCAACAATTTATTTTTGTATAAGCTTAATCTATACATATATACACAATTATTCAGCCTGCCTCAACCTTGCGAGTCTTTGTGTGAGTTCATCTTGTTCTTGAGAAACAACTGTTGCTGTGCCCACTGATGTGCTTGGTACCCCAGATGGCAGCTCCATGTTTAATTCCAAACCAGCTTCATCAGCAACTTGTTGCAACAGGTTATCCACATCTCCCTGTGGCACCGCAGTAGTAGTTGTTTGTGACATAGTGTTCTCCATGTACGATGATTGTACATCTAAATCTTCAAATTGACTTTCAAATTTGTCCATCAAATTAGATATCTTCTCGAGATTCATTGATTTCATTGCTGCATCCATTGCTTTTACAACACCCGCCATTGAATTTTTGACCTATTAGTGGTCTATGCCCACTCCAGAATAGTTTTGTGCCTACACCAGAAATGTTATAATACAAAAAACAAATTTGTCTTGTCCAAAAATACACCTATGACATCACCATTCCCTTGATTTTCACTAGAAGCACTAGAAAATTCTACTTAAAATACTTTTTTACGTACTTACTTTACTTTAATGTTTTTTAGCTCCAACTGTATGCCGCATATTGTAGAGTAGGCAGCGGAAACCTAGTTTTAAGACACTCCGTTTCCCACTGTCCGCTAAATTTTGGACACATTGCATGTTGAGTGACAAAACTCAACGCTTTGCCTTGTTATCATAGCGAAGAACTGAAAATATTGATAAATAATAATTAATTTCCCCGTATGGGAATTGAATCCACAACCATCGTCACAAACTAGTGCCACAAAGGCCTCTTCACACACAAACCGAAATAATATACATATAAACATATGTACGTACATTCATAAAAAAAATATATTTCAACAGTATTACTGTACGCTCGAACAACTCGATAAATATTCTATTTTCTCTTTTCATATCATATTTACTATGTGGGCTTGGAGCGGGCTTTATTTACTTTTTGTTTCGCTACCAAATAACTGGTGTTTATTCAATATATTCATTGCCGAATATGACTTTTAAAATGGTTTTTTATTTCAATCTATGGCCTCGTTGAATTGGTGATCGAATGTTGTTCATCGTTTTTTTTTTTTTTTGTATTTATTATACAGTACGGACTGTTTTGGGTAAACGGTGGTCGTGGAGTCAAATTTGGGGAAATTATTGTATTTACAGAGACCGTCGTGGCGCAGGGGTACGTGGATGTTACTGTAACGCGGCAATTGTGGCTTCGATCTGCACTCAGGGGAATGAATTATTCATTATTAATATTTTAATTTCTTCGCTCTGGAACTTCGGCGTTGAGTTTCGCCACTCAAAAAGCAATGTTTTGAGAAATTCGGCGGAAAGTGGCAGAAATGTGTGAATGATTTTTTTTTAACGAAGTTTCTTAACACTAAGTTCTCTCTGCCTTCTTTGCTGCTTACGGGATACAGCGTGAAGCTGATTTATTTTATTTCTATTGTATTTAGATAAATATAATGTGTTATTCTCTTAGATTATTAAAATTAAACCTATCTGTACGTTTCTAAGTAGTACACAAATACAATGACTGGGGGAATGTCCTACTGAAGAATGATTAAGTATAAAATCAACTTCACGCTGTATCCCGCACACAGCAGGGCAAGCAGAGGGAACTTAGTGTTAAGACACTACGTTTCCCACTTTCTGCCGAATTCTGGAGGCATTGCGTGTTGAGTGGCAGAACTCAACGCCGCGCTTTGCCTCGACACCAGAGCGAAGAAATGGAAATATAAATTTAAGTAAATATTTCATCTCCTCGAGTGGGGATCGAACCGACAACCAGTCGGTTTTACAGTCACACTTTGTGCCCCTGCGCCACTACTGGCCTCCATACGATTAAGTATATTAACATTATTTTCATTTATTCGCTTTGGCAAACAGAGTTGAGTTACGCCATTCAACACGCAATATATCAAAAACTAAGCAGTACGTGGAGAACGGAGTGTCTTAACACTATGTTTCATCTACTTACTAAGTAAGAGAGAACATAACTCAGAATTTTATTTTCGTTTTCCTTCTTTACTCTCATAAGAAAGTTGAATTATATATATTTTTTTTTTCCAACAATATTTATCAGAAATTTGAAGCGACCACCTTTTTAGTATACAGTACCTACATACACACGTTGATAATATAATAGAATTACGTTTCAACTTTAGAGACACTAGCTCGCAAAATTTGCGGAACGATATTAAAAATTCACAATTTATGTTCCAATAAGGTCTATTTACTCGCAAGATGAAACTAACATTATATATTTATGAGGTATTCTCACAAAAAAACCTGTTAAATATCTAGATAGAAATTCTCTTTGAGAAAATATTGAAAAACCAATTTTCTATTCTCTTCACACGTTAGGGGTGCGAAAATGAAGTTTCTTTTATTTAAAAAAAAAATAATTTATTTATTTTTTATCACCTAATGGCGCAGCATCTGACGTAAGCTCGATGGTTGTGAATTCGTTTCCCTCTCTGAAAAATTAATTATTTTAATTTCCTCACTTTAGAAACAATAAAAAACGGGATGTTGCGTTCCGCCACTCAACACGCAAAATGAGAAATACGGGATACAACATAAGGTTAAAATATTTATTTACTTAATAATAATGGGGGTCCAAGATGGAAGGCTTGCTCGCAGCGACCCCTGCCAGCCCTTACGAGGGCTGCAACGTTCCATCCGCCACGTGCACCTCGAGAGAGCGCACTGATAGGGCGTCCCCCCAAGGCGACGCGCACCAGTGCGTCCCCGCTGGTGTGTCAAGTGGCGACGAATGCGGCGTTGGGGACCGCCACCCAACACGCCATGTCCGGAACGGCGGGAGGTGGAGGACGGAGCTACAAATAGCTACGTGGAATGTAAGAGGAGGGATGGAAGAAAAGATGAATGAATTATTAGATGTGATGGATGATAGAGATTTGGATGTCGTTTGTGTGACAGAGACCAAGCGAAAGGGCAATGACACGACCGATTTGCCAGGCAGTCGGGTCGCTTTCTGGGCCGGCGTACCAGAGAGCGAGCGGGGCTGTCAAGGTGTAGGTGTGTTATTGTCCTCTCGATTGGTTAGTGCAGCGGTTGAATACAAGGCGATCAACCCGAGACTGCTTTGGGTTCGCTTCAAGCTGGGGTTAACAAGAGTATTCTTGTTAGTGGCGTATGCGCCAGTATCCTCAGCTCTATTAAGCGAACTCGAGGAGTTTTGGGAGAGTGTCAGGGATGTTCTAGGTAGCGTTAGAGGGAATGAAAAATTAATAATATGTGGCGATTTGAACGGATGGGTCGGAACTGCGCGAAGCGGTTACGAGGGAGTGCTAGGTCAGTATGGTGACAAGAGAATAAATGAGGCTGGAAAGCTTATATTGGAAATTTGCAAGGAAAGGAATTTGTTTGTGGCAAACACTATGTTTGACCACAAACAAATTCACATGTATACATGGGAGCGAACGGAAGGGAAAAGTATGATTGATTTATTCCTAGTGGATCAGCGTATTCGAAGCCAAGTCATGGACACACGAGTGTTTAGGGGTTCTGATCTGGGAACAGACCACTATCTAGTCGTTGCTAGAATAAGGGGTCTGTTCGCGGGTTGGCGCAGCTACACGAGGTGTCCAGACTTGGAGTCGAATTACCGCATAAGAAGCTGGAAGCTTCAAGATCCACCGACTAGAAAGGAATATCAAGAAAGAGTTTCCAAAAAGCTAGACAGCAGTGAATCTGGAAATGGAAATATTGAAGTATGCTGGCAGAACCTTAGGGATTGTATGAAGGAAGCAGCGATAGAGGTATGTGGTAAAGGTAAAAGGGGCTTTAGCAAAAAGCGTGATGAATGGTGGGATGATGAAGTGCAAGATGCAGTAGAAAGAAAGAAGAAGGCATGGCAGGATTATAAAGCCTCTGGTAAAGATAAAAGTATGAGAGAGATAAAAAAGAAAGAGTATAAGCTGCAAAAGCACCAGACGAAAGTACTGATCAAGATGAAGCGTGAAAAGGCAGAGAATGAAAGAGATGAAAGGTTAACGAACAACTTCAAGGAAAATACGAAGCTTTTCTGGAGAGAAGTTAGTGTTTCTCGAGGTTGCTCGTTAGCCTGTAGAATGAAAGGGGTGCTTTCGAAGGACGGTGAAATTCTAACAGAACAACCACACGTTTTGCAGCGATGGGCGGAATTTTACAAGGAGATGTATGAATGTGATGACGCCTCAGTCTCAAGTAGCAGCGAAACGCTGAGTCTTGATGTAGCTGATGGCGAAATCAGTGTAAAAGAAGTTGAGAGTGCAATACGAAGTTTGAAATGTGGTAAGTCAGCGGGAGCAGATGGAGTTACTGCCGAGATGATCAAATATGGTGGGCCACGCGTCTTGGACTTGTTCTGGTTTTTGTGCAATTTATGCTGGAAATCAGGGGAGGTCCCAGACGATTGGCGAGGTGCAGTCATCGTGCCTTTGTATAAAGGCAAAGGTTCACAGATAGACTGCGCAAGCCATAGGGCTATCAGTTTGATTAGCTTAGGTAGTAAAGTTTATGCTAAAGTTTTAGCGAGAAGAATGCAAGAGAGATCTGAAAGGCTGTTGTGGGAGGCCCAAGGAGGCTTTAGACCTGGAAGAGGGTGTATGGATCAGATCTTTTCCCTCCGCATGATCACGGAAAAATTTTTGGCCGTTAACCAAAAAGTTTTCTGTGCTTTTGTGGACTTGGAAAAGGCGTTTGACAGAGTTGTAAGAGCGAAATTATGGGAGATACTACCCCGGTACAATGTGAGCGGACCCTTGCTGCAGGCTGTAAAGTCTCTTTACAGAGATCACTCAGCCTGCGTGCGAGTAGGAGCTGGCATGTCGCCCTGGTTTGACATCCGATCGGGTGTTAAACAAGGTTGCGCCATGTCAGCTTGGTTGTTCAATTTGTATTTGGATAGCTGTCTCCAAGGAGTGAAACAAAGTGATATGGGAGTGAAAGTAGGTGACCTGAATGTGAATTGCCTGCTGTACGCAGATGATGCAGTGCTTATTGCATCATCAGAATGCGAGTTGCAGGCATTGGTCACCACTCTGAAAGAAGGGTGTGAATATAATGGTCTAAGCCTCAATGTGAATAAGACAAAGGTTCTGATTTTTGAAAGAGATGAAGAAAGGACGGAATGCAAGATCAGTGTAAATGGTAAGATATTAGAACAAGTGAATGAAGTGGTATACTTGGGAAGTATGTTCAGTAGAGATGGAAGATACGAGATGGATGTGGAAAGGCGTATTGCTGCCGGTAACAGGGTTAACGGAGCCTTAGCTGCATTGATGAGACGGCGAAACGTCAGCACAGCTGCGCGTTTGGCCGTACACAATGCAGTTTTGGTACCGACTCTGTTATACGGCAGCGAAACGTGGGTATTACAGAAGAAGAATGAAAGAAAGATGAATGCTGTGGAGATGCGATCTCTTCGTAGGATATGCGGAGTCAGCTTAGCTGATCGAATCCGCAATGAAGAGGTACACAGAATGGCAGGTACTAGCGAGGATGTCACGGTGAGAATGAAGAAGAACGTGCTCAGCTGGTTTGGGCACGTCGAACGAATGAGTGATGAAAGAATGGCAAAAAAGATTTATGATGGAAAAGTGAGCGGTAAGAGAGGTAGGGGGAGACCTCGGTTGACCTTCGAAAACACAGTATCAAAGATACTGGAGGAAGGTCACGTAAAAAGCATGAGGACCCCCCGAAGGGCATGTATGAAGAGGTTGATGACAGTGGACGAGGCGAAAGAGGTATGTAGAGACCGTAGCGTTTGGCGCTCCGTTCTCTCTGACTACCCCGCAAGGGATAAAGCGTGAAGCTAAGTTAAGTTAAGTTAAGTTAATGATAAGTCTCTACATTCTTGTCCAGTACTTAGAAACATCAGGTTACGCCAATGTCTTATATTTGGATATAACATATTTCACATTGAAGAAAATTGTTCTTAAGGAAAAATCCTCCTTTATTATTAAGTTTACTGTAACCAAACCTAAAAAAACAGCGTCTATTTCAACTCTCTGTCTGTGTCAAAAAGTGCTTCCAGTTTCTATACAAAACCATTTTTTTATCCAAATTCAATACATTGTGTGTCGAAATGAACTCAATGATTGTATATATCATGCTAAAGTAATAAATAAAAATACTTTGTTCCCCTGAGCGAGATTCAAACTCCCATCACATTTCCCAAGTAGCCAAAAATGATTGTTTACTGTACTTTAAATTATTATTATTTAGCGACAACCCTACATTTTGGTAATACCTATTTACGATAAGAATATTCAGAATTTATTATTGAAACAAAATATTATAAAAGCTAGTAAGTAATATGAGAGCAGAATTTTCAGGCAATGTTCATTATTTAGGGGCTTGTTTCTCTCATACATACATACATATGAATGTATACGTATCATTTAATTTAATGATGAAAATACTACACCGTACTAGCTCTTGTTATTTTGATGAATGCTTATTTGAATAAGGCTTCACGTTTTTTGCCGTACAGCAGATTTGAAAGAGAGCCGTATGTTCATTTTTCGACAAATTGCGTTAGGAGAGCGGTAAAAACATAATAATTCACTTGCACAGTTGGGAGCGAATCTACTACCGTCCTATTGACGATGGGTTGCGCCACTCAACACGCAATGTCTCTAGAATTCGTCGGATAGTAGGGAACAGACGTGTCTTAATGGGAACGGAGTGTCTTAACATTAAGATAACAGGTTCCCTTTGCCTACCCTACTATGTGCGAGATATAGTGTGTACATTTTATAACTATATTTTGGTTATAACTAATTAAAAAAATATTTACAGGTAGACGCTGTCCCACTGCGCCACTATAACTTATGTTTATAAAAACAGAAATATAAAAATTTCCGATGTTCTTACACCCCTCTCACTGAAAACCAAAATTGTCTCATATTATGCATAATGAAATAATAATATATCTTTAAAAATTTGTACTCCTAATTAATAACAAAGAATAAAAAACACAACCACTGCACAGTAAAGGTGTTTTTAAAGAAAGTGTGAAACTATTTAAACCGTCGCCCCAATTATTAACTTCCTGTGCTATTACACTCTTGACACCTTCTAAGATCAAAGTACTACTCGACACATAAAGGGTGTGAAGGGTTATACAAGAAAATGTACAATGAAATGTGTAATTAAACTCTATCACCCTGTATAATTTATAATTATTAGTACTTATATATAAAAAATACTATACGGGTGATTATTATCACCCCTATACTCGTATTTTTTATAATTATTATAAGACATTTTATAGACGTTGCGTTATTTTTAAGACATTGCGTTGAGAGGTGGAAATCAACGCCGCGTTTTGCATTCATACCAGAGCGAAGAAATGAAAATACATTGTAATATATTTCCTCTAGTGCTCTAGACGCTCTGAGCCACGACGGCCATAACTACTCTTCTACAATTAAAATATATATAGGAGCCAGTCGTGGCGCAGAGGCACAAGTGTGCGACTGTAACCGCTCTAAAAGAATCGATCCCACTACCTGTCTCGCTTATGCCCCTACGCCACTGTTCCTTGTTGCCAGATTTATGATATTATTGATATAATATAGTTTAACGAGACAAGAGGTTTGTTTTTGCTGTCATATTAAAATAGGTAAAAAATACAGAACTGATTTTTCATAATATATATTTATTATTAATTATCGTTTTATTTAAGAAAATTGTTGTTTTCGATCATCTTCCTCGCAAATGATGTGCTGTGAACGGAAGAAGTTTACAGCGACGGGCTTCCCTAAATTGTACTCCTTGGCGAAGGCAACTATAGAGAAATTCGTCAATTTTCTCGCTAATCTATAAAAAAAGTATAAATATAATAAGTAAAAATATATTTTATTATATAAAAATATAATAAAAAATATGACTTACTACATAAAAATATATCATAATCTTTTCTAAATACACAATTTAGAGATAAGCACATCAGTGTAACTATCCAAAACACAAAATTAAAAACAGAATCACTAATATTTTTTTTTAAATGAGATTCTTAATGTATAAATTGCCAAAAAACGTCTTAGCTTGCTACCTGGTATGGAGGTGGAACTAGAGGATCGGACCCACTAGTACTACCTTACTTCCAGGTTAAATTATTTCCATTTCGAAATGAGAGGATTTCAAAGTCTGATTTCAGAGTGTTTTGACACTAGGTTCACTCTACCAACCTTGCGGAAAAATAGCGTTAAACAAAAAAATACTTTTTTATCCTCACCTGTATCCCACATATAAAAAAGTAGGCAGAAGTAATCTAGGAACCTAGTGTTTAACCTAGCGTTCCCACTAAAACGCTTCCGTTTCCCACTTTCCGCCGATTTCTCGTGGCACTGCTTGTTGAGCGGTGGAACTCAACGCCACACTTTGCCTCGTTACTAGAGCGAAGAAACAACAATATTAAATGTTTCATTCCCCGAATAGAGATCTAGTGTTGAGACACTCAGTTTCCCATTTCCCGACGAATTCTGGAGGCATTGTGTGTTGAGTGGCAGAACTTAACGCCGCGCTTTGCCTCGACACCACAGCGTGGAAACGAAATTATAAATTTTAATTAATATTTAATTCTCTGGCCTCAGCTCACTCGTAGAGCAAAGGCACAAAGTGTGACTGTAAGCGCGACTGGTTCTGGGTTTGATCTCCACTCGAGGAGATAAAATATTTATTTAAATTTATTTTTATTTATAGAGTTCTGCCACTTAACATGCAATGTCTCCGGAATTCGGCGGAAAGTGGGAAACAGTGTGTCTTAATAATAGGTTCCCTCTGCCTACCCTGCTGTGTGCGGGGTGTGGCTGAATTTATTTTCCGAAGAGGGATTGAATCCACAAACGACGACAGTCACACCTATGTGCCACCAGGCCACGACGACCTTAAAAAAGAAGTACTTACGTTACAAAATAATTAGTTTTCACATCAATGTAATCTTTCTGTTTGTACAGAAGGAACATAAATCGATGATATCCAGATCCCGGTTGAGGGTTGGGCGCTATATACCTTACTATATTGTCCCCGGCCGATATATTCGACCCAGGAATGTTGACAATTAGTATATGTATATACTCCTTGTCGAAACTGGATGAATATGATGGCGTGTCCGGGTCTAAAAAAAAAGTATTTGTAAAATGGCAATTTTCAATTTCTTTTTATTATTTTAAAATATCTGCGGATTGAAGAAAAAAATATACTGATAAATCACTGAGAATTTACTGTTTTTTGTATAAAGAATTACTTGTTTTTGCTGCATCCTGTATCTTGCATATAGCAGGGTAGGTAGTGAGAACATAGTATTAGCACACGTAATATAAAATGTCTATCTGAATGTCTAAGACATTGCGTTTGGCGGAAGTCAACGCCATATCTTGTCTTGTTACCAGAGCCAGATGGATTGAGATACTGTAATCGATGGAAAAATCTATTGATAAATCATTCCGAATTTACAGTTTCCAGTATAATTATTATCTTATTTTAGCCCCAGCTGCATCCTGCATATAGTAGAGTAAAGTTTGAGTGTTACAAAAGGAACCTTATGTAACACTCAATCTAAAAATCTATGCAATTTTAGGAACGAACGTTGTTCCCGATTTGAAGTCAAAAACACAACCATTGCACGATCGCTTTGCTACTGCGCCACGAACTCCTTAATTCGTACATACTACTTAAAATACTATAATAATAATATACTTTCTTTTTGCTTCATATTAGAAGGCTAGTCAGAGGGAACCTGGGAACCTAATGTTAAGACATTCCATTCTCAGTAAAAGACTTTCGTTTCCTTTTGTCCGCCCAATTCCGGAGGCAATGCTTGTGAGAGGTGTTGAGTTTTGCCACTCAAGCGGAACTCAACGCCGCGCTTCCACCTCGTTACCAGAGCGAGGAAATGAAAATATTAAGTAATTCAAGCGTTTATTAAATTAAATAATTCAAGTCGCATGCTTGTGCCTCCACGCTACGACTGGCCTCAACATGTATTCTGACATGTATACCTACTCAATATCATAATTATCTGTTATAGGTTAGATAGAGGCCAGTCGTGGCGCAGCGGCACAAAGTGACTGTAAAACCGACTGGTTGTGGGTTCGATCCCCACTCGAGGAGATGAAATATCTACTTAAATTTATATTTCCAATTCTCTGGTGTCGAGGCAAAGCGCGGCGTTGAGTTCTACCACTCAACACGCAATGCCTCCAGAATCCGGCAGAAAATGGGGAACGGAGTGCTTAACATTAGGTTCCCTTTCCCTACCCTGCTGTGTGCGGGATACAGCGTGAAGCTGATTTTTTTTGATTAGATAACCAAGAGAGATACACATAGAAAAAATAATCATAATTTTTATAAATCAAGCCAAAATTTTCATACAAAATACAAAATTTCTTACCAACTGCAGCTAATGTATACAAAGCGTCTGCACCAGCTTCGTACGTAATGTAGGGAGGGAAAACGGCGTCGTAAGGAGAAATTACGTTACCAGCGCTAACGGCTTGCGTGAAATATTTTACCTGTAAAACATATTTATTTAGGTAAAATGGGAATTTGGAGTTTAGAAAGGGAAGCGTGACCGTAAACGCAACGGTTATGGGTTCAATTCCCAATAAGGGAATTAAGTATTTAATATAATATTTTCTTTTCCTTGCTCTGGTAACGAGGCAAAGCGCAAGACGCAATATCTCTAAAGTTATGCGGAAATTGGATAACGGAATGCCCTAACACTAGTAGTAGCCTGCTTACTCTGCTGTATGCAATGGCGTAATTCAACGCTGCAATTTTTCTACCAGAGTGCAGAAATAAAGAATTTGAATATACCTAAATAACATTTATTACTTAGAGAAAGTCCATCCTGGCGTAGCGGCACATGCACCGTCTATCTGTAAACCGGTTGTGTGTTCAATTCCCACCCGGAGAAAGAATTATTCATTTCTTCGTTGCGGCAGCGTCAAAAAAGAAGGACGTTGAATTCCGCCATTCAACACGCAATGCCTTGAAAATTGAACGGTACATGGGGAACGGAATGTCTTAAAACTAGGTTCCCTCTGCCTATCCTGCTATATTCGGAATACAACGAGAAGCTAAATAGATAAATTGAATACTCACTGACAGCTGTACAGGCGCAACCACCGTCGAAGAAGAGCCACCGTATTGCGAATTAGAAAACGTATGGTAAATATCTTCTAGTCGATTCATATCAGAGAAGGCCTCTCCTTGAGTCAATATTGTGAAAATGATACTAAGAATTAACATTTTCATCTGAAGTAATGTAAAATATTTATTAAATAACGATTCGAATTTTTAAAAACGGTTTTAGGGAATTCATTTTTGCCACCCAATTATGTAAAAGCGAAAATTAAAGAGCTTCATGCTGTATCATAACAGAATAGGCAGAGGGAACCTGAAAACCTAGTATTCAGACATATATCATCACCAGAAGAAATGGAAATATTATATATTTTCTTGGCAATCGAAGTGGAAATCGAACCCACGTTTACAGTCGCACGCTTGTGTCCCTGTGCCAGTCATGGCTGGTCTCCAAAAAAAAAAAGATAAAAAAGTAACTTCACTCTGTATCCTGCACACAACATTACAGGCAAAGGTAAACTGATGTTAAAACACTTTGTTCTCCACTTTCCGGCACAAGTTTTGAGTCCTTTCGTGTTGAGTGGCAGAACTCAACGCCACGCTTTGTTACCAGAACAATGAAATGTAAATCTCATGGTGGGAATCGAATTCATAAACGTCTTGTTTACAGTCAGGCGGCTGAGCTACGGCGGCCTCTAAATAAAAAGAAAATTTTAGCAACGACAAGTCTAAATTAAAATAGCTAAAATTTAACTAAACAACTTAATACTTACTTCTATTGTAGATAACCAATAATTTCAATAACGAAACCTCAAATACGCGATATATACAAAGAAAATTCATTTATATTTGGATTTTGTCTGTTTTCTTATCTATGCTATTGAATAAAACATAATGATTTACAATTACAAATATACAGTGTAGCTTATTTTTTAAACTTAGAATCGGCTACAAAAATATACACAAGTAATTCATAATTTTTTAAATTATTTAAATCAAATCAGCTTCACAGTGTATCCCGCTCGCAACAGGGTAGGCAGAGGGAACCTAGTATTAAGTCACTCCGTTTCCCACTTACTGCCGAATTTTAGAGGCATTGCATGTTGAGTGGCTGAACTCTCTCTCGCGCTTTGCCTCGACACCAGAGCGAAGAAATGGAAATATTAATTTAAATAAATATTTCATTTCCTCGAGTGGGGATCGAACCTACAACCAGTCGCAAGAAATAGTTTAAATTAATAATTTGAGACCAGTCGTGACGCTGGGGCACAAAATGCGACTGTAAACGCGACTGGTTGTAGGTTCGATCCCCACTGGAGGAAATGAAATAATTATTTAAATTTATATTTCCATTTCTTCGCTCTGGTGTCGAGACAAAGCGCGGTGTTGAATTCCGCCACTCAGCACGCAATGCCTCCAGAATTCGGCGGAAAGTGGGGAACGGAGTGTCTTAGCACTAGGCCTCCGTCCGTCTGCCTACCCTGCGATGTGCGGAATACAGCGTGAAGCTAATTTAATTTAATTTGATTTATACAGAGTGGAAGAGGCAGCGCTCCTTTTACGGAAACAGCATATAGGGTAAAATATTTCAAACTTATACCTAAAGAAATTAATCAAGACTAGCGGCCTGCTCGCGGCTTTGCCCGCTTGAATTACATGATTATTCATTTACGAAATATAAATATTACAAACAGCCTTAATTATTAACTAATTGACTTGGATAAGTACTCACAATATTATTTGTAAAATAACTTATATTAGCTCCTGTACAGTTTTTAAATTAGTAACATATATTAGCTCCTGT
>JAAIXJ010000279.1:0-31273 GCA_013403705.1 Heliconius hermathena | reverse complement strand
ATATATATATATATATATATATAGCTCTGCTAAGAAGAAAGCTTACTATAAGCAACTCTTGAGTTTCCAGCAGGAAACTCAAGAGTTGCTTATCTCACCAATTTAGGAATTGGCGAACAGAGTGTCTTGGCACTGGGTTCTTTCTCTATACGCTACTATAAGGGAAAAGTGTGATGATAATTTAATAATGTGTTTACTTGGCTTCAACTGCGTAACGTTTAGCCTTATATTTGATTACTCTCGTTTCATTACATTGATTTCCTTCTGAAAATATGTCGATATAAAAACAAAGAATTGAACTCGAACGTCGCTCGCAAGTTTGTTTGCGTGGACTTTAATAAGTGCAATTATTCTTATTTCCATAAGAATTGAGAAATCAATCTCTCTCTTCCTATCTCTCTCTTTCTCTTAGTACACTTGACTCCCTAACCAAATCTCAAATTTTAGCATTCTAAGTCCAGCAGTTCCGCCTATTAGTAGTCAGTCATTAACGAAATAGTTTTATATGTAAATTTAGATTATATTGTATTTACCTTGATCTTTTACAGACACTATTATTTCTATTTCTTGGAGTTACAATATGCCTAGCGTCTGAATCGCCTTCAAGAAACGATAATCAATTTTCTACCACTTTTAAAAACTACAATGTTGTTCCCGACATTATTCCGGTGGTACCATCAAATCTTTTAAATGTAAGTACAAATTTATTTTAGGTAAGAGTAGTTCTTTATATTATTATATCATTATTTTAAGAACATCAAACTGAAGAAAATTATAATTTTTTTAGAAGATTCACCAATTCTTTTCAATTCCAAAAATTTTAAAATACAGGCAGTCTCGTATTTGGATCGTCCAAAATTTCTAAGGAAGGTAGCAATTTAAACTCAAGAATTTAATAAGTTAATGTAATAAGAGATATAGAACTAAACGCCGCCCTTTATGTAACTCGTTACCAGAGCGAAGAAATGAAAATATTAATTGAAAAAATAAAAATATTAATTTCGTCTCGTGGAAATCAAACCCACAACCTGTAGCGCTTCCTGTAGTCATACGCTTGTCTTCCTGCGCCACGGCTGACCTCCAAAAGAACACGGTTTTTTTTTAATATTAAAAATATATATATTTTTTATTTTTACTTGTACAGGTCTACTATAGTTCAGTAGAAATTTATTGCGGTACGAAGATCGCTCAGACACAATCCATAATGATGCCAAGAGTAACATATTCAATCCAACCCAATACTAACTACAGTTTATTTTTAGTTGGTACGTATTTATATGTGTATTTTTTAGCTTTTTGGGGATGAGTAAAATAGTTCTAGATTCATTCCATTCATTCCTTTCTTAACAATAGTTCTTTAATTTAACGTAGGAAAAAAAAAATTTACACAAAAAAGAACATTCGTATCGTAAATTGTTTGAATCTTAAAGCAATTTTAAAAATAGATAAAATTACGCTGAAACTCTTTGCCAAAAGAATATGACCTTTGAAATAAAATCTGTAATAAGAAAATGACTGAAAATCACATAAAAGGTAAAGCAGAGCATAGTTAAAATGAAGAATTGTTAAGCTAAATTAGCGTAAATCGCTCATATCCATCCATACCTATATTATAAATTCGAAAGTAACTCTGTCTGTCTGTCTGTCTGTCTTTTACGCAATCAAGGCCAAACGGCTAATTCAATTGTGATAAAATACTCATATAGAGATACTTGAGGGTCTTCGGATGAACATAAGTTACTTTTTTTCTCATATTTATAATATTCTCGATATATACTAAGGTATTAAAATACATTTCAATTTGACATGTAACTTACATGTCAAATTGAATTTTGCCATTTTAATAACAACCGTCGCTAAGCAACCGTTGCTAGGCTGCGCGCGCTCACTAGTTATAAAATAATTTTTAAAAATGAAAACACTACGTTTCAAACCTAGAACTTTTTGGTTTCTTACGAAATATGATTAGTTCTGTTATATAGAGCCTATTACAAAACAAGAACTCATTTAAAACTGCCGGCAGAACATGAATGTAATATGAATAGTTGTAAGATATCAATTAAAATTTCTCATACGAAAACGTAGTAATATTTTTTTTTCATACTTTGAATCGGGAAATCTACATTTTCTTATAGAATATGGACAGTGCTATTATTAAAAGTAATACTATACTAATATTTATATAAATCGAATTTTCATACACAGCACGCAGAGCAGGTTAGGCAGAAAAAACGTAGTGATAAGACACTCCGTTCTCCATTTTCCGACGAATTCTGGAAAATAAAAATATAAATTTATATAAATATTTCATTTCTTGTCCCCTGCGCCAAAATTAGTCAAATTAAAAATAAATAATTACCTTTTATTATTCACGCTGTATCCCGCACACAGCAGGGTAGGCAGAGGGAACCTAGTGTTAAGACACTCCGTTCACCACTTTCTGCCGAATTCTGGAGGCATCGCGTGTTGAGTGGCAGAACTCAACGCCGCGCTTAACCTCGACACCAGAGCGAAGAAATGGAAATATAAATTTAAGTAAATATTTCATCTCCTCGAGTGGGGATCGAATCCACTCGGCTTTACAGTCACACTTTGTGCCGCTGCGGCACGACTGGCCTCAATGGCCCAATTTTTTATTCGGCGGAAAGTGGGGAACGGTGTTTCTTAACACTTGGTTCCCTCTGCCTACCCTGCTATGTGCGGAAGCTGATAAAAACAACTATATAAAGAAAAAGATAATTGTTACAATTTTCAATTTTTTTTTTACCTTTTTCTTTAACTATTTAAGCAATCTCACAACTTTTCACTTTATATAGCAAACATTATAAAAATTAAACAGTAAAAAGGAAATATAATAAACATATAAAAACAATAATAAACAAAAACGTAAAATGACTTTAAACTTTTAAAGTCGAATACAATGTTTTTGTAGAGTAAAATGAATAATGCCACAAAGTAAGAGCCGTAATGTGACATAAAAATTTTGAAGCAAACTTGCAACACAAAGAAGAAAATATTATAGAGTGCATTTGCGCCTCCGACCTCTCCATGGACCTACGAGTTCTTACCTCTGGAGGGTTAACTTGTAACTTTTAAAAGATTTCAACAACATATCGTTGAAATTTACAATATCTACATATTATATTATATATAAATGTAAATGTATGTATATATGAAGCCAGTCGTGGCGCAGGAGCACAAAGTGTGACTGTAAACGCGACTGGTTGTGGGTTCGTTCCCCACTCGAGGAGATGAAATATTTATTTAAATTTATATTTCCATTTCTTCGCTCTGGTGTCGAGGCGCAGCGCGGCGTTGAGTTCCGCCGCGAAACTTCCAGAATTTGGCGGAAAGTGGAAAACTGAGTGTCTTAACACTAAATGACCTCTGCCTAACCTGCCATGCACGAGGTGCAGCGAGGAGCTGATTTATTTTTTTTTAATTTTATAACTCTATTTTCTAGATGCTGACGTCCCCTCCAACCAAACACCGTCTCTGCGTTCAGCTCTCTACTGGGCAGTTGTCAATATTCCCGGGAACGATACCGAATCGGGATTTACGGTCACTCCGTACGTACCGCCGATAGTTTACCCTGACTCTGGAATACATCGATTCGTGTTTCTTTTATACTCCCAAGATAAAGTATTAGATGTAACTGATAGTGCGTTGCTGAGGTAAATTTATTTTTGTTTATTATCTTTTATAGTTTAAATGTAACTAAGTAAGTTGAGGCCAGTCGTGGCGCGAGAACACAACAACGTGACAGGTTGTGAGTTCGATTTCCTTTATCAATCTCAATGTCCTTCTGGTCCAGGCAAAGCGGAGTTGAGTTTCACCATTAAGCACGCAATGCCTCCAGAAAGTCTTATCACTAGGTTCCCGGGTTCCCCCTGCTTACTCTGCTAAAATGATTATATTGCCAATTTCAATTTGAGATTGAAATTGTCAATACAATCATTTTAGCTGGATAAGTTAGTTTGTTTTTAATCTTTGTCTTAATAAGTAAATTATAATTAAAGCTGGCAAACTTTAATTAAAAACAAGCAAATAATTAATTAAGAAAAAATATTTGTTCTGTTTGATTAATTAAAATTAAACTATATAAACAAATAAAAAATATTATATTTTATTTTGTAAAAATATTTTTTTTTTAAAAAGTCGATCATATGTAGACATCGACCACAATTAATTTTATTTTTCCATAGTTTATAAAATTGGTTAGGCAAAGGTAACCCAGTGTTAAGACACTCCGTACTCACTTTCTGCCCAATTCCCGATGTTAGATGTTGCAAGAACAAAAGAGGAAAAGAGAATTGAATCCACAATCACCACCTTTACAGTCAAGCCTCAAATCAAGGCCTTAATAAAACAAACCCCTTTAAAAAATAAACAAAATATTGAAGAACTAAAGCCACTCGTTTCATAATTCAAAACCACTGCACTGTAGGTAAACTCAATGGTGTTTTCACTATTATGCATGTTGCTTACATTTGAAATGTTATGTTCTTATGTTTTTTTATTTCATTCCTATAGAAGAATGTGTTTTATTTTATTTTATTTTTACTTTACCATAGAAATCATCTAACAAAAGTTCAAATAATAATATAAGCGAATGGGGGGAGAGCCCCCCACATATATAAATAAATATGCCTATTATGGCAAACATTTTGCATCATCAACAGTCTTTAATCCAGCAGTTCTTCGTTTTTTAAAATACGAAACGTTTTTCGCCATCTTTTCATATAATTTGTGTGATTACGAAAAGACATGTAAGAAGGAATGATGCACTATTTTTTTTTGTTGTAGACATATTTCAAAAAACTTTATGTATTTATATATTTTGAATAAAATCACTAGCTAGCTTTAATTTATATATAATTATAAATATTAATATATTTATTTATTTTTTTCTTTACTACATAACGGGGACGTGTCCACGAGGTAAGACAGGATATTGTTTTCACTTCAATACACGATAAATAAAAAAACAGAATTAGAAGAACGAAAGCAAGTTAAAATAACGAAGACGTGTTCAAATCTAAACAAACGGTTAAATAAAACCTTCAACTAATAGAGGCTACAAAAAACTTACTATGATTTTAACGTTATGCAGGTTTTTTTTTATCTTCACGCTGTATCCCGCATATAGCAGGATTAGCAAGAGGAACCTAGTGTCAAGACACTCCGTTCCCATTCAGACAAATTCGATCCCCATTTTCGGCCCAATTCTCAAAGCAACCTGGTAATTACAGGCATTAGTTTATTTTAAAAAACTTCAGTAATTTTTGCGTAAAAATGGAACATACACCATCTTCACAAATTTTCACATTTATAATATTGCTAGGGACTCAAACGCGGCTTCGCTCGTTTAAACTTATTTTTATATTAGATATAGCCAAAGGATCATATTTTTTTTTACCTCTAAGAAAGTGTGTACAAAGTTTTATGATAATCGGTTGAGTAGTTTTGGCGTAAGTGCGTAACAAACAAACTTACATTCACATTTATAATGTTAGTATGATGATAAGTAAGATTTTCTTATATTTTCCAGTTTAGCAACACGTCGTACGAGGTTCTCCGTATCACAGTTCAATAATGAACGTAACAGTACGCTGGAGGCTGGAAACTTTTTCACTATGAAGGTGACGGCGAGCGGTCAAAACAACTACTGTAAAGCCTAATTATTATTTTATTTTAATAAATTTTAATTATTAATTATGGTATTTTATTTATTGATTTAGATATATAATTATTTGTTATTTTGGTTCTTTTTTTCTCTGCTTCGATAGGCAATGCACAGTGTTGAGTTCCACCAACTGACAAATAATGTCTCAAAAATTGGGCGGTGCGTGGGAAACTGAATGTGTTAACACTAAGTTCTTTTTGCCAAATCAAATTCAATTCTTTCATTAAACTGTTTGTATTTTATTTAATGTTGATAGCTTCAAAAAATTACGTCATTCTCCTTGCCCACCCTCCGTTTTTTAAAAGGTAATATTTACTTAAACTTTTCTGTCATACTAAGCAGGTTATCAACATGCACCATGTGACCATTTATGACGCAGGAGCACAAGTATGCAACTGGAAAAAATAAACATTTAATATTTTCATTCTGCTCTTGTATTGATGCAAAGAGTGGCGTTAAATTACGCCAATCAACACTCATTGCCTTCAGAATTCGCAAAAAGTGGAGAACGAAAGTGTCTTAATGGAAACGGGTGTTTTAACTGTAGGTTCCCAGGTTCCCTTTGCATAAACTGGTAAGTGCCGGAGATATTGTGAAACTAAGAAATCAATGTGTGTTTGGTGTAAGTAAAGCTACAAAAAACATTTCTCTGGGTAATAACAACGTCCACAACCATCGCGTACTTCGAGACACTATGCAAACACATACCACGTCACCATCTTTATTTGTAATTCAAAATGGCGTCAAATCCACCAGTGCGTCCATATCATTAATAATATTCATTATAATTATATTACAACACTTAAATATAACAAGTTCACTTTTTCTTATATTAAAATATTTAAATTTCTTTAATTCAGTCGCTTAAAAGCCGTGGCTCTAAACCATCACGGCGTAAGCAAAAAGATAATAAACAAGTCTTTCTTAATTAAAAGTCGCGAGACCGAGACGAGTAATTATGAATACCAGAAAGCCAGTAAAGTACACAAAATGCAACATAAATATAATGTTTAAGAATCCGCACTTATGAACTGGGTATTTTTAGTGAATAGTAGCTGTTGTTAGTCCGTTTTGAATATATTTTATTATTATTATGACTAGAGGCCAGCCATGGTAAGGGCACAAGCGTGTGTCTGTAAACGCAAGTTGTGGGTTTAATTCCCGCTCGAGGAAATGACATATTTAATATTTTCATTTCTTCGCTCTGGTGTCGAGGCATACTGTGGCGCTGAGTTCCGCCCCTTAACACAGTAGAGAACGCAGTATCTTAACTAGTAGTAAGCATAATGCGGGATACACTGTACGTCTGAAAAAAAAGTAGAGGAGCACTAAGAGAAAGTTTCCCAAAATTCCTACGCGAAAAGCAGAATTTTATGTCATAAAGTTCTCATAAACAAAATTGCAACAACCAAATATAATACATTAATTTAACATGGCGATAAATATCACCACAAACGTGAAAACACCCATAATCGTTATTACCAAATTCATATTAAAAGTCAAACGGTTTTCACCGTTCCATGAAAAATAGTGAATTAGCACTAAGATTGCTTTTTATTACAGTCGTTATTGCCTCTGTATAATTTATTACACGGTCAGTCTCATTCGGCCTCGGGGGGCGATTATCGGACTTCTAGGTTATCTGTGATCGAATGGCGGGAAACGATTTATTATATAGGTTTAACTATAAAACTATTTTTTTTATTTATTATTAGGTAAATATTATTTTGTTAATCTTTAAATTAAACAAAGTATAAATTTTATAATTTGAAAATATATATATATTTTTTTAATTTTTTGTAAGTAAATAAATTTTGTATTAATGTAAAGTAAAATAAAAAAACAATTGATTTTACTTATGACGATTATCGGAATTCTAGATTATCTATGATCGAATGGCGGGAAACGATTTATTATACAGATTTAGCAATAAAATATTTTTATATATTTTTTTCAGTTAATTTATAAATAGATATGTCCGTCCGTCTGTCAAGAGTCAAGATCTCGGGTGTCCGCGCAGGTATGACGCTAAAATTATTATTAAATATTTACTCCAAGAGTAAAGATTTTTCTTTATATATTATGAAACTGCTAAGACTTGCTGCATTTTCTACGATATTCGCAGCGTAATCAAATCAATAACTCTTTTGGTTATGGTATGATCTATGGGAAGTATCCACTTCCCACGTATATACAGTTATGAAATTTGACACGAAATGAGAACTTACAATACAAAACTTGAAAGTACCTTGCAGTACAAATAAAAGAAAATATCCTAAAAAACGGAAGTTTATACTTATATTACAGATAAAAAATAGTACAAAATTATAATTGTAAAAATAATTTACTTATTTCATATTCTATTGGTCAACTTTTATAAGTTGTACTTACATGTTAACTGTTTTTAGGGTTCCGTACCTTATAAGATGACTTTGTTGTCCGTCCGTCTATCTGTCTGTATGTCTATCTGTCTGTGGCAAAGAGCCTTTATCTCAGAAACTCTTAGAGATATCGAGTTGATATTCAAGCCATATACTCAGATCTACGGTTCCTTGATTTCCTAAAAAAACGTGTTTCTAAATTTACTTTTAAAAAGATATGGCCGTTTATATAGCAAAAACGCGTATTTCGAGACTATATAGGCAATCAAAATTAATAGAGTACTTCTGGTTGACCTAGAATTATAAAATTTGGCAACTAGCATCTACAGGTACTAACTAGTTCAGGAAAAATCTGAAAACTATACATTAGAGGTTATATCCTAAAAAATAATAGCCTTAAAAAGGGGACAAAATTTGGTATTAAAGTAGCTAGTTCACGGAACCCTGACTCGCGCTTGTCCGGTTTTTTTAACTGTTACAATATTTTTTTAAAAAAGTATTGAATGAAACCTTACAGTTAGGGTCTTATTTTGAGAAGACATATCAATTCTATGTAACTTATTTACTATTAGCTATAAGCTGCAACAAATTTGAAGTTTAAACAACAGAAAAAAGACGACTTTCATATGTAAAAGTATAAATACGGAGTTTACACAACCCATATGTATATAAACAGAAGGTATAGTATATAATATAACGTCGGAGTTAATTTAGCTCTTGTTCGAGCAGCGCAGTGCATGTGGCATGTGGCATGTAGCACGACTGTAGGGAGCGTGTCGTGGCGAAGTTTTCACATAAATTTACTGCGACGCATCATATAATTGTGTACACGGTGGCTAATCAAGCTGTGGCAATTTGGTTGGCCGTGTAGACGGCGTGTCCGTTTATACTACGCTACCTAGTTGCGGATGATTGGATTGGTTTCCTTTCTTCCATTAATTGTGTTTTAGTTGAGTTTTGGTTCTGTTGAATGGGTTTGATTTTAGTTGGATCTTTTTTTTATTTATTTATTTACCACACAAGAAAGAAAGTACAGGAAACATATAAGTATAGAAAGAATGTGTACAACGGATAACTTATCGCTAATAGAGATCTCTACCAGAAACCCTTGAATGTAGGAGATGTTAAGAGAAACGATTCGGGTGCGGTATTTAAATATTACGGTAATAATAATAAACCTATATACAAATGTACTTAATATTAGTCTATATAACTATACTTACATAAATATATGAACACTATATAAACATACAAAAACATTAATATATACAATAACATAAAGAAATTGAAAAAGAGAAGTTAAAATAATAAAGAAATGGACAGAGCGAAATACTAAAAATTCTAATCGAAGTTAAGAAAATGTTGTTTTAATCTGATTTTAAAAGTATTCAGAGACGGATTGGCAGCCATTATAGTGTTAGAATATGAGTTTCATAAGCGTGCCGCCTGAACTGTAAAAGATTTCTCATAGAAAGAGGTATTAAATATTAGGAACTCAAGCTTTCTTAAAGTGACACAGGAACGTACAGGTCTCTTCTTCAGCCATTGAAAACGCTCCCTCAAGTAAGGAGGAGAAGATAGTTTTAAAATGTTAAAAAGAAAAGTGAGAATGTGCAGAACGCACCGAAAGCCAATTCAGTTGCCGTAGAAAATCAGACACGTAGTCAAATTTGTGTAAGCCGAAGATAAAACTATATTGTTGTTGGTTTTGATGACAATTTTAATAATAAGGTGGAAGTTTCATAATAAAATACTGTTTTACGCTTTTCTCATATAGCAGAGTAGGGAGAACGTATACTTGAGATATTCCGTTGCCCTGCCTAATTTTGAAATTGTGTATTGAGTAGCGGAACTTAACGCCATGCTTTGTTTATGAGAGTAGACAAAATAAACAAAATTGGAAAATAAATAAAATAAAAAATACACATTAATTACAAACATGTATATAGATATATATTTTTATTTGTACTTTTCTATTACTTAAACCCACATTAAAACAAAACAATACAAAAATATCTATATATATAATATTTAATAAACTATTTTCCAGCACAAGTCCAGTCGACACGAACACAATGTATTGTATCCCACGATGGCTACATTTCGAAGGAAATGCCAAATATTTACGCTATGTGAAAAATCTCTTTAAGGACCCGGGAATTTCGGGAAAGAAATTTATATCCCGCATCCGTAACATGTACATTGTAATAGGCATTCCTCGTCGGAATAATGTCGTTAATTAAACATCGCCCACTGCCCTCGCTGTTGGGCAACAACTATAGTTTTATATATAAACTAGTGGGCGCGCGCGGCTTCGCCCGCTCATTTGCACCCTTAAGATTGTATTCTAAAAACCACGAAACACGTGTTCAATAAAATATTTTTAACAGTCTGAATTTAAATTTTTATAAAAATCGGTGGCGATTTAAAGATTTTTCCATATAAACTTTCAACCTTATTTGAACCCTTAGGGGGTGAATTCTAAAAACCCATGAAACACGTGTGTCAATGAAATATTTTTAAGAGTATGAATTTCAAATTTTATAAAAATCAGTGCCGATTTAAGAAAAATTCAATACAAACTTTCAACCCCTATTTCATTCCTTTAGGGGTTTCCAAAATTTTTCGAAACCCGTTCTTAGTGGATATCCATATTATGAAAATAAACATCTGTCTAAATTTCACGTTTCTACGCACAGCGGTTACGGCTGTGCGTGCGTCTTATCTCAGTCAGTCAGGTACATGTCCTTTTATATATATAGATAATACTTAGGTATGTTAGTTTTGTTTACATATTTACATATTTAATCTTTTCATTTTTTTTAGCTCTGGTGGTCGATGCAAAGCGTGGCGTCGAGTTCCGCTACCTTCTGAATTCGTGCAAATTAGGGAATGGAAATGTTTTAATGGAAGTACTCAGGTTCCCTCTGGCTACCATGCTATGTGCGAGATATAGCGTGTAATCAAAAAAAAAACTTATTGACTAATAGGTATACTTTGAAGTTCTCGCGGCGCATCGCTACGGTATCAGTCTCGAAAATTAGGCGGAAAGTGTGATAGTGTCGTAACATTAGGTTACCTCTGTCTACCATGCGGAAGCAGCGTAAAGTTAATAAAAAAAAATACCTGATATATTTAATGCGATATTCTCATGAGAGTACGTATTTCTATATGAATTAAAGGCGGCCTTCATTAAAGGTTAATGTCTTGACTCGATGTTAATGGGACCGCTAGTAAAGTAAGTACGCTCTTTCAAACAAAAAGTAATAATTTTTAAAATCGATCCGCAAATCACAAAAAATCAACGGACAGACATAGAAAAATATGTAGGTAGTTAACAAAACAATAGTTTTTTTTTCGGAAAAAGAAGTCGAAATAAAGAAATATTATTTTAAGAGTTGAAGAAAAAAAAGAAATTTACACTTATAATTCAGGACTATTTATGTAATTATAACTTATAGGGCACTCGATATCCAGAAATATACCTAAAAGGGCAGAAGATTAACATTTGTTTCTCTTTGCCTATACATATAAGTAAATACATAAACGCATATAAATAGGTACCAACATAGAAAAAAAAAGATTAATTTAAATTAATTTAGATTAAATAAAATTAAAAATTAAATTAGCTTCACGCTATATCCCGCACACAGCAGGGTAGGCAGAGGGAACCTAGTGTTAAGACACTCCGTTCCCCACTTTCTGCCGAATTCTGGAGGCATTGCGTGTTGAGTGGCAGAACTCAACGCCGCGCTTAACCTCGACACCAGAGCGAAGAAATGGAAATATAAATTTACGTAAATATTTCATCTCCTCGAGTGGGGATCGAACCCACAACCAGTCGGTTTTGCAGTCACACCTCGTGCCGCTGCGCCACGACCGGCCTCATTAATATAGATAAAAAAACCTATAATAGAACGAATGCTACGATTTATTAATCTTTTTATCTTTGTTAATATAATTATGTTGTATTGATAGCAGATTATTGAAATGTTTTTTTCTTTAAAATTGAATATCTATCAATTTAATAATTTACGAATATTTTTGCTTGTAAATGAGCAGCAAATCCTCTTAAGGTATTTTTTTTATTTACCTTCTCGGTATACGCCACACACAGCAGGGTGGGCAGAGGAAAATGTCTAAGACACTCCGTTCTCATTAAGACGTTCCGTTACCCAATTCCCGATGAATTCTGAAGAAAAAGCGTGTCGAGTAGTGTGGAGGGGTCATCGCCGCGCTATTGACTCGTTACCAGAGCGAAGAAATGAAAATAGTAAATATTTCAATGTTTTCAAGTGGGATCGAACCCCATAACCTGTCGCGTTCATAGTCGCAGGTTTGTGCCCATGCGCCACAACTCACTCAATATTTTTTATTTATATAAGAAAATAATATTTAATAAGAAATGTCTAAAATTTTCTTAAAAAAGGTGGTATGATTACTTGAGACATGCTTGTTCAGTAGTACTACATTAAGCATTCATTTAAAAAAATATCTTGAATTGTAATTTCAACAAATAAAAAATATTTTTTTCCATTTTGCTGTTATTTCACTGTTAGGAAAAAATTTTTTATAACCTATAAAAATTTAAAGGCAACGGATTTGAACCTGTGCCCCTTGGAAATCGTCCAAGTGTTTTGACCACTAAGCTCTAAATTCTTTTCAAGCTAAGTAACCGACAAAGCTTCAGTTTTCTAAACTAATAAAGGCCGAGGCTGGTACTAATAAAGGGGAGGCATGAGTGGGGAACACAAAGAAAGAAAGATCAAATACATCAATATTAAATAACTAAACAGATTTTATAAACTTTAGTTTATTAGCATTTTTATTATTGAAATACAGCTTAATATATTAAGAATTAAAAATATAATAAATGTGGGGAATGATCTGAAACAAGAAAAAATATGTAAATAAAGTTATTAAAAACTAACTAAGATTTGCTTTTTTATGCAACTAATAACATAAAGCAATATTTTTCTAAAATTCAAATATACATTTTTATAACTTGTTATGGTAATGTACTACATTAAGATTGTAACAAAATTCCTTTAAATAAATTATCTTTGAAGGTTATTTTTTTTAAATAAATTTAAATTCTTTTCTTATAATAAATAATTGGCACAATTGTTTGGACAATATACATTTACTTAAGTGCTAAATTAGGAATCATGAAGTGTACTTACTAGCGCCCAATATTAATAACCTATCTCCAACGTCAATCTTAGATTGTTTCATATATCTATCCAATCTCTAGATTGGATAAATGTATGAAACAATCTAAGATTGACGTTGGAGATAGGTTATTAATACTGGACAAAGACTATACAATTATAAGCATATAAACAATGATAATAAACATATTATAAATTGTCTATACCATAAAAAATTTCATTGATCAATTAATTATAATATAAGGTTAAAAGTCTATTAGCCAGAAGGATTTAATCCAGATAGTTAGAGAATATTAGAAAGAAAAATTTCAATATTGGTTTGATTTCCACACCCACAAGGAAATGAAATGTTTTATATTATTATTTCCTTTATCAGGTAATGAGAAAAAGCAAGGTGTTGAGTTCTGCCTCTCAACAAGCAATGCCTCCAGAATTTAGCAGAAAGGGGGATATGGAATTGTTAATGGAAATGGAGTATCTTAACACTTGGCTCTCAAGTCTACTTTGCCTACCCTGCTATATGCGTATGCATATGGATAATCTTGAATGGTAATGATACCGACTGAGGGCCAGATTATAGAGTCCCCACTGTATGTAAAATATATAAACAAGCAATACCGGATCTATTTGGAACTATTTGCATTGATGTAGTGATAGAGGATGACCAGTAAGAAAATAGAAACTCCTAAAATGTTGGAGAACACCGCGAGTTGAATGTCGGTGATCATTTTGACTTAATTTTCTTAATTTCTCTGAATTTCTTTATAGAAGTAACCTGAAAAGCACGAATATTGTTTTTATTAACGATAGGCCGGTTGTTATGAATAATAAAGTTCTACAGGACACAAAACAAAAATATTATATTTATATTTACTTAGAAATTGCAAAAGATATTATATCTTATTAAGAGCTTACCGTATGTTCTTGTGTTTTTATTTCGTTTGCCGAAACGCTAATATTTAACAACTATACTTGCTTCTTAGGTACACGTCATGCGATTTTTTTGACAGTATAGATAATTTATACTGTACAATACCATTAATTTCTTAAAAGCTAGGAATTGCTATAAATACTTTTCACTGTTCACTTCATATAAACCGAAAGTTAATGTGAAGCAATTAACAAACATATTTCACGAATACTAATTATTTTGTAGCATATTCTACTTAAATATAATTAGCGATTTGGCGGCTATAATAAACTTTATATTACCTGTTACTAATGTCCATTATAGTATATAGAATGTACTCTGTGCTAATGTCAATGTCATTTGTCAAGGACTGTCCGTTATTTAATGCAACAGATTACCTGCATATTTGTATTTTATAATTAATTGTAATTATATATTAAAATGAGTGATACATGTGCGTCTAATTTATTTGAATCTCATACGATTGTTGCGGATCACAAAGATCTTATTCACGATGTCGCTTACGATTTCTATGGGGAAAGAATGGCAACTTGCTCGAGTGATCAGTACGTGAAGGTAAGGTTGTTTTTGTTA
Source organism: Heliconius hermathena (assembly GCA_013403705.1). Lineage (NCBI taxonomy): Eukaryota > Metazoa > Arthropoda > Insecta > Lepidoptera > Nymphalidae > Heliconius > Heliconius hermathena. Next base: position 16,531 of record JAAIXJ010000279.1, on the reverse strand, counting down.
TCAATCATGTCCTAGTTTTTATTATAATAATTAATTAGCATTACGCAATCAAATAATTTCTGTACGAAACCTTAGTTTATTGAGTTGTATTAAACTGCAATTGATTTAACAAAAATAAAATTTTGTCAACATTACTAAGTATCAGTTCATATAACATAGTTAATACTATTATATTTTACATATGTGCTAAAATTTTAGGTTTGGGATTCCGATGGTCAAGGAGGTTGGAGACTGACTGCCAGTTGGAAAGCTCACCATGGCTCAGTGTGGAAGGTTACATGGGCACATCCAGAATTTGGACAAGTTTTAGCTACCTGTTCCTTTGATAGAACTGCTGCTATATGGGAAGAAGTTGGTACGAAATTTATAAAATTATTACGTAAAAAGCTTGTCAAGCTATAAACAACATATTAAATTGAGATAGAAATTCTATCTCACATTTTATCTAAATAAATTTAGCAACAAAAATGTGTTATAAAATTGATTTGTAAACTCTACTATAAGAAATAAAATAAAGGTAGTTTTTTTTAACACTTGAATATCATAAAAATGTATACTTATACATAGCAGATTTAACAGGTTAAATCTCTAACCCGATGATATAGCAGGGTAGATGGAGGAAGCCTAGTGTTATGAATCTATCTTCCTTTTTTACTTTCTGCCAAATTTTCAGAATATTGGGTAAAGAAAAGAGGAATGCAACGCCACAATAAGTGTACCAGAGCAACCAAAATGCAAATAATTTTAGTATAGTCATTCCTCTGAGTGTGAATGAAAATTAATAAGCATTATATTTTAAGTGAAGTACAAAAGTCAAGTCAAATTTCAAATAAAAACATTTAGCTCTGAAATATTAAGAGAATTAATTTATAAAAATAAAATTAATTATAATTTTAGGTGATACAACAGCTTCCGGATCAGAAAAAGGTCTAAGGACCTGGGTGAAGAGATCTAACTTGGTAGATTCTAGAACATCTGTTACAGACGTCAAATTTGGCCCAAAACATTTGGGTTTACTACTTGTTACTTGTTCAGCTGATGGTATTATAAGGCATGTTCAATAATTATATTTATTAATATATTTAAAGTTTTATTTAAATATTACCACAAAAACAAATTGAATTAATGATGTATTACATCGATTTGCACTCTGCTTTAGTTTATACTTCAAAGTCTGTCTGTAAAAACATTAGTTATACAAATTTTGCATTCATGTGAAAAAAAGACAGCTGAATATCCTGACACTATGTTCCCATGCCTAAAAGTGGAATAATAATAATAATCAGCTTCACGCTGTATCCTGCACACAACAGGGTAGGCAGAGGGAACCTAATGTTAAGACACTCCATTCCCTACTTTCTGCCGAATTCTGGAGGCATTGCGTGTTGAGTGGCAGAACTCAACGCCATGCTTAACCTCGACACCAGAGCGAACAAATGGAAATATAAATTTTAAGTAAATATTTAATTGTAAAAGTGGAATGATAAGAAAAAATAAATCAAATCATAAAAATAATTAAATTTTTATTTTTATTTTCTATATTTATAGAATATATGAAGCTCCCGATGTAATGAACTTGGCTCAATGGACTCTACAACATGAGATACCTACAAAACTATCAATCAGTTGTATATCATGGAACCCATCATTATCAAGGTATTTTTTTATTTTATTTTAATACTAGCGACCCGCCCGCGGCTTCGCCCGCTTTAACTACTGAATTATTCATCTAATGTACCTATGTTTGCAAAGCACTTAAGATTACTAATGTGAAAATTATTGAAACCTTAATGCAACCCGCATTTTCGTAGTTCCAATAAGGATGTTCCAATTGTTTAAAAAAACACACACCTAAACAAATGACACAAACAGAAAACTTAAACGAAAGAAATTATAAACAACAGACTACCTACTATTCTCTTACCCAAAAATACTTAAACGAAAGATGTAACCAACAATGCCGCGATGAAATACATTATAATTATTGGATAACTCCAAAATACGTGCAATCGCTTCTAAATTTACTTTGCTATAGAGCCAGGCGTAGAATTGAAGCATTCTCTCGTCCATCTCCGTAGTAGCTCCGAACGACATCTGGGCGTTGACACAGTATGAAATTGGAAGGATTATCAAATGCCATCTAGGCGGTCAACTCAGTCAGGAGAGACCCTCGGTTTCCTAAGGGAGGCCCATCTTAAACGACCAAGGTTCAGTGCAAGGCTCATGAGTCGGATTTGGAGGAGAATAGAAAGTCCCTCGGAAGTAGTCTTACGTCTGACTTTGGGCGGCCGGGTATGCCACGGAGTGCTGCTCCTTAGGTGCAGGTTATACATTGGCGCAGCGGAATGCGTTGGACGCGAGACGACCAATGTGTACCTCCAGGCTTTCTATTTTTATGTTGCGATGATGCGTGGTGTACCTCACTTAGTATGGCGTCTGCGTCACTCGACGGAGGATGAGGTTCTGGACCACCTGCAGGATTTCTCGTTGAGTGATACTCGCTAGGGCGTTGTGATGTCATCAGTGTATAGTGCGTTGAGAGCAGGTGATAAAATGCTGCCCTGGGGAACAACGGCAGCGATCGAGTCGCTGCTAGACCTCGAACTCTCAATTCTCACGCAAAATGTCCTGTCACTGAGGCAGGGAGGCAAAGACATGCGCGACGTGCTGGGGGTTGCCGGCTCTGAGCAATTAATGAAGTAGGCCCGGGTGCCAACGCGGTCAAATACGCGCGCTACGTCGAAGAAGACTACTATTGCACTCTCCTTTCGGTTGATCACTGTTGCGGCGTAGAGTGTAGTACCAGAGTGGTATAGCCGCTTGCCAAACTGCTCGCTTCGTGGGTGGATGTGCGACTGGAGAAGTGAGAGGAATAACTTCTCGAACAGCTTGGCGACCGCGCTAAGGAGGGTTATAGATCGGTATCCCTCAGGCTGCGGGCTCTTCCCAGCCTTGGGCAACATGATAATCAGGCCTTCCTCCCATGCCCGGGGGAAAAAAGCCAGGCGGGTGCGGCGGATCCATTTTTATAAGCAAAAGGTTGCGGGGCGCGGGGGGACGCGTGGTGGGCTGTACCTAAAGGTAATTTTTTAGTACCGTAATTTTAAATCTGTGCTACTAATCTTCTAAAGTACTTATTGAAATGAAAAACAGTAAACAACATTTTAATCTATATTAAATGGCCAAAAGATAACTAATATACTTATATATATACTGAAAGTAAGGGTTAAACATGAGTCGATATAGCTTTTCTCTAAAACTATTTGTAATTTCGAAATATTGTAAAGAGCAAAGTTTATCTTTGTTTAACGTAGAAAATTAATAAAGTATTTAAAAGGATAAGGATTGATACCATTATGGACAAACATCCCTCACAATAAAAAATATATTCAAATTACTATTTTTAGACAGAAATATGCTCACTTCACAAAATTGACTTTTAGAATTTTAGTGAATAGTGCTCAAGTAGCATATTTGAAAAGCTATAATAAAAGAACATAACAAATATTTTAAAATAATTTTTATAATAACAATTACAAAAAATATATACTTGTTGTTAGAATTAAATTATTACATTTTAATTTATTATTATGACTGATCTATTTTTGAGGACAGTTGTGATGCAGTGATTCAATTTGCACTCAAGAAAACTTTGTGAGGAGTTTCCTTGCTTTGGTAACAAGGTAAAGCGCAGGGTTGAGTTCTGCCTCTCAATGCAATGCCTCCAGAATTTGGCGGAAATTAGATTCCCAGGTTCCCTCTGCCTACCCTGCTCTGTTCAGGATACAGTGTCAAGCTATAAAAAAAATTGCAAATTTCAGAAGTAATACAAACCCACCAATGCTGGCCATTGGTAGCGATGAACCAAACAACATAACAGCAACCAGCACGCAAAGCGACAAAGTGGCTAATAATGAAAAAGTATTTATTTATGAGTAAGTAGCTTCAAATATATTTCAAGCCCTTAGGGTACAGTGGTTCCGAGTGGCATCCCTTCGGATGCATCAACTCATATGCTGCCCAGAGCTAATGGCGGGTTTCCAGCTCTAGGATATGGTGTCGGACCTAAGAATAGGTGGTAAATTTTAAGGACGCTAGTAGCTCTATCCCCCCTGATTTTGACAGACTATAAAATTCATATTTTCTTCTATACTGGTATATTTTTAAACATTTATGTGAATGTCTATAGAAGAAAATTATCATGTTAAATCATTAAATATTAATATTGTTAATTATTATTATTAAATGATAATAATTAACAATATTAATATTAATACTAATAAGCCAAATTATTACTAATAAACCAAAAACACTCTTGCTAATAATATGTTTTAAATTTTAAGACATATTGTAAGATATCGCCCGTTTCTGTGAAAGTTACCTGGATTGACTGTAACAATAAAAAAAGACAAGAATTTCACACCAACTAAATAATAGGACTTAAACAAACATTCAATTATTTTATTTTTTCAGATACAGTGAATCATCACGTCGTTGGACCAGAACAGAATGTCTGTCCTCTGTCACAGAACCTGTTAACGATTTAGCATTCGCACCAAACTTGGGAAGATCGTTCCACCTCCTTGCCGTTGCTACTAAGGATGTTAGGATTATAAAATTGGAGCCTATACCGTAAGTTTCATATCCTATTCTGGATATAAGAAGGAAGGAATAGGGAACCGGAGAGCCTAGTGTTAAGACACTCCATTCCGTTCAATAATTTAACTTGAAAGGTAAGAGGTTCCGTTTACCCTAAAAAAATATGAAGACATAAATACCGACAACTGAGGCCGTAGCAACGTAGTGGGTACAATATCTCACTGTATACTCCATTGGAGATTCAATTCCTACTCATTAGATTGATTATAGTCAGATTATTTTAAATTCTTCGATCGAGTAGATAAAAGCCAGCGTTGAGTTCCGCCAATAAACAATGGTTTGAGTGTCAAAAAAAAAACTAGAAAAGGAGTGTCTTGGCACTAGGTTCTCTAACAACATAAACAACAATTTAACAGGTGTATAAAAATTTCAACTTGATAAGACACATGGCTCAGTGGTGAAACCTCTTGGACGGTAAACAATAGACACGGGTTGAAGTCTCGGTATGTTCAAATTTTGTATATATTCTCTTAAACATTTTTTTTTGTATTCTTCGCAGTGAATCATCAGGAACGTCAAATGGCTCGGTGCGTTTTAAAACGGAAGTGGTAGCGGCGTTCGACGATCACATGTCGAATGTATGGCGCGTGTCGTGGAACATAACCGGGACCTTGTTAGCCTCCTCCGGGGACGATTGCTGCGTTAGATTGTGGAAGAGTAAGTATTTTTGTTTAGCGTTCACGCTGTATCCCGCATATAACTTGATAGTTAGAAAGGCCTAGTGTTAAGGATATTCTGTTCCTCAATGATAGCCCAATGTTCAAGAGATTGCTTGATAGAATACTGTGCTTTGTTTTGTTACTTCATTAAGAAAACTGAGAGCTAATCGAACCCACAACTCTAGTTTACAGCCAGACACTGCGTGAGTTAGTTAAAAATTATTTAAAATAATTATTCTTTTCTCTGCTTTCCTGCATGTATATAATTTTATTTTTATTTTTTTTTTAATTATCTAATTTATAGACGGACTCATTCTATGTATACATATGTATTGGTATTTTGCCCATGTTATAATTTTTGCGTTCTACACTGATTACAATTTATTAAAAAAAATGAATATATTCCATATTACATATTCAAATGCATTATATTAATGTATTGAAAAGCAAAAATTCAATTGACATTTTTTTCTTTTTACTAAAATTTTTCTTTACTTTACTTTTCCCGTTCCAGTGCAATACATGAACCAGTGGAAGTGCGTAACTGTGTTACGCGGCGGAGCGGGCGCTACTTCCGCGGTGGGTGCGGCTTCAGTTCCCGACAGTGTCACTCGCTCACGCACACCTTACACCAGATTGGCTCCCAGCGCTAATCCCGCGCATATGCCGTTTCACTGACAGCGGTGGGTATTTCATATGCAAGATATTCATGCATATATATGCACATATGTATAGCCATGTATAGACAGATAACACAATTTATATTTTCGTACACTCTTGCATACTTAAATTCGTAATAAATGAAACTATATTTATTAAAATAAAATAAAATGAAAAACAACTTTATAGCTATATCCCGCACACAGCAGAGTAGGCAGAAGGAACCTAGTGTTATAGAGAAAGTGGAATAGATAATGGTGAAATCTCCCGCGACGAATAAAAACAAATCTCAAACTGAAACAAACACAAAAATATTTTTTTTATTCACTTAAAATTAAACATGAAGAAAATCGTCAAAAATATAATAAACAAATAAATATAATAATAATAATATTTATAATTCACATCAAATTCATTTATTTCATTAGAGCAGTCCGTCTTATGCGTTGTAAATGTCCTTCCTTGTTTAACACTTTTGTTGAATACCATCCCACCTGTAAAATAAAAAAAATATATATAAGAATAGAATATAAATACGCTTCACGCTGTATCCCGCATATAGCAGGATAGGCAGAAGGAAAATTGTGTTAAGACACGCTTTATCCCTCACACCGACCGAATATGAGACTACGTTTACAATACCAGCAAGAATTAGAAAAAAAATAAAATAATTCATTACCCAGACTGGGAATCAAACCGGGTTTACACAGACGGTGGAAAGTGGAAAACGGAGTGTCTAAACATTATGAAATAAAAAATAATAATAAACATACTCACCGGCATTGCCCTCTCACTCTTGCAGTGACTGTTCGAAGACGAATGTGGGCTCACGATGTTTCTATAAATGTAAAAACGTTTAGTTTTTACTAAAATATAACAGTAGTATTATTAATAATAAGTGGCTAAGAGTTACTGATAGTTGATTTAAAGGTTGTCAGGTTCGATTCCTGTCCATATATTTTTTTTTAACTTCACATTGTGTCCCGCATATAATAATAGACAGAGGAAAGACACATTTTTTCCACCGCTCCGAGTTTTTGAGTGGCGGAACTCAACGCCACGCTTTGCATTGTGAGAAAATGAAAGTATTAAATAATGAATTCCCCCGTGCGGGAATCGAACTCGCAAATAAAATAAATCGTCAAATAAACGATTATTTAAAACTATAAGCCTATTTGTCAAAATGTATAGATATTGCGTGGTGATTGGCGGAACTCAACGCTGAGCTTTGCCTTAATTGCAGAGTGAAAAATTGAAAAGATTAATAAATAGTAAGACATTTCCTCGTGTGTGGGGATCAGTGGCGTAGCTGGGGGGGTGCGAGCGGTGCGGTCGCACCGGGCAACAAATGGAAAGGGGCAACAAAGTCTACGATCAATTCTTCTAATTTTTTTTCAATCAAGAATCAAGGAATGTACAAGAAAAATAAGAGAATGAAAATGAAAAATACAATCTCGCTATCATGTCAATTGAACATGAACTAGTCGATACTATTGATTTTGAAAATGTGATTAATGACTTTGCTAGTCAAAAAGCGCGTAATCTCCGTTTTAAATTTTTGCAATATTTTTTACCAAAATCTAATGTTATAACTTATAACTNAAAGAGTCATTTAGCACTAAATTCTCTTAAAAACTAAAATATTTTTTTTACCCCAACGAAGCTCTCTTAATAGTAGTCGCCGTAGACTGTAGTAACACACGCGCTGACGAGTTCATAGTACTAGCGGCATTGTACCAACAACTGTGGAAATTATTCAAATTTATAAAAAATTATGAGGCCAGTCGTGGCGCAGCGGCACAAAGTGTGACTGTATAATCGACTGGTTGTGGGTTCGATCCCCACTCAAAGAAATGAAATGTTTATTTAGATTCACATTTTCATTTCTTCGCTCTGGTATCGAGGTTAAGCGCGGCGTTGAGTTCTGCCATTCAACACGCAATGGCTCCAGAATTCGGCAGAAAGTGGGGAACGGAGTGTCTTAACACTAGGTTCCCTCTGACTACCCTGCTGTGTGCGGGATACAGCGTGAAGCTAATTTTTATCTCACATAAAAATATAAACATGCTTCTTTTCAGACTTCTTGAAAGTCGGCAAAGAGATTTCAAAAATACTTCAATCTTACAATTCATTGAATTTATTTGTATGATTGAAGTTTGTTGCTGATATTTCTATGTAATAATTGAATAATTTTGATTTTTAACCAACTTCTGTAAGAAAAGGAGGTTATCAATTTGACTGTATTTTTTATGTTAGTTATCTCAGAACATTTGACTGGGTGAACCGATTTTGATGACAAATATATTCCTTTTTTTTTAATTTGGTTAATCCCTGACAATGGTATCCATGAGAAATAACATAAGTCTTAAATTTGCATTAAGTATGTGCTCGACAAATGGGCGAATAACTCAATATCACGCCAATCGATTTCGACGATATTTTTTATTGGTTTTCCAATTAAAAAAAATCGTCGAAATCGGTTGGCGTTCACTTTTCACACGCAATTCACTTCAAGGGTAGTTTGATAAAAGTTTAGTTATGTTTTAATTATGAGATCCGGTTGATCCGGTATTTTGAAAGGCAAAATGCAATCGCTATTATATTTGCTGATATTTTTAATCATTTTTCTTTGGGCTGTAGTCAGGGGCAAAGATAAATTTGGTGTTAACTTTAAAATTGACAAAAAACCTTTTTCAATATAAAAAAAAAACTATAAAATGATCAACTAACCTTGGTACAGCATCACCCCCTCGCCTATAAAACTTCGATCGTCTCACATCCACCTTAGGCTCAGTATTAAGACGCAACGCTTCATCTTTAATATTATTTATCAACATACGTTTACTATCCATTTCTGTGTTGGAATGTTCATCTATAATCGGAAGCCTGGAATCCAGGCCGTCGCCATTATCTAATATCTTAAAAACTGGTTTTTTCGCAAAGTTCGGCCTAATTCTTGGATCGGTCATAGTTTTAATGGACGATTGATAGGCGTTAGAACTTTGTCCTAATTTTGATATAGGCTTAGGTAGCAAGTGGGATAGCCTATCCCGACTATCCTGCTTTACTCTAGTATTATGGATAGGCAAAGAATTCTGTATAGATATAGCTTGGGTTAAATGTGTTCTAGAAGGTTCCTCATATTTTATACGATATTCTGGTGGACTTTGAGGCCTCGGCTCTTGCATGTTCGACGACCAAAGGAGATCTAAGCCGGAATTAACTTGTAATTGATGTAAATGTATCTTAATGTTGTATATCCCGGCGAGAGGACCGAACGGGTCGGCCTTGATGCCCGTCATCACGTCGATCAACGTTTGACCGCAAAGATCTGAGATTTGTCGGTGTGTCTGGGAAACAAAATTGTAATAATAAAAAAATTGTCCGAACATCACTCACGTTCGTTCCTATTCAGGGTAATTAATTATTTTCATATAATAGCGATGACTCCTGTCATCTAACGGGCAATGTCTCTAATTAAGATGAAAAGTGGACAACCAAATTTTAGTACTAGGTGCGACTTACAAGATACAGCGTGAAAAAAAAATTGAAGAAAAGAAAAGGCTGTTTATTTTTACTACAACCAGAGAAAATCTGATATTAAGACACTCAGTTCCCCATGTTCCCTCATATTTTATAAGGAACGCACGTTGAGTACTTACAATATTTAATATTACTACATCTAACTCAATATAACAATAAATTTATATCATAATCAGCTATTTGAGTATGCTAGGCAGTAAAAGTATATATATTTTCCATCTGGAAAGAGTAACAAACTCTTTTTTACTGGCCAATTTTGTGTTTTATTTTTTTCTTAATTATATTTTTCTATACATTCACCTCTCTATTCGTCTTCGAATCGACAATAGCAAAGGGATGTGTTTTCATCCTCATGCCAGGTTTCTTGATCCAGCGATGTCGCGCGGCTTCTTCGATCTTCATACGGACTTCCACTTTGGGCTCCAAAAGATGTTGGATGAACGTTTTGCATTCTGATATTGTTCAATTAAAATTATATTTTAAGAATAATTAAGTTAATTTCCACTTTTTTTAAACTAGTTTTAAAACTAATAAAAATTTTCTTCAGCTTCACCCTGCATACTGCACATAGAAAGATAGGCAGAGGGAGCCTAGTGTTAAGACACTCCGTTCCCCATTTTCCGTAGAACTTTCGGGACATTATGTATAAGATAGCGGAACTCTACACCGCGCTTTGTCTTGTAAACTAATAACATATAAAATATTTTTTTCTATTTTCAGGTATAACGGTGAAGAATCATCTTCCCGCAAAGAGAACGTGAGAATGTTCATACGAATAGACTAAAGTGAAATCATTTTTGCTATTTGCAGTGGATTCAAAGTGTTCTTGAAAAAAAAAACTATTGAAAAACAATTTGAATTATCAATAATAAATAAAATAATGAAGCAGTATTTTAACATTTTCATACGAATATATATATATATATAAAATNTATATATATATATATATATATATATATATATATATATATATATATATATTATCTGTGGAATTTTTTAATAGCATAAAGCACAAAGATTACATTTTTACGCCGGCATTGGTTAATCAAAAATTTAAAAAAAATGTTTATATTGGCAACATTAAAACTAATTTAATTTGGTGTAAAATATTGTTCTTCTCATCAACTAGTGTTGAAGGACTATGCTATTTAAAATAAAATTGCTTTATAATTTAAAATGTTCTGTAAATTGAAAAATAGTACATAATTGTTATAAGAAAATTAAGATTACATGCACATATTACACATACAATTTTTATCTAGATGTTTTACATAAAAAAAAAACAGTAGTTAACTAAAACGCGGCGTTAAGTTCCGTTACTTAGTACGTAGCTATATTGATAGAAAATTTAAACATACAGCCACCTTAGTTTATAGATAAAATAATAAGTTCACTTTTACTTTGTATCCTCCATAGCAGGGTAAGCATATTAAACCTGGGAACATATCGTTAAGACACTCCGTTCTCATTACGACAATTACGTTTCCCAATTTCCACTTACTTCTAGATAGAAGTGGGGAATGGAGTGTCTTAACACTAGGTCCCCTCTGCCTACCCTGCTGTGTGCGGGATGCAGCGTGAAGCTGACCTGCGCCACGATTTACTTTTATTTTTCCTATTCTATAATGTTTATCAAATCTTTATTAATTGTACAGTGTATGTTAAATTCACTTATTAGAATGTATTTAACTTCAAGTGTACTTTGAGTTTTGTTAATTTTTGAATAAAAATAAAAAAAATATATATAAATATTTCTTTTTATTTAAATAATACGTATTGTATAATAAAAAGAAGTTGCGAATATTTTTGACTTGCTGCTTACGATGGTTTACTTTTATACGACGGATTTTTTACGAAATTCATAAAAAAATAGCTCACTATTTCTCTAATTAATTGGTGGACAGAGGAAACAACGTTAAGACACTCCGTTCCCCACGCACCGACCAATTTTCGAGACATTGCGTGTTGAGGGGCGAAACACAACGCCTTACCACTCTTACCAGAGAGGTTCAATATTATCACGTTTACAAAATTAAATTAAATTAGTTTCACGCTCTATCCCGCACACAGCAGGGTAGGCAGAGGGAACCTAGTGTTAAGACACTCCGTTCCCCACTTTATACACTTAGAATATCTTCATATTTATTTTAAGTCCACCGTGCCGCGGCAGTGTAGACTGTAAACGCCACGGTCGTGGGTCTAATCTCTACCCGGAGGAATGGTTTATTTAAAATTTTTCCTTCCTTCGCTCTGGTAACAAGATAAAAGGCGGCGTTGAACTTCGTCACTCACCACGCAATGTCTGGAAATTTCGGCGATGCATGATGATCGGAGTAACTTATTACAAGGTTCCCTCTACAAATCCTTCTATATAACCTAGAAAAAATATTAGGTACTATTCTTACCTGAAGAAACACAAACTAAAGCGGCATGCTGTTTCCTCGTGAATCCCCTAGAGATGGCCGCCCTCAACTGCGACGACTCCCCGCTCTCCTCCCTCCGGCCGCCGTTCTCCGCGCTCCCCGCGAACGGTAGCGTACCGGTCACCATACCGTATACTATCACACCGCTGGATGGGATGACGATATTATATGTATTTCAATATATTTCTAAATATTGAATCTAATATAAAATCTTGGAAAGACGCTCATACAATCACGAATCATTTATATTTTTGAATTGAATATTAACTTCACATTTTCGCTCTGGTGTCGAGACAAGGCGTGGCGTTCAGTTCCGTAACTCGACATGCAATGCCTCCGGAATTCGTCAGAAAATAGGAAGCCGAGCACTTACCACTAGGCTCTCTCTGGCTACCCCGCTACTTGCGGGATACAAAGTGAAGCTTAAAAAAAAATATTTCACCTTACATATAAAACATTACCTATAACTACAAATTTAGCATTAAGTAATTTAATAAAAAAACCAGGTTCCCTTCAAAAGAGAGAAATGAAGAAGAAAAAAGATATCAAAAGTCCTACATGCTCCACAGATCCACCTCCGGCCCGTACTTCCGGCCGTCCACGAACAGCTCGGGCGCCGCGTACTCCAGCGATCCGCACGGAGTGCGCAGCGCGCCGCCCGCGCTCCACACGTTGGACAGACCGAAATCTGATGAGCAATTAGTTTATTTTCTTAGTTTTACACTTCACACACAGCAGGGTAGGCAAAGGGAACCTAATATTAAAACACTTTCCCTTCCCCATTTTCCTTTCCACTGTACAAGTATAATGAAGAATTAATTAAATTGTAGCTAGGATAGTATATAGGTAAAAGCGTGATTTTTTTATTTAATTTTTTTCGCTATAATTAGACTAAGGGGTATATTGAAACGTACTACCGTTCGTCTTCCTACATAAGAAGGAAGAGAAAGGACGATATGCTTAAACTTACCCACAATCTTAATAAGCTGTTTAGTGCTGTCCAGCATGATGTTTTCCATTTTCAAATCCCTGAAACAATATTTCCGAGTTGCCCTTACGTGCGAAAAAATTTTTTTAAAAATATTTTTTCCTTATGCCAAGTAGGCAGAGGTAACCTGGGAACCTGTGTTCCTATTAACACTCCGTTCCTATTATGATACTTCCGTTGCTCACTTTCCACCAAATCATTTCATTTAAAAAAAAATGGCAACACTAAGTGTAAAAATGTTTCGTTTTCCCCATACGTACCGATGCACAACGCCCCTAGCATGCATATGCCGGACGGCGGACACTAGTTGCGTAGCAAGAGCTCGAGCCCGCGGCTCGGGGAGTCCCCGGGAGCGCGCGGCCAGAACATGAGAACAGAGGTTACCCCCGGCAGCTGCTTCCATAACTATGTAAAGACGAGGGCCATGCTGTTGAACATATTGGTTAAATTTATATTTTTTATTTTGTAGAAAGCACACAAAATATCGTTAAAAGCATCGTGGCGCAATTACATGTCTGACTATAAACGTGATAGATAAAGCCGTGCACCCGAGGTTGGTATTCAATTTGATTAATATTCAAGGCAATGATTATATTAAAATTATTTTAATTCTTGAGGCCAGTCTTGGCGCAGTGGCACAAAGTGTGACTGTAAAACCGATTTGATTGTGGGTTCGATCCCCACTCGAGAATATGAAATATTTATTTAAATTTATAATTCCATTTCTTCGCTTTGGTGTCGAGGCAAAGCGTGGTGTTGAGTTCTGCCACTCAACACGCAATGCCTCCAAAATTCGGCAGAAAGTGGGGAACGGAGTGTCTTAACACTAGGTTCTCTCTGCCTGCTGTATGCAGGATACAGCGTGAAGCTAATTTATTTATTTTAATCTTCCGGTCTGCTCAATCAAAGTGTGGTGTTGGGTAACACACAATAATACAATAAATGGTGTTTTCCATTTTAGAATATAATATGCCTATATACCGACTAAAAAACACTTCTCTCTCAAATCGCATGAGAAACACGTTATGTATTTACGATAAATAACAACTTTTATAATTTTTTAAAATTATTTCAAATCCATTAAAAAAATATCTGTATCCTTATTTAGGATACAGATATTTTTTTAAATGATTATTATAATTAATAATAATATATTACACTCACCATCATAGTTTCGTATAAGGCTGCTATACACGGATGGCGTAATTTAGACATCACTCGCGGCTCCCTGTGCAAGTTGCGACGCGCGTATTCTTCTTTAATACAAGTGAGATCGACTATTTTTATTGCCACCTGAAATATTACAGTATATATCGAAAATAAGGCGAAAGTATCTGAGAAGCTGTTTGGTAAGTCAATATAATGCAAATTTCAATAAAAAGTTAAAACGTTAAACAAAAAGTTAGATAGTTTCAGCATTTATTTTTATGAACTACGCTAAATAAAGATGTGTGAAATATTTATAATCTGTAAGAAATTGTTTCAATACGTTCAGTGCTTTCAGTTTCGCCTGAGAGGGTGAGGATGAGAAAACTGCTGTATTCACTAAACTTAAGGAATATATTTTTCTTTAAAATTAGATGAGAGCCCACAACTCACATTATTCAATTTTAATATACAGTAAATAACACTCAAAAACAAATAGTAGTTCCCATTTAAGAAGAACAAGTAAAAATACAACTAAGTTTTAACAAAAGAACGATTACTTAAAACTTGTCAGACCTTCTTCCCAATAACTCTATGCGTTGCTTCCTCCACTCTCGCAAAATGCCCCTTCCCGAGCACCTTACCAGTCATCAGGTAGTTACCAACGCTATATATTTGGCTCTTACGCTGAACACCAGCCATTTTGATGCTTAATTTCAAACCATTTTTCACTGAACCATAAAACTTTGCAATAGAAAAGACATTATAAACGTCAAACAATCAAAACTATCGTTTGTTTGCACTTCGAAATTGGAACGGTTAATAGGAATGTGGGATGCGACATTTCTAAACCTATTTTTATCTGTAACCAGTACAGTACAGTTAAAAAGTTGGCGCCACTCTATTGTTAAGTGTGAAATAAAATAAATAAATAATAAATAGTCATCTAATTTGAAAATAGTAGTTAGTAGTCTTAGTTAGTAGTTAGCTTCACACTGTATCCCGCACACAGCAGAGTAGGCAGAGGGAACCTAGTGTAGTTCTGGAGGTATTGTGTGTTGAGTGGCGGAACTCAACGTTTTTTCGCGCTTTGCCTCGACAGAAATTACAGACTTAATGTGAAAATTGTTATATTATTTTGTTTTTCATTTAAGTTCGTTTATTAACCGTGGCCCTGATAAGTAGGTCTTAGGCTGTTTTTCTGTAGGTATATTTAATATCACATTTAGTAGATCAACCAATAGCTTACAACAATTTCTATTTAAAGTAAATATAGCAACAAACGTAACATACTCACCTGATGTCATAGAAATAGAAATAATCATAATAAGTTCTTTGATTTTCACGATTATTACACATTTTAAATGAAACTCTTTAAACCGGATTAATCGCGTATATTTTGTATTATAAATTTTTAGAAACACGACGTTTCGAGCACTACAAATAATCAATTGCTTTTTACAAAATGATTTATTGCAGATACTAAAAAGTAAACCACAAAAAGTCCTTTTACAAAAACCGTCTTCAAGAACTAATAAACATAAAATAACTTAATCAAGTACACTTCTTATCCATACCTAAGTACCTTTATTGTTAAAACAAAACTATTATTAATATGTGCCACCTAGGGGTCATTAATCACGTTATGTTTTTTGAGCATTTTTAAACCCCTCACCACCCCCTTGGTGATACGTGATGAGGTGTAAGACTAAACCAATATACACTTATAAAATAAAATTAAAAAGCATAATTTTTGAGCATAATTTTTGTTAGTTCAACAGAAATTTGTAAAAATAGATAAAATAGAAGAAATGGTAATATTACAACAAATTAATAAATAAAAATATTAGATACACTCTGATCACATTAGAGAAACGAGTCAAAGTTTTTATTTAAAAAAACCCCTCCTCCTCCTTTTTCGCCCCTCAAGTGATTAATGGATGTCCCCTACAGAGAGGTAAAGGTGTCTATCCCGTTATTTAACATACGATACAGCAGCCTAATGCGTATTATTATACGCGATCCATTTTAAATCATTTTGAATCTTTTATAAATATTGTTTTGGTATTGTATCACTGCGTCTGTTTACTCTTTAAATTTAGTTTTCTAAATAACTAATATACATATTATTGTCAAAAAGTCACGAGATGAATTCTGTCACACGCGTTGAAGAAACGATTCTGTAGTTATTTATTTTCATTTGTATAATATATTACGAATATAGCGTTTGTTTGTTTGTTTTAGTGTTTGATACTATATTATACTATATCTGTATCATTTCACAATATCCTTCCAAATTTACTGCTTCATATCATTCGTTTTTTTTCTACTATACGTGACACTGGTAGATTATTTTGCGCATGTTATCGCAAAAACAAGTTTTTTTTCAAAATTTAAAAAATTACAACAATTTGTAATAAAACAATAAAACTCACTTTATCTTATGAACTCCT